>JANUSC010000418.1:0-175415 GCA_025200525.1 Camellia lanceoleosa
TCACATTCCTGGCTGCCTAATAATCTCATAATTGTAGAGCATTAAGTCCAAAACACATGGCTTGAGGTATGAAAAATTCCCATTTACTTGTGATTTCAAGGAAGATATGCAACTGATCGGGTGGATGATTGAAGAACTATAAGTGTAGTAGACCTCTAAGGGTTACGCCTTTTTCATTCTTTTGAGGCTTTTCTTTTGTTGACTATTTTAATTCAATATATGCTTGCTTGTGCCATGAAACTAGCTTATGCAAATCAGATGCATCTAATGTTCTACAAGATTTACCTATACGTGAGTTACAAGTGAAATTGGTTATTGTTTTCTGAGTGCATATCATGTCAATGTGGATACATTATTGTTCTTTGAATTTCTTTCACTATATTTTACTGGTGTAGATTCACAAATTCAAATGTCTTAAGGCTAGGTGATCTATTGTTGAAAAATTTTATTTAGGACAATTGAAATATATTGTTGTGGATAATATTATTGTAATTTAATTTTCAAAGAATAGAGTCTTACAAAATTCATAAAATCTGAAAAACAGACCGCAGTTTAGGAATGTGATTATAAAAGAAATCATTATCAGTTATTACACTACCTATTATTGCTCTTTGTACATTTTGCATATAATGGCACAACACCTCATATCCACAGAAAATTAAAAATGTTAAATAAAGTAAAACCTTAGCTAGTTTATGAACTTACCTTACTATGGCCCTGTTTGTTACTGCTTATTTTTAGCTTTCAGCTTAATTTAAGCTATTTTGATATGTTTGGTTTAGCTTATGCTTATAGCTTATAGCTTTATGGAAGTCAGAAATCAGCTTATTCTTTGAGTGGGGCAGGAGATGCTTTAAAAATAAGCTGGAAATCAGCTTAAGCTGAAAGTTATAAGCTATAAACTGTTTGGGCATAAGCTATAAGCAGTTTCCCACAGCTCTACCAAACAGGGCCTATATAATAGAAGAACTGACAATTCCATTTGTGGATTCCTGGGTGAATGAAAAGACTTGATCCTTAGGATTTAGATGGAGGGAAATGAATAGGTGGTAGTGATTTTGTAATTTGTAAAATGAATTTAAATCTGTTGCAGTCTTTGTTTTAATTATTTTTGTAGAAAGCATGAACAGACTTTGGGTTTGTAAAAAATGGTTTTGAGCCCTCCAAATATGTCTATCCTAGTTTTAAAATAAGCCAGTGATGTAAATGGCTGATGTGCTCTGCATTGGATGTTAGTTGATACTAGATATAAACCTACACATATAGGGAACTTAGAGCCTAAACATTCACAAAGAAGCAAGGTTTAAAATTTTAGTTGATGTTGATGATTTTTTGTGGAACCTTGATGCAGGAACATGATTTTTGCCATCTTGCCTTCAAGATTTTAATTGTTCTAAAAAAATGTTGTGACCTTTATTATTATTATTTTTTTAGCTTCCTTAAGGCCTCGTTTGGGAACAGGCTAATTTAGTAACTTTTTGGCTAATTGGCTAAAAAGGTTGGTAAGAAAAACCTGTATGTTTGGGCCAACTTTTTGGCTAATTACGAAACGACGTGCAAAAAGTAGAGAGAAAAGGGAATCTTTGACTTTTTGGTATGAGTTGTTGGCTTTTTGGCTAAAAAGGTAACTTTTTGGCTAATTGGCTATTTTAGCCTCTTGCCAAACGAGGCCTAATTGTTCTTGTGGAAGAATGAGAAAACTAATGATTTTGGGAATTATTTGTGATTGTTATAGAGGACGAGTCAATTCTACCTCCTCTCAAAAAGGGGCAACTAAAGAATAGATGGGATGACAAAGATGTGGATGAAAATGATGTAAAGGATTCTTGGGAGGATAGAGAAGAACTACTCTGGTAATGTTGATAACATGTTTTATTTTATTTCATTTTATTGGTTTATTAAAATGTTGATAACATTGTTTGTTCTATTATGTGGAGATGAGTTATCATAGCTGGTAAAGATGTGGAGATAATGTAGCCATACCTAAAACATGTAATTTTGTAGTATGTGTTAAATGATTGAACTTCATTTTCAGCCATTCCAGCTTAGTTGTGCGCTCATTAGATTAATCTGTCCTCCTAAATATGTGGCAATATGTGATGGCGAGTATGGAAAGAAGAAAAAGGATAAATCTGAAATTTCACATGAAGCATGTTTAAGAGATTATGGATTGAAGTTTGGAATAATTTTGAGTCTTTATTTGAATTCGTTCTAATTATAGTAGGTTTTAGTAGTAAGGGTATTAATAATATTATGGTAATTTCAATATTTGTTGGACATGAGTTGTAGGGTTCGCCTATGGGTTTTCATTTTGGGGTAAGTTATTAAATGAGTTGTTATATATAAGTTTTATTATGTCTAAAATAGTCTCGGTAGTAAAAAAATGTCAAAGTTTTCTATTTTGAATTTGTGTCATGGTTGGAGTAGAATTAGAAGTCATCAAAATTTTCTATCATAGTTGAAATAAAATTGGAAGTCATAATCATTATTAGTCTAGAATATTTGTAGTTACTAAATATTCTTAGTTTCTAAACTTGACTCATAGTCATTATAGAAATAGGAGAGTCTTTAGCCTTCAAATATGTGTAATCTCAATGACTCAATAAATAGTTGATATTACGAGAATTTGAGATTGTGTTTGTGTGATTGGCCTAAACCCTTGTGAGGATGAAGCACATCTATCTCTCTCTTCTTCTTCTACTTATACTTCTTCTTATTCTTTGGGCACCTACCTTAGTTACTATTCTTGGGTCACAGCCCTCTTTTGGGGGGGGGTGGGGGTGGTGGACAAAAAAACAGAACCAAAGAATGACTATGGATTGAGCTGAACCTGATTTTTAACAGACTTTGGATTCGATAAGAACCTGAGTGAGTCTACATTTTCCTCTTCGATTTTGTGGCTTTTTACTGATTTGTTGATCAGCTCACGCTGTAACTCGTGCGTGGGTTGTTGTGGTTTTTGTTGAGAACAAAATACTTGAAATGTTGAAAAAAATTTCTTCCTGTAAACCTCTATTCGGATGTTACAAATACTTAACCTCTTGATGCCTTAATTTCAGCTTTTTTTATTTTTTTATTTATTTTATGAACCAGTGTATTTTTCCTGATTTGTTGATCAGCTCACGTTGTAACTACTGTGTGTGTGTTGTTGTGGGTTTTGTTGAGAACAAAATACTTGAAATGCTAAAAAAAATTTCTTCCTATAAACCTCTATTCGGATGTTACAAATACTTGACTTCTTGATGCCTTAGTTTCAGAGGAGAAGAAACCTTAGTTTCAAATTTATAAGGTTCACCATTCACATAATAAGAATTAAAAATGAAAGAGAAGACAATATGCTTTAAGGAGAAATCTGTCTTCATGTGGGAACTATTTCCCATCCATTTTGCTCAAAATGTAAAAAATATAAGTCTCACAAGAAAAACAAATCTGTCTTCAATTTTATGCTTATCGGTTGCAAAATATAAAAAATAAAGGCACATAGACATTCATCTCAATTTTATTATGTAATCAACCTCTTTTGGATGCTCTGTTTTTGTATAGGTGGCTCTATGTGTACTGAGTTCTTATGATTTCCTGTCCTTGTAAATTTCCAGATAATTTCCTACTCTAGGTTCAATTTGTAACATTACTCTAATTATAGATAGATGATAGAAAAAGAGTCTAAGATCAGGATTTGAATTTGTGTACACTTTGATCAAGTTTCGCCAATCCGATCAATCAATTCGTTTATGGGATCTTAGAAATGAAATAAGATGATGTTGTGAAACGAAGTGCCATATCATCAGCATACAATGCAGATGCGCGGTTTGTAAGCATGACGACACCTTCAGTTCTAGTTTTTTAGGTTGAATTCTATGTAGACCATCGTGTGACATGATATTAGAGCTTTGATTTTAGGAGATATGTTAGTGTGACTCCGTAACTTGATTGCTGACGGGACAATTTTTTTAATTTTGGTTTTTTCGGCAAATTAAGTATAAGTAGTAATAGAATTAATTGAAGTATTTTCCTGGCTGTTTTTGTAGTCATCTGTCAATCCTCAAGCTTGGTTTCTTGTCGTTGTTTCTTTATTTGAAAATGTCAATTGAACCTCAAACAATTGTCTAATTTCTTCTTTGGTTTGCTGAAACAATTTGCCCAGTCGACTATAATCGGAAAATTGGTTAGAATCAAAGTCCCTACTGTCTATAGTTATATGTCGCCAATTTTTATTCACCATTTTAATATTATTGGGTACAAGCTTAATAACTAATTACTGCCTTTGGTAGAAATGTGGAAGCAATTTATAACTTATCTTAACAAAACATAAACATAACTTTCGGTTTGGTGATTTCCACTTATTCTTAAAGCATCTCTGCCCCCTCAAAAGAATAAGCTGATTTCTGACTTCCAAAAAGCTATAAGCTATAAGCTAAACCAAACACATCAAAATAGCTTAAATTAAGCTGAAAGCTGAAATAAGCTGATTATAAGCTGTGCCAAACAAGCAATACCTAACACTGATATCAAATCAAGGCTAAGTCACGGTAGATGAAATCACCAGACAACTCTCGTCAAATATTCTAACACAAACCATAACTTAATTCATGACTCTCAGCATCATTATGGATTCTTCTACCTACATAGCTAGCTAGCTAGACAAACTTGCAAAATGGGTATTGGCAGATCTGTTTACTAACAGTCCTTCGTGATCCTACTTATATGTAAAGTAAATTAAATGGTTTTTTGGTTGGTGCTACTATATGTGGAATTGAATTTGGTGCTTGACTGATAATAATGTTGAGTTTGGACCCAAAAATATAAACTTCATTGATCACACTTAAGTACACAAAATACTTTTACACAATCACACACCAATATATTTAAACTTATGCTTAGATTTTGTGTCTTCCTTACACAAGATCTTGAGATACCTCACACTAGATCACTCTTGTAATGATTGACCACTAAATCACTCTTCTTTCACTCAATTGCTCAATTGTCCAATACATGCACTCATCTCATATTGATACTAATGAGGAACTTTCTAGTATAGAGTATAGTTTTTTTATATTTTTCTAAAATATTCTGCAACCTTGAAACTTTTAAATTTCTCCAAACTTTTCTAATATTCCGAACCTTCTAGGATGTTCTAAAATCTTGGATTTCTCTAAGTCTTTCCGAGTCTTCTAAATCTTCTCAAGTCTTCTAAATTCATGTAAAACCTTCTAGAATATTCTAGAAAGAAGATTCTAGAGAGTGAGCAGAGTTAGTGATGACTCTCAACAAATAATGTATGATATCAAAATGTGAGGTAGAAAAGGCCTCCCAATTAGTGTTCCTGTATCGGTGATTTGTGTGCATATTCACATTATTAATTCCCATACTAGCCTTGATAGATACCGTCAGGCAAGAAACTTGACAATGTATCCTACCCAAAATATTTTTAAAAAAACAGAAAACAAACTAGCTTCTTATTTTTCAAAAAATAATAATAATTAAAAAATAATTCAGAAATAAGTTTTAAAAACTCAACCAAACAGAGAATGTGGTTGATCCTGGTAAATTTTCAGATAATTTTCCTGCCTTTGATAGACTCTGTCTTTGAGGAAAATACGGGTTGGTAAACCCTCGTAAATTTTCATATGATTTCCTACTTTTTGTTTCAACTATATCATTGGCTTTATTGTCAATGTCAAGTAGATGATAACTAAATTTTCAGAATTTCTGTGTCTTTTGATCAAGTTTCGCCAATCTGATTAATCAATTCACTTATATGATCTTAGTAATGAAACAATATGATGTAGGGCCTGTGTTAATTCTTTGTTTTCTAAATATACAAGTAACAAAGAATCTAAGTAGATTTTTTTTTTTCGATTGCTTAGGATCTATGATTCTGATATGTGAAGTTATGATTTCTATATTTTTTCCTCTCTAATTCAATGCTTGTACAATGGAGAATCGATATTTCTTGCTTCAACAAGTGCACCCAGATCACCCTCGTGAGTATGATAGTCTGTTCGGCATTGAGACAATTTCAATCCCATTGACAAAAGCATATACCTATCCGAAGTAGCAAATGCGGTGGAGAAAACGTTAATAGTTAATGGCAAATTCTTTAGCAAGTCTTTTTATCGTTGGATCCTTGTGAAATGATGTATTTAGAACCAGTATCTCCAATCCACATCTTGTGCAGTTGTGTCACCGGATGAGCCACAGTTAAATAGCAATTTCATTGAATATTGTATTGAATAATTTATGTAATAATGTATATAAGACTCCTTTATATAGGAGGAGAGAAAACTAAGTATAGTAATTGTAAATATGGTAATAAATATAATATGGCAGGTATGATAAACAGAATATATATAGTTACTATATATTTAACAGTTATCCACCGGATAACAAAGAGCAGAGGATTTACCGGGTGGTGGAGTAGGAATAAGAGAAGGATATATAATCAATAAGAGCCTATACTGAAACATGTTTATGGTGTTTTGGATTGGATCAAAAGAGATTTTTGGGAATCATAAGGCTGAGGAAGAGAAAAAGTCTGCTCACAGTTTTAGTTCTCATGCCAACCTTGATTGATTCAGTCCTTGAGATAAAAACACTAAGATGTGGGTGACCCCTTTGTAAATTTTCCCAGATAATTTCCTACTGTTGAGGTCAACCGTAACATTGGTTTACGCCAAGTTTGTCATACACAAAATAATCTATCTTTTAATCTTTTTATTTTTTTTCCATCACATCACATCTCTATTTTTCCGCACATCTTTTCATAAAAAGACAAAAAGTACACTTATTTAGTTCATCCAGATAGATGATATGGTCAGAGTTTGTGCAACCATTTGATCAACTTTGCCATTCTGATGGATCAATTCATATCTGTGGGCCATGTGTTATTCTTTTGTGTGTGTGTGTGCGCGCGCGTGTCTTCTTTTTTCTTTTTTCAAAAGAGTTAATCTGGAAACACATAATTTGGTCCAGCTTCCGGTCCAGAATGCATGTGCGGTGTTGATTGAATGAGTGTGTTGTGGATGTGTAGAATTAATCTAAATTAAATATTACAAATTCTGGATAATATTTTCCGGGTTTATAGAATCACTGTTTTTTAAATATATATTAATGAATAACTCATCTGGGTTAATAAACATAAGAGGTGGATTCTCTCCGGTTTATAATTTGGACTAAAGCACGTTGTCTGAGCTCGTGAAACTTACCACGATTTTTGTTTCGATTCAAATCATTTATTTTGTCGAATATTTCATATATATTATTTACCCAAAAAATTAAATTAATTCGATAATCATATCTTATTCAATCATATCTGATAATTGGATCAACTTAATTTTTTTTCATATATGATTATATGAAAAACTCTATAAAATGAATATTTTGAATTATCAAAACGAGACTATAATAGACGTAACAATTTTAGCCCCACTATGTGAGATGTCTCTGTTTGCAGTTGAGTACAAGCCAAAGTAATATCAGAATTAGCAAAGTTATTAGCAAAGTTGTTATCAAATGAAACAACCTATTCGGATAAGGGACCCAAAAAATATGGCCAAGACATCTTTGATTTTCAAATCACTATCGTTGTGTGTGTCGTTTTTATGGTAAGGTCCCTGGGGATAATAACTCTCACTTTAGGAAGTTGTTCTTTTCATATTTTACTACATCAAAAGGTCTTTCCTTTTTATATTTTTGTATACATGGTTCTTGAGAGTGCGTGTATGGCTTGTAATGATAAATAATTAAGATATTTTTATTTTTATTTATGAATTTTGATTTATTTTTAGTTTATTTATGTTAATTTGTATTGAAATATCATCTGAAAAGTATAAATAGGTGACTTGTATTTTTTAAAAAATAAATTTATAGTGATAAATTAATTACTAAAAATTAGAGTTTTTTTCTCACCATAAAATACTTACAATGAAGGAATTTTCATAAATTGTATAAAAAATCAGTGTTCATTTTAAATGTGATTTCCATCCCATCCAAAATGAATGTGAATAACATGCACGACGATTTTTATTGTCCATTTTTCTACGTTTTTTGTGTTTTTAAAAAAAAAAATGCATTTAACGTTTCTTCTTTTTGAATAATACTATATATATATATATATATCAATTAATATATAAATTAATATACTAACAAATAATGTGATATAATTTTAAAGATTTTTTGTATTTATAATTTATATAAGAAGTAGAATTAATAATAATAATATAACATTAATTAATACATTAATTTATATATTAATTAGTATGCGTAACATCACCTGTATAACATTATTGTAAATTGCACCTAACATTGTACATGTCTAAAAAGGTAGATCTCAAAAAGGAATATGGTTGGAATAAAAATAAATAAATAGATCTTCCAACACAAAACCAATCTAGCATGGGCTATATAGTACGGTCTTCACTCTTCCTTAATTATTATAATAAAATATTTCAGATCAAACAAACAGAGCCCATGCCTTCATATTAGAATGTTACAAACTCTTATTCTTAAATATATTTGCATTGACTATCAAAATATGCGTATATATATTTGTACAGGTGCGGTAAATAATAAAATTTTAATTTATTGATTTTTAAATAAATCACCTGCTGACATGTAATAATTTTTCTCATTAAACATAAATAGGTAAATCATAAATACATCTTCTAAGATTTATTTAGAAATAAAATATTTCTATGTGACTCTGAAAATACAAATATCACATTGTTAAAATTTTTTATTTAATAGAATTAATATAAAAAATAAAATTTCTAATTACTTTTTTATACAATAGTAAAATTATCAAAATTGTTAATTGAAATATATTTCTGACATAATTAAAACTATTAATTGATTTAATAATTTATTAATAAAATGAGTCATTTATTATGCCATTAGAAATTTGAAACGGATGTAATTTTCAAAACCATAGAGTGCAATAATTTTAAACATATCATAAAAAATGCATTTATAATTTTTTCAAAATAATTTTGAAAATGTTAAGCCAATTTTTTTTTTTTTATATATCCTAAAAGTAAAATGACCAAAATTGATAACATTTTAAATGAAGAAATAACAAACAGATAAAAGTCATGATAGAGGACAGGAAAGACCTACCCGTGTTGTCTTTGTATGTCTTCTTCATTGTTGAAGAATCTTAGAATATAAGTATGAAAATAAAGCTGGACCACCCAAAATTGTAATTATTGGCTCAACACAAGCTGGAATTTATTTCTTTTTTTAATTATTATTATTCGGTTCGAAAGAATTTCTTGGACCATGATACCACTAATCACACCCTGCCGGGCTCTGCCATGTTACCGCATCTTATTCTTTTTTTATATTATGAAAGATAGGACCCACACCATAAAAGTGAGTTTTTATGCTTTTTTTAAATAATCTTTTTTTATTTGTATTTTTTTTGAGAGGGGAGGGGGGATTTAGATTACAAACCCATAAATTATTAAGGAAAAATTACACAAAAATAAAAAATTTGACCTTTCTAATAAAATATACTCTCAATTTTTTATTTTGTCAATTTAAATACTAAATTTTTTATTTATTTTTAATTTAAATCATTTGTTTCTTTCTGTTAAATAAAATTGGTGGGAAAAAATATATTTTAGTAATTAAATTCATAAAAAAAAAAAATTGACATTTTCTATACATTTATATTGAGTTTAACGTCTAAAATATTTTATTTTATTTATCTGAAATATGTTGATACTTAGATTGAAAACAAATAAAAAAAATGAGATTTAAATTGACAAAATTAAAGTTTTAATATTTATTTTATTATAAGAGTCAAACTCTAATATTCTTTTGTAATTTTTCACTTTTTTAATGATATTAGTTTAAAAATGGGTATGAAGAAAATATTCATGTAACACCCTAACTCTTTACATGTCATCGATATTGTCATCCCAGAACTACTCCAGCCTAAGCACGCTTAACTAGTGAGTTCTGTTAGGGATTTCATCATCCGGGAATAGGTCTCGATGCTATGTAAGGGTCTAAGTTTTTACTTTTTATAACCTAAGAACTCCCCCTTCATTCCTGATGTGGGATACTAGGACCTTATCAGGAATGAAAGGAGAGTTCCTAGGCTATAAAAAGTAAAAACCTAGACCCTTATATAGCATCGAGGGCTTTTTTCGGGTGGTGAAATCCCTAGCAGAACTTCCCAGTTAAGCGTGTTCAGGTTGGAGTAGTTCTGAGATTAGTGACCCACTGGGAAGAACAAATCCATGCAGGCGTGCCCCAAAGAAGACAATATCGATAACATATGAAGGGTTGAAGTATTACAAATGGTATTAGAGCCGACTCTCCAAAGTACTGAATGTGGGTTCCTCGCGTCTCTCGGTGCATGTGGGCGGGCTAGTGAACTGGCAGGCTACTACACAGGGACGTGCAACCCTAAGAGTGGTAGATTGTAAAGTCCCGGTGTCCCACATCGAGAATGGAAAGGGAGTTCCTAAGTTATAAAAGTAAAAATCTGGATCCTTATGTAATATCAAAGTCTTTTTCAAGGATCCTTTACATGTCATCGATATTGTCCGTTTTGGGCCACGCTTATATGGATTTATTTTTCCCAATGGGTCTCCCATCCTAGAACTACTCCAACCTAAGCACATTTAACTGAGGAGTTTTGTTAGGGACTTCACCACCCTGGAAAAAAGGCCTTGATGCTATATAAAGGTCTAGGTTTTTACTTTTATAGCCCAGGAACTCCCTCTCAATTCTCGATGTGAGACACTAGGACCTTACAATCCACCCTTCTTAGGGCTGCATGTCCCCATGTAGTAGCCTGCCAGCTCACAAGCCCGCCCTCATGCACCGAGGGACACCGGGGGCTCATACTTGATACTCCGGAGAGTCGGCTCTGATACCATTTGTAACGCCCCAACACTTCACATGTCATCAATATTGTCTGCTTTGGGCCACGCCCACACGGATTTGCTCTTCCTAGTAGATCACCCATCCCAAAACTACTTCAGCCTAAGCACGTTTAAATAGGGACTTTTGTTAGGGATTTCACCACCTTGGAAAAAGCCTCGATACTATATAAGGGTTTAGGTTTTTACTTTTCTAACCTAGGAACTCCCTCTCCATTCCTGATATGGGATACCGGAACCTTACAATTCACCAATGAAAATTGTTGTCAAAAGAGGTCCAACTACACTGCCCATCAAAATGCAAATGAAGATCCATAGAAGGCAGGTAGAGGTCAGGCTGCTTTCTTATTTTGTGAAACTAGTGAACATTCGTACATGGGATATAAAAAAATTAATAAAATATTTATATAAAATAATAAAAATAATTAATTTTTTGTATATAAATTAAGAAAATAAAAAAATATTAAAACCTATAATTAACGTTTCACAATTTTCTCACAATTTATGTATTAATTTCTAATTTGTCACAATTTCATATGTAACTTTCAACTCCTTTGCTAGAATTGTAAATTTAGGCAAGTTAAACCTAAGCAACTCGTATCAAACCTGTAAAATCTTAAAAATTGGGTAACATAAATTTTAATTCGGTGAGAACCTATATAAAATTTACAAATTCGAATAAATTTGAATAGACTTGGGTAGAGACACCAAATAATTTGAGCAATTGAAATAAAATTGTATATATAAGTATACAAAATTATTTGGTAATTTAATTTTTAATAATAAATCAGATTAATTAAAAATTTAATATTAATGAACAAAATCAAATACAACTTTTAAAAAGGAATCATCGAATAAATTGATATTAAAAAAAATTATATTTTATGATTGCATAAAATAATTTAAATATGATTTTTCAAAATTTATTTTTAAATTAAAAATTACAATAAAATATTCAAATATAATAAAATTAAATTTCTTACAAAATAAAAGTATCTGGATAAAAAAAAAAAAAAAAAGGTAAGAAGAAAACTTAGAATGGTATTCTTATTTGATTTGAAAATAATTTTAAATGACCAATAAATTATAAACTATAACTCTCATTTTTTTAAATAAAAAAAGATATTTTACGAACCATCACTTTTATTAAGAAAATAACATTTATTTCTATTTATTTTAGCAAAAGTCACTTTTTAGCAATTTGAGACAACTTTTTTTTCAAATTTTTTTTTTTAAAATTTTAGTTTGTTAATGACAATTGAGATTAAAAAAAAAAAAAAAGAAAAAACAGAATTCGCCATATTTTGCAAGTGCTAAAAAAGTCTAGATGAATAATAAAGAAAATGTTTAAGACACATAAAAAAACCCCACAATTGTATCCACAATGATGTGGTATTTATATGTGTCAACCCTTGATTTGCACTCAATGACATGGGACCCAACTCCCTTGACACATCATTGTTTCGCGTGGGTCCATAGTATTGCTGGAATTATAAATTATCATGTGTAACTTTCATTTTTTTTTATTATGTAAAAAAATAAATTTCACCAACTATCACTTTTAATAAAAAAAAATGTTTATTTATATTTGATTTTAGCAAAAGTCACTTCTTAACTATTTAAGCCAATTTTTTTTATTTAATTTATTTAATTGACAATTGAGATTGTGAGGGAGATTTATATTCAAATTGTGGTGGTAGAAGCCAAGCGGAGAGGTCCGAGCATGTTTAGGTCGAGCTGTCTGGGCTTCTCCAGAGTTGGCTTGTTCGGTCGAGGCCCAGTGCCCGTGTTGGGGCCGAGCTAACTTGGGCCTGTCCAGGTTAGGTTTACTCGGTCAAGTCCATGCTTTCAAGTTTGTACCGAGCTAACTTGGCCAAGGAAGTCGTCGGCCAAGCCGGGCTACGCGGCTTGCACATCTAGCTTGGTGGGAAGAGTCTTCTGAGTACCAGCTTAACCTGTCTAGAGCTCGGTTTTGCCGGAATGCAACTGAGCTCGGTTGTTGTGGCTTCGTGAGTAGAGCACCGCAGACTAGATTCTGTGGCATGGTGCGTGTGGTAGGAGTGGTGCCCTTGCAATGCCGAGTTCCCGCTAATATTGTCTAGTGGTTTGGTTAAGTAGTGTTTGCTGGATTTGTGCTGACAAATGGGAAAGCAGCTCCACGTGTCAGGAGACTAATGGGTGCAGAGTTGAGCGCAGAAAGTATATAAGCATGACTGCGCCCCCCATGCTGAGCATGGAACATCATTTTGTGAGAAAAACCTAAACACTTAACTCCCTTCTCTCTCTCTCTCTCCATCTCTGAGTGTGTGCTCACTTGACCGTCGGAGGGGTTTTCCGGCCACACACCGCCGGGTAGCTCACCGCCGTTGTGCTCGCAGGTCGATCGAACAGACGAGGAGCTTGGTAGAAGGAGTACGGGCTCTGCGGAATATTTGCTCCCCGTACAGAGATAAACAAAAAAATTAATAGACTCCATTATGTTCGGCAATTGTTAAAAAAAATATTTGTATTAAAAAAATTTATTGTTTAAGACCTTATAGTTTAGAAAGATATAATTTTTTTTTATAAAATTTAAAACCAAAAATGACAAAAAATAAAAATATAAACTTTTAATAGCAATTTGGGATAACCTAAATAAGTGTACTTTTTGTCTTTTTACGAAAAGAAGTGCAGAAAAGTAGAGAGGTGATGTGATGGAAAAAAGATAAAAAGATAAGGGCATTGCTAGGGAGCTCAAATATTTGGCTCAAATTGTGGCTCAAATTTCCCTATTAGGTAAAAAAAAAAAAAAAAACAAAACAAAGTTACTAAAACTGGCAATTTTGAGCCAATTTGAGCCACAGTTTTTGAGCTACCAACCATTTTCCAAAAGATAAAAAGATGGATTATTTGGGACTTCCCAAACTTGGTTATGTTTAGACCAATAATATTATGACACGTCATTATGACATATGTGAATATTGATCTCATTTTATTCTAATTATAGTAACATAATTTAAATTTAAAATTTTATTTTATAATTTAATAAAAAAATATATAAATTAATGAATGAATATTGATCTTATTCTAATAATATAATTTAAGAAAAAATCTAAATTTAAAATTTTATTTTATAAATATCAGATTAATTTATAGACCAATCATATTCATATCAACAAAAATTAAACAAAATCAAAAAAATAAAATAAAAAAAGAATTGCAACTTTCAACTTTAATAAGATGACAACATTTTACAATTATAATAGTATATAGATTTTGCATGATGTTTTGAAACTCTTATAATATCTTTTCTTAAAAGCATTCTTTTATAAAATAGATAAATATATAAATAATCTCAACGTCACTCTTATTGCTTTTTAATACAAAAATTATAAGTTAATTATAATAATTTTAAATTTGTATTTAAAACTTATAAATCACTGAATAGATCATTATAATTTTAAATTTATATTGTGCAAATTTTAAATTTAGATTAATAGATTGCTTTCTATATTTAGTGACTCTCAAATTTCAATTTTAAAATAGATTAGTATACTTTTCATCTTTTTTAGATTTGATATACTTTTTATTTGAGAGTCATAAATCAAGAAATATTAATTTTTATTTTTGTTTGAATAAGAGCTAACCAATAGAAGGTTTTTTAAATTTTTAAAAATTAAAAAATTAAAAAATATAAATTGAAGACTAGAGAGATCTTATAAATTAGAAATCAATTTTTTCTTATATAATATATAAATAGATACAATATATAAATAGATACATTTAACATTAATATAATGAAGAAATGAATGAGTTGCCCCTATATTATGAGTACTTTGACCATTGATTTGTTGACATTGTTTGGCCTATTTTGGAAAGTGAGTTATAATCCACTTTTCATATATATACACTTCTCTCTTCTGAGAAAAGTTGCTTTTTCACCAAAAAATTGATTATAACCATCTTCCCAAAATAGTCCTTTAGGCTCCTGGGAAGTAAAAGTTGTGATTTTTTTGGCTATTTTAATCACACAAAAAAAAAGTTTTTTTAACTCAATAAAATAAAATATCACATCTAACTCATAATCATTACATTCTTTCTCTCACAAAAAAATAAAAAAGCCTAGAGCTCTTCCCAAATTAAACTTTTTAGCCCCAAATTGAAATAGTAAAAAAAATCAAAAAACAAAAAAACCAATCCACTTCCCAAACGAACCCTTAGATCAAGAAAATATAAACAATTGAACTTGTTGATGGCTATTAAGACAAAGGGAAGTGTTTGGGGCCACGAATTATAAGGCTCGAATGCCTCAACTTTCTTCTTCTTCTTTTATTGGAAGGATAATTATGTGTAGGAATATGTTAAAAAATTAGACATTTCGTATCAACTTAGCCTATGTGATTTGATAAGGTGAGTGATTAGGTTAGACTGATTGAATGATAAATTAGTGATCGATTAAATTGGCGATTAAATTTTGATAATTTTATATACTTTTGTACGAATCCCATCTATATTTCAATTTTATTTAGTAGCGACTCGTCCAAAATTTTGTGGAATTAATATATTTTAACTATGACAATTGATCGATTAATTTTATCACCAAATCGATTTTCGAGTATTTTTAATACACCCTACACATAACCACCTAAAAAATACAACAACTAAACCAGCACCTACGAATACATAAAGACTACTGTTTGGTAGGTCGAGATTGCCTCTCCGATTTTTTTCTTTTTTTTCCTTCCATTTTCTCTTCTTCTTCCTTCCATTTTCCTTCGAGTTCTGAGAGAAATAGAAATTTCGTCGATCGTCGATCTTCGCTCTTCTTCCTTCCATTTTTGCTTTCCACGATCGTCGCATAATGCCTCACGCCGCATAGATCGTCCCATCATACGATTGTCGCAGAAGAAGAACATATCGTCGGCTCCGCCGGTCGTCAGCTCGTCGCCTCCGCCACCGCCCTCACTGCCCGCCTCCCATTTGTTGGGCCTCCATCCTCCCTCCTCCTCCTTCTTAGTTCTAATCACTGCAAAAAAAATAAAATCCTCCTCCTTCCTCCTCCTCCTCCTCCTCCTCCTCCCTCCTCCTTCTTCTTCTTCTTGGTTCTAATCTGCAAAAAAAAAAAAAAAAAAAAAAAAAGAACCAAAAACGGCATCATTTTTGATTCGGGAGATTCGGGGGTGAATTTCGAGCTACGTAACACTACTAATAAATAAATAAATAAAAAGAAAGAGATAAATTATAGAGACATTCGGACCTTGATAATTCGAGACTGTAGGATCGTCAACAAACAAATATTCTTAATCATTTACTTATAATAATGCTTTTCTTTACTTTTTGTTTCATTGAAAGGCAAAAGAGTGTGCATTCTAATGAAAAAGACAAAGGAAAATGAAAGGTTAATTACACATATGCTTCTCTGATTATCATTAAATATTACTGAAAGGTTAATTACACATATGCTTCTTGATTATCATTAAATATTACTGAACTTCTCAATTATCAAATTGAACATTTTCAATTATTAAGTCGCATCATTTTCGATTCTCCAAAAGGGGCACGTATATCATTTTTTTATCATTGAAAGTTTAAAAGTACGATTTTGAAGTTGAGAGGATAGGAAGATATTTCAATGATAATTAATTAATTAAAAATTTGCATACACACTCACTTTAAAATTCAAAATTGTTTTTTTTTTTTTTTTAATTTTCTGACATTTCCCTTTATTTTTTTAGTGCACCTACCATGATCGCAAAATGACATTTAAAAAAAAATATAAAATAAAAAATTTATCTAAAACTTTAACTCGTCTAAAACTTTAACTCACATACTTCTATCATCTACAACTAGCATCCGCTTCTCTATGTGATGTTTAAGGATGTTGGTAAAAAATTAACTTTTAAATTTTTTAACTTTTTTAGTGGTTTTTTTAGCAAAAAAGTTGACTTCTTTGATCAAAAAAACTAGTTTTTTTGAATTAAAAAAGATAAAAAGTCAAAAAATAACTTTTTTAGCTTCTTTCCAAAGTGCCCCTTATCTCGGACCACCACTCCCCACCCCTTCAATGCCTTCTTCCCACAAGTCTGTGAAAAATATAATCAATCTTACAAGTTTGTTATAATTATGCCGACTTTTTTTTTAATGAAGTTTAAAATGACTAAAATTTATACAAATGATAAAGATATTGAAATGAATAAAGATAAATATATATTTTAGTATAAAAAGATGTAACAATATCATTTTTTTTATCCATATGATCCACAAATTACTAATAAGAAAAGATTTAAGTATTGTGTAAATTAAAATTTATAGGGAAGTTAGTATAATTATGTAAAAAATATGAAATTAACTGTTTTTTTTTTCAAATCTCAGGCCTTGTTTGGGAACAGGTTAATTTAGTAACTTTTTGGCTATTTGACTAAAATATGAGTTAAAAAAAATTAGTATGTTTGGGTTGACTTTTTAACTTTTCTTAAAAGACGTGCAAAAGTAGCGAGAAAAAAGAAAAATTTACCTTTTGACATTGGTTGTTGGCTTTTGACTTTTTAATAACTTTTTGACTTTTTTGGTAAATAAATTTGGTTCCCAAACGAGGCCTTAGTTAAATGAATGTAATTTACTTTTTATTGTTTTATAATCTTGAAATTTTATCATTAATGGTAATTATACTCAAAAGGTAAGACTATAATATAAAAAATTTCGATTAATGTACTTAAAATAATGTGTAAACAAAAAATAAAATTCCCTCAAAACCCAATGATTAAACTAATTAATCAGTTAAAAAAAATTATTTCATCCCAAAATATTCGTATTCTATTATATTTTTTATTATCTGAAAATATTAATACCTTTTCAAAAATTAAGAATTCAAATATTATAAATTTTTTATTTTACCTTTCATTTAAATTTAATATAATTGACATGGATAGGCCCATAAGGGCTACAGCCCACGATGAACAATCCCAAGCCCATCACTTAAGACCCATAACATAACTTACTTTGGTAAAGCCCGGAACGGTAGTATCTGACATGAAGGGCTAATGATATTCTTGACACATGGTAGGTGCACGCCACAGACAAAGATTTGCAAAGTTATTGCCACAACACATCACCATTAATGCAATCCATCACAGCATTTATTACGACAACACCTCCCACGAATACTTACTCACAGACAAGGTAAGCTACAACAGATAGCTTCTACAGGCGAGCACGTCGGAAGGGACAGTGAAATGATTACCAAAGGATATAAGCAAACATCGAAGACGAGAAGAAGGTTAAGTTCTCTATCTCCAATCCCTCTCAATATACTCCATCTCTTTTCTATTTGCTAACTTGTTCGTCCGGAGGGTTGTTGAGGGACTACCCCGCTCCCATTGAACTTACTTGCGTGTCGTCTAGTGGGCTTCGTCATTTCGGACGTGGGCTCGAGGAGCTTGGATCGATCCATCCACCGAGAAATCTAATTGCATCATCGGTTGGCGCTCGGCTAATCGTGGCTGGTTTGTCCGCGGCGCCGCTTGTGTTCATTGTGCACGGAGACCCTGCCTGTTCCACCAACCTTTTCATCTCATCCATCAGGTGTATGGTCACGACTAGATCCATGGCTTCTCACCATATCTTCTTGACCACCCGACCGAATTCTCCCAATCCGCACAACCCACCTCAATATTTCATCGAGCCTTCTACAAGATCAACCGCATGCGTGAAAGCAAAACCAGCCCTAATAACGCTCTACTCCAAAGAAACCTCCATGTTCCACCACACCACCTCGGATATTCCTCCCAATCCATCTAGCCCGAACCTTTACGTCCCCACAACCCATCCGCTTAGCTTGGGAGGTTTGCACCTCACCCACATATAAATCCACCACCTCCACCCCCACACCCATTGGTCTAATACAGCGCTGACCCAGGGAGAGGCCACAGTCATTCAATACCTATCCCTCGGTGGCGACATACTTCACCAGGACGCTAAAACTGAGCCATGATGCTAACTCAAGGAGTTATCGGGAACATCGCAAGATAAGCCCTCCACTACTACAAACTCACCATTCGTTGCTTCCATTCGAGACAAACCCCCGCGCCAAGTTCAAAATATGCCCATTGATTCCTTTGACGGGACGTGCATTCTACGGTCGACCATCCGAGACCTCTGGCACCTCATAATTCTCCATGCCTTCCCAAAGCGATCATGTGCCGAAACTTTTCCCATGACCTTGAAGAGATTCACTCGGTACGTGGTTTAACCCGATTACCACCAGTTCCATCTCCACCTTTCAACATCTCGGTGACTCTTTCTGAGCCATTTTATCGAGCCTGGCCAGCCGACGCTGACCCACCCAACTCCTTAATATCCGGCTCAGGGGGAATCATCATGTACTCACTTCCTAACACTGCGGTTCTCTGGTAAAAATGACGAGCCCAGACGCCAGTACCACCCAACTCCTTAATATCCGGACCCGGGGAATCCTTCTGACCGTCCCTCGCTAACACGAAGCCCTCCTGAGAGTTGCGAGAAAATGACGGCGAACAAGGTCATTTCACCCATGACTTTAATGAAGTCTGCGATAAATGCGATTTCACTTTTCTCCCTCTCTAAAAACCCTCCCGACCTCAATGGCAGTCCTACTCTCCAAAGCTCAGAAATACATGAATGCCGAGGATTCACTAGCCGCTCGGCAGGATTCAACAGCTAAAAACCCGACCCCAAGAGAAAAGAGAAAGACTCAAAAGACTACAAATTGACTCCTAGGAAATCCTTTCCGCCTAACATACGACGCTGAGGCGGTTATTCCGGTGGAAGTCGGTCTGCTAACCCCCAAGGTTTTACATCCGGATTCAGCCAACACATCAAGAGTCTACAAGGATGCACCTGGACCTAATTGAAGAACTTAGAGAGACCACTGCTGTCAGATTGGCCTCATACCAACAGAAAATGAGAACGCACTACAACCGCAAAGTCCGACCACAGGAATTCGCTGTAGGAGATCTTGTCTTAAGAGAGGCCACTCTTGCCACCAAAAATCCGACGAGGAAAATCGGCCAAATGGGAAGGACCCTACATCGTGAAAGCTCGCCCACGTCCGGACACTTACCGACTTCAAAACATAGAGGGTCGAGACCTCCCCCACCCTTGGAACGCCGAACACTTGAAACGCTATTTTCAATAGGCTATTGCTTTTGTATTGCACAATTGTTGTACTTTCTTTTTGACGTATAATGTAAATTTTGATCGTTGAACCACGCTTCTCATGGCAACAATTTTATGGCCCAAATTTACCCCACTGCCTCAATAACATTTTTACTGCGACTGACGCCTCAGCCAGACTGAGCACTCAAAGTCTCAGCTAGACTGAGCACTCAAAGTCTCAGCCAGATCGAGCACTCAAAGCCTCAGCCAAACTAAGCACTCAAAGCCTCAGCCAAACTGAGCACTCAAAGTCTGAGCCAGACTGAGCACTCAAAGCACTCAAAGCCTGGGCCTAGACCGAGCACTCAAAGCCTCACCAGACCGAGCACTCAAAGCCTCACAGACCGAAAGACTCAAAGCCTCACCAGACTGAGCACTCAGTCTTAGCCAGACCTTACCTAGTTGAACTCGAGCGACACAACCTCATGGGCAAAGTATGCTTCTCCAAATACCCACTCTTGGCTAGACGGCATGAAAGACTCTCCTCAAATTTTGCACTCTCCTTCTTCAATTTTACGAAATGAAGTTTTGGCTTCCTCCGCTTTAGTTTTACAACCCCCCGCCTTCCTCAAGGGCCCCAAGGTGGTTACCTCCATTTGAGGAACATAAAGCATCGCGCCCGAACGCCCTAGAAGTTGAACGAGACCGCCAAGAATCCTAGATTACCACAGCCTAACTGCAAAACAAAATAAAAGGGGCTCATAAATAAATAAACTAATAGTCCAAAGAGCTGTGCATTAAGATGAACATACATTTACATGCCAAAAAGATGAGTTAATTACCCACTTACATTACATAACATGTGATCAACAAAACATATACAACTCATCATAATCAGTTACAACTGTACAATCTAAAACAAAACAGAGACCCACAACGGCCTTCCAGGCCTAGCCTCAACTCGGAGGCTCACAAAAAAGACTAGATCACCTATAATACATAAATACAAACAATGAGCTAGAGCTCGGAAGTAACATTAAAGTAAACGGGTTAGTGAACGAAGTCCAACATTTTATATATACATCATAAAATAATCATTAATGGCATAATCCACGTAACCTTTTCATAATCTTTTCATAACCTTTTTCATAACATGTAATGACTAACGACTAGAGTAACACAGGTTAAACACATAAGATCTCGTAACCTTTACCGTGGATGCCATAATAGATTCAAATAGAACATTCGTTCACGAAACATTTATCATTTCAAAATCATATCATAATAATCACTTTTGAACATACTTTCATAATAACATAACATTTATCGCAACGTTACTTACGGATTTCCAATACCGGTTATGCAGTCGTCAAATCTTGACCTCGCAACATTAACATTAATACATTCTCAATACACATTAACATCATACATTCAATCATTCATGCCTTTCTTTCTTTACATTCTTTTCATGTTCATTCCTTTCATATTCATTTCATACATTCCATTCATTCTTTACTTCCTATCATACTCATTTCATATTCATTCTCTTCCTTCATTACATTCATTCATGTCCATTTCATAATCATAAGGTGTGAAAGGATGCAAGGTAACATAAGAAAATCATCTTGTAACAACTTCCCAAACTTTTCTGAAAATAAGCCTTCCCGCTCGGCGCCACATGTCCGTTCGGCGACGACATTTTTCCCAAAAGCTCCATTTCAAATACATGATTACCAAATCCAAAACACTTGAAATCCAACATGATTTACCCATTATATCTTCAATTCAAAACCCAAATGAATCACATAGAAAATCAATTCTTGATGTCAAAGGAAAACCATGAACTTGAACATAGAAGCTTCACATCATCACATCCATGGAGGTTTGGGAAAGAATCTCTTTAAAGCCAAATAAACATGAAACAAGCCATTCTAAACTTTGATCTTGAATTCAATATACAAGAATCACAATCCATTTCAAGAATTTAGAGAGAATCCTTACCTTAATCACTTATTTGGAGATGTCCAACTTGATTTCCCCCTTTTTCTTCCTCTTCTTCTCTTGGTCTAGATTTTCCTTTCTTCTTTGGTTGAGTCAAATGGTCAAAAGAATAAGGCATTCTTATCTATATCAATAAATAGATTGGTACCAAAACTCACAAGCCAAACAAGGCCCTTGTTCTTATAAATAAAATTGTGCCAAATCATGTGCCAAAGACTTAGCGAATCGAAAATTGCTTCCATTTATCGTTTCAGATAGTTCTAAAAATTCCTGAGATCGCATAGGTATTTTCACTTCCATTTTTCAACTCGTTATTAATCAATTTATTCGAAATTGTCATTTTAACAAATCTTTTCTAGGTTCAACAGATAATCTCCAATTAAATCATACTAAAGCATAATTAATTATGATAATTTATTTATTTATTGTCGTTATATAACCCCTTAGAGTCACTTGAATTTGGGCCGAGTGCAAGAGTTGACTCTTTTACAATCTTTACCCGGCTGCTTCTGCCTGGCTCCTCTTCCAACCCCACCCATGACGGCATGATAAATTGTCATGCAAGATCGACTCTCCTTTGGGGATCAGAGCCATACTGGGGACTATTCACACTTGCGCACTCTGGACTCCCAACTCCCACTTGTTGCTGGGATCTCCATGACCTCCAACCTTTTAACCCCACTTTTAATCCTTGACCATATTTAATCAATAGAAAGACCTTAGCCTTTGGACCCAGTTTTATTTGCACCTCCTCTTATTTTCTTCTTCTTCTTCTTAATCCTTTTTGGTTTGTTTTTATGGATAAGATCAACTTGATGTTTTATTTTAAAATTTTGTTTATGTTTATTTAATTTCATTATTAAATTTAATAGATTTATTTGAACTTTTTGATTCCTTAAACTTTTTGGCTTTAGGATGGCTCGATCTTATTTAAAATCTTAATTAAAAAATAATATATACTGATATTTTATTTATTTATTTATTTATTTATTTAAAATTAAACAACGTGGGAATAAAATAAAATAATTTTTTGATTTCTATCTCCTAATTAAAATATTCATATGTTCATTTTATTCAAATTTAATTATCAACTATGGGTACCTTAGATAAAATAACAATTGGTAATAGAACCATCTTGTTGCCATTTATTTATCGACGAACGCATCCGCCCACCAACCTTCATTGCTAAGAATGACCCATGTCTCTTGTTGCCCGAGGCTTTATAGCAGCGTAAAAATTCATCTACCGTCATAGCCTCCTCCATTCGCCAATCCAATAAGCAGCCAGATCTTCCATGCATTGGGTATCACCGTGTGCTACCTCTAGATTGAGTCGCCCACTACCACTGAGGCGCAAAGGCAACCTCGATCCACCCTTGAGCCTCCTCGACAGGAAAACTCTCTGCCGGTATCGACGGCCTCTCCGTTGATATTGGCGTAATAACTCCACCTCCATATCAATATTTTAATTTTCACGAATCGCTTAAATACGGTATGATTTATTTATTTTATTAAAATTTATTTTATAAATATCAAATAAATAAATAAATGGCAACCGCTTTCCATTACTATATCACTATTACTTTTATTAAAATTTGATTCTCGAGCATTACTCATATAAATTTTACACATTTCTTTTTAAGTCAGGTTTCTAATGATTTATTAAATAAATTTATTTTGAAGAAAATAAAGGACGAAATGTTATTTAATAAATAACCCTTAATATTTTGATTCTTTGTAAACAAGTAGGTGAATCGAATGATGCATAAAGCCCCACCTATTAAAATTTAAGGATCCCAATTAATTTTAAATTGAAAATTTTTCAAATCATCAATAAATTTAAATTTCGACACCCATAATAATGGCCTAACGTTTCACCTCTAATCCAACGCCTAACCTTTTATTAAGATCTTGTCAGTATGACCACATGATCGATGATCTCATTTTAACATCTAATGTCTTTCCACTTCAAATCATCACGCTCACATTTTGAGCCCACCTTCCCGCTCGGCCACCTCGCGGTCACGCGCATTCTGTCCCACCCCGGACATAATAATCGCCATCGCATGACAGATGTCTGATTCTTTTCGCGCCGCGACGGTCTATCCGTTAAATTGTAATCCAAATAATCCACGCCTAGGGATAGTACGCCTCCAATCGAATCAAACACGCCTTGTGCAAAGGAAGGACTCTCGATGATTGCCACTTCCTTGAAAAGTTGTTCTTCGCTTGAGTTTTCGCGTACAGTTAGCTTTGTTTCCAATCTTTGTTTATTGTTCGTCGATCATCAGCACCACCATCACTACTATTCCTCATCGCATTCCCGCAGAAAAATATTAACAAGTCTCTCTCTCTACAAGTCAGAACTGAAGATATATTATTGTATCAATTATAAGCCTATCACTTAAGACCCATGGCAACATAACCTCCGGGGCCGTGAAGCCTGGGTGATTAAAATTTCTGAGGCCAACTCGAGTAATGGTAGTTAACGATATTCAACACATGGGCAGACAAGATACAGTATAGTAGATCAAAGTATGGCGTAACACATCACCATTAATGCAAATCCATCACAAGATTTATTACGACAACATCTCACGAATAATACTTTTTACTTAGGCTAAGTGTTACAAGACGTAAAGCTGCATGAGGTGAGCACGCTTCTGGCGGACAAACAATGATTACCAAAGGATATATATAAGCATCAAGACGGTAGAAGGTTAAGTTCTCTATCTCCAATCCCTTCAATATACTCCATCTCTTTTCTATTTGCTAATTTGCTCGGCTTGAGGGTTCGCTGACCACCTGCCTCCCATCAACTTACTGCAGGTCATCTAGTGGGCTTCATTATTCTGACGCTGGCTCGGCGAGCTGATCACTCCACCATCTCACCTGAACTGAACTAGATCATCAACAATAATTTATGATAATTAATATTTTTTAAAAAATATAATATCAAAAGATAATTTTAAAAAAATTAAATTTTTTAAAAGTTTAATTATTATTTTCAAAGAAAGAAATAAGTACATCTTAATGTAGAAAGAGAGAGAGAGAGAGAGTAGTAGAAGGCTAGAGAGAGCGAGAGAGTGATGGGAGATCCTGATTACCGACTTGACCTGAGCAGTGGGATTAATCATTTGGGATTGAAATACCCCAGGATGCGCACCTTAATTATTTAATGGACGATATTTATTCAAAGGCTTGCTTTTTTCTGCCGATTGGTCGTCTAGAAAGGACTATTTTTAATGAATCCAACGTTTGGTTGGACGGACTGGATAGGATAAATGAACAAAAGACTATTTTACCATTTTTCAATTGTTTACTAAGTAATAGCAATATTAAACATATCTTCAATATTTTAATTATTTTTAGTTAGATTAAATAAAATTTTATTTTATTTTATTTTTTACACAATTAAATAAATTTATTTTTTTAAATAAAATAAATAAATAAATAAAAGGGTAAAATTTGATTACTATGTAACTATTACTTTTATTAAAATTTGATTACTGTGTAAGCATTACTCTGTTAAAATTTTTTACACCATTGCTGTTTTAAAATTTTACACAATGATTTATTAAATAAATTTATTTTAATAAAATACAGAGGACGTTATTTTTTTTATGTTATTTAATAAATCATTAAAATTTCATTTAATACTGTATAACCTGTATAAAAAATTTATATTATTTTTTTAATTAAAATTTTAAATAAAACACCTATTAAAATTTAAATAATGAAATTAAATAAATTATAAACAAAATTTAAAAATAAAACATCAATAAAAAATTAAATAAATAAAACATCAATAAAAAGTTAAATAAAATTATTTTATTTTTAAATTAAAATATTTAAATTTTATTAAATTTTAGTAAATATAATACATAATTAAATAGTAAATGATCAAAATAATCATTTTAACATCTAATGCTAACAATAGATAATCCCTCACATTTTGCCCCACCCTCAAGAACACAATAATCCTCCATATGCATTCTGTCCCACCCCAAGGACATAATAATCCTCCATATGACAGATAAAAAGTCTGATTAAACTCCATATCTGATAAATTAAAAAAAAATTAAACGGTAAATAAAGAACACTATTTAAATTGTAATCCAAATAATCCAAATAGGGGATAGTACGCCTCCAATCCCACGAATCAAACACGCCTTGTGCAAAGGGAAGGACTCCTCAAAAAGATGATTGCCACTTCTCTCCTTGAAAAGTTGTTCTTCGCTTGAGTTTTTCGCGTACAGTTAGC
Source organism: Camellia lanceoleosa (assembly GCA_025200525.1). Lineage (NCBI taxonomy): Eukaryota > Viridiplantae > Streptophyta > Magnoliopsida > Ericales > Theaceae > Camellia > Camellia lanceoleosa. The sequence continues at coordinate 26,268 of JANUSC010000418.1, forward strand.
TTTGTTTCCAATCTTTGTTTATTGTTCGTCGATCATCAGCACCACCATCATCGACAAAGACTTTCTCATCGCATTCCCGCAGAAAAAATATTCACAAGTCTCTCTCTCACACAAGTCAGAACTGAAGATATATTATTGTATCAATTATATATCCGTAGACTTCCCAATATCAATTTTTCGTCTCTGTTTTACAATTCGTGATGGGTAAAAAGCAGCACTTGGATTGGACTTCGAAATCCATTATGTCCTCTGGCAGTGAGAGAGTTTCTCTGTTGAGTAAAGAGGTAAATCTCATGTAAAAACTTTGTTTTCTTCCTTTGTTTTGTTAGAAATTCATCTTTGTAATATGGGTTTATTTTGCTTTGAGTTTATTCTTGACCTGTTGGGTTTTATGGGTATGTGGAAATTCATGCGTATATGGTGTTTGTAAATTGGACTGTTTGAAATATGATTGCATTCCTAGCTATGTATATGAGTTGTTTCAATTTGCTCTGTTTGAATTTCCCATTTTCTGATAAAACCCCTAGTCAAGATCTCGGAATTTTACAGTGTCTGGTGAACAACATGAATTTCCTAACTTTCCTTCCTCCTTTTACAAAAATAGTTGGAATTGTTCTGTTCTGATCCTGAGATCATGAAAAGCAGGAATTCCCCTTTTACCAATTCTTGAATCCTCCATGGCTGTAATACTGAGTGTAGTAGTTTAATTCCTAGTTTAATTTTAAGTTTTGGTTGTGTTTGGATCTTATGTTTGAGAAGGGATTTGTGGAGTGAAAAGAAAAGAGAAGGGAAATGTGAAAAATTTATTTTATATTTCATTCACATTTCCTTCCCTTTTTTTTTCTCTCCTCAAATCTACGATTCAATCACAGCTTTTTGTTTGGTTTCCAACTCTTGAAATGTATGTTTCTTTTCACTTCTTTTTTTATTCCCATAGATTAATCGGCATATGATTATTTTTTAATTGGAGAAGAGTATTGAGTTGATTTTCAATTGGGTTATGAGATGGCAAATGTGCCTGAATTCTTTTGTAGGCACGGAGGAAGGCAAATGACGATGGCTCGGCTGATGGTCCTCCATCGGACCTTGAGCATGGAGATGCAATACAGGTGATGGCTTTTGTGTTGTTACTTCCTGCATTTCCATTTTGCTCTGTCCTCACTGTTTTGCTAATAAGTTAACCTTGTTGGATAAATTCAGGCAGCAAATGTTGGATTTTGTAGAATATTTCAACTGGTAAGTGAAAAATCAATTCTGACTGCCCTTGAAAGTGGAGCCGTGTTATTGAAGTGTATTAAGTTGTTGACATCCCCCAATATACAGGCGAAGCCTGATGCAGAAATCTGATTATCGCCACTATTGCACTTCTGATTGCATCCATAACAAGTATTCTCATTGTAAGTCATTTTTTGTGTTAGGTGTCATACCTCCTCTCTCTCTCTCTCAATTATTAAAATTATTATCTACAGCTTTTGAGTGAAAAGGATAGTGAACACCAATATCAGTTTTACGGTAAATGTATATACCAGTGTAAATTGTTCTCTTTCAGATAGGTACCAAAGACTGCAAGTAGGTATTTACTTTCCCCATAGATTGGCTTTGTATGTCGAAGTCCTTTCAAATTTGTATTCATAAGATGGCTTCTAAAGAAAATTACAAGCCCAAAGTCACTTATATGAGCTTTAGGAACTGTATAAGTCTCACTTTGCTCTTTATAGTTCCCTCTACATTCAAAATACAAGCTTTAAGAGTAGAGGTTCATTATTTAGCTCTTTCATCCACTTAATGTTCTACCTTCTCTATTGAAGGTGAACCCTGAGATCCAAGGCAGCCAATTATTTTTCCAGACTATGTTATCATGGTGAGTGCAAATCATGCCATTCCAATGCTTTATTTTAAGCATTGACTTTAGGTTAATGTGGGGAGACCTTGCATTTGAGTTTCAAAGCTTTTGAAGTTCCTCAGATAATGGAAAAGAAAATGAAGGTGCATGATTTGTTACTGTAGGTCCTTAGATTAATTAGCTTGTAACACGGAAGTTTATACTTAAGTAAGTTTACGGAATTTTGGCTATTGAGAAGGCCATTACCTAGTTTTAGTCCCTTTAATGAAGGGTGTTGACAGGAATGGACCGCATAGTGACCTGAATTCTGCTTCTATTTGCTTAAAATGACTGTCCTTTGAATCAAACTTTTTTCCCACACTTCACAGAGAATTTTTTTTTGTTAGAGACTTGCCTCATATTGCCTCTAATCTATCCAATTTTGGTTCATATAGTCGAGAAACTGCTCCACCTATTACCAATTGTTTTGGTTGGATGCTTCCAAAATTCTAACATGGTATTAGAGCTAGGTCTTGGATGGTCTCTCGGGCCAAGTCTCTGCCCCCAAGACTATATTTTGTCTTGTTCATCTCTATCATGTGGCAGGCTGCTCGTGCAGAGGAGTGTTAGATTCTAACACTTCCAATGACCCCTAACATAACTCAAGTGAGTGAATGATTGAATTATGAGAATTTCCCAGAGAGCACTCATCTCATACATGGCTAGTTGCATAGACTTGTGAAGTTCACAACATTTTAATAGAGTATATATGAGATTATGAAATTAACCATAATTTGAACAGTAAATTTAGTATTTAATTAATTCTGTTTTGGTATATATCATGAAGTTTTCCTGTACCATGTCAAATTTTTTGTTTTGCAGCCAAAATATGGTGGAATGATAATAGACATTGTATCAAGAGATATAAAGACCCCTGAAGACCAAGCTGAAGCTTTGGATGCTGTCAAGGGCACCGTAATAGTTATTCTGCTAATTGTTGTTGTTGGGTATAACCATTCTTCCCTTTTTTTTCTTCTTCTCTTGTTTGATCTGCATGCTTGCTCTGTGAAAATATTAGTCAACTTCTGCTTTTTACTATTTTACTGTGTGAGATGATTCAGTAGCATTTGTCCTAAAGAAATTGAATGGGTTGGTTTTATATCAGATAGGATTTGAAAAGAGCATTTTGTGTTTTTCCACCATAAATAGTTGTTTTTAACACTTCATGCAAAATGATAACTCGTAAAAAAGGCATTTTATGATTTTAATAAACATGTTTCTTATTGTAATAATGTTTACTGACGTTGTGTTTGGATCATGGATTTGGAAATGGAGAAAAAATTTAGCTTATATTTCATTTGCATTTTCTACACCTTTTTCCTTTCCCATTTCAAATCCCTACCTAAATTCATGATCCAAACATAGCCTTACAGTGACAATATACAATACTTAATGGATGTGTTTTTCATCTCACCTAGGGATGGCCACGGGGCGGGTTTGTCATCCCCCGCCCCCATCCCAACTCTGTTATGGGTGAAAATTTTCAATCCCATCCCTGCCCCGGCAGATACCTAACCACATTTCAAATAGCCAAAAAAATTGGGAACCATTTAAATTCTTAACGCACTAAATAATTTGTCTTGTTTCCATATATATAAACAGTGGGACTTTTAGGATTATTATTTATTTATATTTAAACAGAACCATAGACTTTTAGTATATACATATATATTATTAATTATGTTGGGTCAGATTTGGATCGAGGGAGGCGATACCCGCCCCCGCCCCACTCTCGTTGCGGGTGACTAAAATATAATTTACCTCTGCTTCCACGCAAGTGTCGGGTCGGGTAAAATTCACCTCATTCGGGCTGGTATGGGCGGGTCTCCGCTGACCGGACTAAAATGGCCATCCCTAAGCTCACCTGATTTTCATCATCCTATTCTATATACTTATTTAGAGCTGAGCTCTTTGTCCAAAGCTATAAAAATCATGTAGCCGGCATTTTTTTACTACACCTTAGCTTTTCTACTATAAGCCACTATTCATGATTGTATTCTTTTTTTTCACACCCCTTGGTTTGTTTATTGTTTGATCAGAATTACTTCAATTACACAATAACTTTGGTTTTTTCCTTTCTTCATTTTTGCAGTTCTATATGCACAGCAATTCGGGCATGGTTGTTTTCTTCCGCAAGTGAAAGGGTTGTTGCTCGTTTGAGGAGGGACTTGTTTAGTCACCTTATCCAGCAAGTGAGGGGTCCATCAATGCTTTTTTTTATAAAATTCATATGAGACATTTATGATATTACATGCTTGACCAGTGTGTAAACTGGTCTGCTGGATTTAATACTTTGGATCTGCCATATGCACTGTCAATCTGAATAACTTCTTTACCATTATTGAAGTACTTGGAAGCAAGTTTGCTGTTTGGAAATCGTGGAAAGAATTTAAAGAATTTACTGAAATTATTTTCCTATGTCTAAATTTATATTTGAAACTTTGATTAAAAAGTTGTCACTAACATGTTCCACAGGAAATAGCCTTCTATGATGTTACCCGGACAGGAGAGCTCCTGAGCAGGCTATCAGAAGACACCCAAATTATAAAAAATGCTGCAACAACCAACCTTTCTGAGGCACTCCGAAATCTAACTACTGCACTTATTGGTGTTGTCTTCATGCTCTCTTCATCATGGAAGTTAACATGTGAGTGATTGGTTTTGAATAGAAGAGTTTGCTTGCTTCTATGTTCATTCAACTAAAGGACACTAATTGTATGTTTCATTCCTGTTTAGTACTGGCCTTGGTTATTGTGCCTGTAATTTCAGTTGCTGTGCGTAAATTTGGGCGCTTTCTTCGTGAACTTTCACACAAAACTCAAGCTGCTGCTGCAGTAGCTGCCTCAATTGCCGAGGTTTGTGTCTGACTTTTTCTTTCTTTTGGAGCAATTCAAGAAATCACATAATTTTCACCAATTATACCAGTATGGACAAAACGGAACTTTTTAATGAGTAAAGTAGTTTAACTTTAAATAATAGTATTAGGGTTTAGATGCATACACTAGCTTATCTGGAGCCCATCAAAGGACCATATCAGAAGCTCCATTGATGATTCTATTGATCATTCAAGTCAATGTTATCAGCAAAACAGATCGGTCCTATACAAGAAATGGCAACGGAAACATGGTATGCCACATACTTTAGATGTGGTATAGTAGGGACATGCTTGTATAAAATACACTATTAGAATTTATTTAAGGTGAGAGAAATATTTTGTCAAAAATTAGACATCCAATGAAACAGTGATATCAAATTGATCATGTAAAAAACACATTTTAAAAACACCCCACCATATTCACATTTGTCTTTCCAAAACTCCACTCTTTCCAGATTTTATTTCATTATATTTGATTTTTTTTCTCCTATGAAAAATGTTAGGAAAAACATTTTAGAATGCTTTGGATCAGTAAATTTACTAATTTGGAATGAAAGTGTACCGTATATGAGAATGAGCGTTCCAAAACATAAATTGTATGGGTATTAGCGCTTTTTTGTTAACAACGATTCAAATGATTCATGAACCATTTAGTGTTCAAAACTAATGCAATGTTAAAAACTTAACTTATTAGGAAATAGATAGGAAAAAGATTTTAGAATGCTTTGGATCAGTAAATTTACTGATTTGGAATGAAAGTGTACCATATATCAGAACAAGTGTTCCAAAACATAAATTGTATGGGTATTAGCGCTTTTTGTTAACAACGATTCAAATGATTCATGAACCATTTAGCGTTCAAAACTAATGCAATGTTAAAAACTTAACTTATTAGGAAATAGATAGGAAAAAGATTTTAGAATGCTTTGGATCAGTAAATTTACTGATTTGGAATGGAAGTGTACCATATATCAGAACAAGCGTTCCAAAACATAAATTGTATGGGTATTAGTGCTTTTTGTTAACAACGATTCAAATGATTCATGAACCATTTAGCGTTCAAAACTAATGCACTGTTAAAAACTTAACTTATTTTCTACTCCTAATCTTTCCTTCTTGTAGTTTATGTGTTTGTAGAAGTTGAAAGATCAGACTCCTTTAATAAGCATACGTTTAACAAAAAGTGTTGCTTTAGATGAGATGATCAGGATTTGGATAACCAATAGTCCCAAATTATCGGTAAAACAATCCAACTTTAATCTTGAATATGGATTCCTTTTTCTCTTTGCTAGATGAATTATAATAGCAGGATTGAATACACAGAGAAATGCATCATCCGCTAACAATCTAAAAAAAAGTCATTTCTGAAATGGGTGTAAGAATTTCCTTAAAAGATTTCAAGGTCTGATTAGATGTTCTTTGTCATAAATCTAATGTAATTCTTAACTGTTTTGCATTTTTAGCTTCCTTTTTCTTTTCTTTTTTCTGTACATTGATATATATATATATACGAAGGCATTTATTGATTCTTTGGACATTCTAATGACTCATTATTATGAAGATTTGTTTGTCAAACTGTTGGTTCATTTAATGACATTCTTGGTTATTTTAGGAATCTTTTGGGGCTGTTCGAACTGTAAGATCTTTTGCCAAAGAAGCTTATACAATTTCAAGTTACTCAGAGAAAGTTGATGTGACCCTGCAGCTTGGACTTCAACAAGCCGTGAGTTCCACGATGCGATTTATGCTCCCCTTTCCCTTCTAATTCTATTCTTCGGATGTTTCTAATGAGAAAGTTCCTAAGCTTTGAGTTTTCACTGTTCGTGACTGCAGAAAATAGTTGGTTTTTTTTTTGGAGGGCTAAATGCAGCCTCTACTTTATCTGTTATCATAGTGGTCATTTATGGAGCGTACTTGACAATAATGGGTTCCATGACAGCAGGATCTCTTACATCTTTCATTCTTTATAGCCTCACAGGTACTTCCCTCAGTGTTTATTGCTTGTAAAATTTACCAGTGGTTTGGCATCTGTTTAGTTGTAAATAAAATAAAATTAAAATTTGAAACTTACTCCATGAAATTTGGCCAAATGAAGTTTATTGAATATGTAAAAAAGAAAACTTCATGAAATTCATAATCTCAGCAAGAGGCCATTTTCTGTTCCAAGCATGTCAACAGTTGAGTGATTTTGTTATCTTCGATTGCGGTGAATTGAGTGTAGCCAAATATGGATGTGGAAACAGATGATGGAAACACACATATAAAATGAACCAAATCCAAATCTATTCATGAGAAGTTAGAGGAGGCTTTATTGAGAACAAGATGTTAGAATGTATTGCTGAGGTTTTGGCCATGTGTGGTGAATGCAAGATGCTGCAATATGGATGAATCATTTTATCCAAGTTGATGGTGATGCAAGGTAAAGAGCAAAACTAACAAAATTGCAAGTTCAAGTCACGGGGAAAGGCACGTTGAACTATTTTTATGGAAGTCGTCGTCATAAGTAGAACTGGATGATGAAAAAATATTCATGTACGCTGTGCTTGGTTGAGGGATTTGAGGAGAGATTTGGAAAGGGAAGGAGAAAAGGGGTATGAAACTAGGTGAAATGTAGGTATATTTTATTCACGTTTCACCTACTTTTTCCATTTCTCTTTCCAAATCCCTTCTCAAAATTTCTAACCAAACACAACAGTAGTATATCCTAAGTCATAATTAATTAAGGCGTAATTTGAGAATTAACTTCCCCTTGATCCTTTTTTTTTCTTATTAATTAGTGTTTAGGTAGTAAAATTCAAATATTTAATTGCTTTTAATTTGGCAGTACTATGGGAGCTTTGACCTTCAATGTGCTAAACTCTCCACCTGCAGTTGGGTCTTCTGTATCCTCACTATCTGGATTATATACGACTGCAATGAAAGCTGCTGGAGCTAGTAGGAGAGTTTTTCAGCTTCTTGATCGTGTGTCTAGCATGCCAAAATCAGGAGATAAATGCCCTATAGGGTGACTCTCTCTCTCTCTCTCTCTCTCTCTAAATGCAGTGTTTTGATTCTCTTACCGAGATTGAAACCATAGTTTTTCCATTTATGTTTTGCCATTATATGTGCAGCAATCCAGATGGAGATGTTGAACTAGATGATGTCTGGTTTGCTTATCCTTCTCGCCCAAGTCATATGGTGCTCAAGGTATCAACTTTAGTCAGTTTCACATGAGGTGTGACTTTATTACAACAAACATATAAAGCAAAAGTGTTTTTCTTTCTCCTGACTCAGTTGTGGGCTTGTTTAAGTATTAATGTTTACTGATATCAGATCATGAGTTTAGTTTTATTAATTATCATTTTCCACTTACAAGATGAACTCAAGCATAGTATGAGTATATTTAGAAATTCTCGTAATATGTGAATGTTTTCTATGATGTAAAACGTTTGATTTCTCACTATTTTTCTTGGTTCCATCTAACAACATTGTTTGAATTGCAGGGGATAACTTTAAAACTGAGACCTGGGTCCAAAGTTGCGCTCGTTGGTCCAAGTGGTGGTGGAAAAGTATTACAACTATCATTATTATCCTGTGTTTTTTCCTTTATGGAGAATCTAAAGCTTGTATTTTGTTCTTGCCAGCTTTTAGATGAACGGAAACTTTTTCCATTGCTAATTACATGTACATTTTTGTTGCAGACCACAATAGCAAACTTGATTGAAAGGTTTTACGATCCAATCAAAGGAAAGATTTTGCTAAATGGGGTTTCCCTTGCGGAAATATCACATGAATATTTACACAAAAAGGTAATCTTGTGCCTGAGTTTTGGTTTGCATACACGGTTTAAATACATTGGCCTATTTTAAATCAACTTTACTGTTAAATAAATTTGGACATCCTGACCCAAAAACAGTTATATCATAAGGTCCCTACCCATTTTGATGTGTTTTTGATTTAACTGAGCAACAACTTAGATGAGTTTCCTCACAAATGTTTATAGCCACATTTAAGCCAAATTTGTAATGGTTACAAATATTGTGGAAGTTAGTATGTTCCAGTTTCTGTAATCCATTTGTTGCATGGAAGAAACGTTATTAATTCTATGCAAGCTGTTAATATCTCAGTTATGTCTGTGCCATTCATTATTTCTACCAAATCATAGATTAAGATTACCGTGTAGAGTTTTTTAAAACACCCTAATCTTCCGTGCTTTCTAAAATTGTAGATCAGTATAGTGAGTCAGGAGCCTGTTCTTTTCAATTGCTCTATTGAGGATAACATCGCCTACGGATTTGATGGAAAACCCAGCAGTGCAGAGATAGAAAATGTAGCTGTAAGTTTCCATGATCTTTCCTCTTTTCTTTTGTTTATTTGTTCTTTTCTAAAGTAAGCTCGCCCTCAAAAAATTGCCAACTCCGATTGTGCATGCTGGTGGACTGGTAATGATGCAGAAAATGGCAAATGCACATGATTTTGTAGCAGCATTTCCTGAAAAATATGAAACTGTTGTCGGAGAACGTGGGTTGAGGCTGTCTGGAGGTCAGAAACAAAGAATAGCAATTGCAAGAGCACTCTTGATGAATCCTAGAGTTCTGCTATTGGACGAAGCCACAAGCGCTCTTGATGCTGAGAGTGAATTCCTAGTCCAGGTGAGATTCACATGTTTTGAATAATTCACATCTATACTATCTATGCTATATTATAATGTGAGCACTCTATTTGGTGTGAACGTTAATCTGAAATTGTGTCATGCTTATTAGGGCAAAAAACAACAACTAGCCTTTCATCAACTGTCCAAATTCATCAGTTTAACTCCCTACCCTAGCACAATTGCAGATGGTTTTAACTCCTCTCTCACAAATCTGAGAACCACACAATTTTATTATTTGACTCTCAAATCTCAGTTCAAACAAGAAGAGAGGAGAGAGAAACCATGGGAAAAAGGAGATGGAGGAGAGTGAAAAAGGATGGCGGTGGTGAGGAGATATTTTTCAATTTGTACACACGGCTGCTAGTGTTTTGAATCGTGCATGTAATCAAAGAAATGCATTCAAGCTGATGACTTATAGGGTTGCCGCATTCTATAGCAATTATTTAGTAGTGGTGAAAATAAAAATTAAAAAAAAGAGTCTAGAAGCTGATACTTGGATGCTTCTTTGTAATCTTGTCCTTCCAATTTTTGCATTGCCCAGATATTCTTTCCCTCAAAGCCGATACTCATATGTCTTGGCAAACATCCCTTTTTTATTTTATTTTATTTTTCTAGCATTAAGTGACAAAGTTACTATATTTTAGCCGCCTATCCAAGATATGGCTCGTTTCCTTTTACATTTCAACTGACCAATTTCGAATATGCTGTATAGGATGCCATGGATTCTCTGATGAGGGGCAGGACAGTTCTTGTTATAGCTCACAGGCTTTCAACCGTCAAGAGTGCGGACTTGGTCGCGGTCATATCAGATGGTATGATTGCTGAAAGCGGGTCCCACGATGAACTTCTCATGAGGGATGGTATTTACACTGCATTGGTAAGGAGGCAGTTACAAGCAGGACCCAAATCCGAAATGTAACACGGCTATAAAGCCCTATGTTGAAGTGCAATTCGCTGAGAAAGAAACAGAATAATGATATTGGTCGTTTTGTAATTTGACATTTCTTGCATGAATTGAGTGATATGAGGATATCCTTGAACAAACATTTTGGTCTTTGAAATCAAGGGAGAAGACCTTTTTAATTTACTATTATTTGTGCCCCATTAGGAAAATTTCCAATAAATTGTTTTGGAAATAGATTATTTTAGCTAAAATATGAAACACTGAAATATGAAGCAAAAAAAATTAATCATTTTGTTTGATTCTAGTTTTTTTAAAACAGCTTTTAAAAAATTTTATTTTTTTATTTTTCGTATTTTAATGTTTTCAATGAATTTTTTAAATATTTTAAACAATTTTTTTAATTGTTAGACACACTTAACATAAATATACTTAAAAAGTATAATATTTATGAAAAAAATCTGTAAAAATTACAATAGATACCAAAAAATATAAAAAAAAATACAAAAATTTAGTTCATTTTTGATATTTTTGTGTATTTATTAATTTTTTAAAATATTTTTTTCATAAATATTTTACTATTTAGATATATATAAGTATGGTATATCTAAAAAAATAAAAAATTTTATTTAAAATTTAAAAAATATTTATTAAAAACAAAAAAATATGAAAAATAAAAAATTTAATTTTAAAAAAATTAAATTCAAAAAATTAAAATCAAACACATTAAATATGTTTGGAATGATTTAAACGAAAAAACATGTTGGAAGGAGAGAATTTTTTTTTTTTCCGGTCCGGATTGGGAGCTCGAAAGAGCATGCCCCGAATCCCCCGAAATTGCCATTTCAAGGCAAAAAAAAAAAAAGCAAGGCAGAAAAAAAAAAAAAAAAAAAAAATTTACCCAAAATGGCAATTGTGTGCATTAGGGGCACACAAATTGTGTGCACAAAACATTTTTCTTTTTTTTTTTTTAACTTTTGACTTTTTTTTTTTTTACTGATTTTTTGACTAATGTAAGAGGTTCCCAAACATAGCATTACTTGCTGTACAAACAAACACTACGTTCTACTTTTGCAGTACCATTCAGTGCATTTAGTTTTAATTGTCTGAAAATAAAATTTTTTGTTTTTTGTATTTTTTTATTTTTTGTGAATATTTTTAAATTTTTAAGTATTTTTTTATTTTTTATTTTTTTAGATGCACCTTACTTAAAAATATCTAAATAGTAAAATATTTGTAAAAAAATATTTTAAAAAATTAATAAATACACAAAAATATATTGAATTTTAGTATTTTCTTTTTGAAAAAATTATTTATAAGTCCCATTAGGAGAATTTATTTAATGTGAAGTCCTATTTAGATAAGAATGTATTCCACAAGATCCTATGAGTTGTGAATAAATAGTATTAATATACTATTATACCTTAAAATGGCAAAACTATATATAAGAAATTGAATGTTACCATAGATTATATCTATATGAATGTGAATTTAAATTTTAAAATACACAAACAAACAATATTTTCACATTCAATTTAAAAAATCAAAAACCTAGTAAGTTTGTGAAACGTAACGTGACACGTACGTAAACACTGAATACAACGACATCATAACACAAATTTTAAAAAAAAATACAACCGAACGTAATATGCACAAAACATGACAACATTACAAATATGAGTTAAAATTACAATCTAAATGTAACGTCATTGGAGGCTAATGAAAGTGTGCTAATGTATGGATGTACCATTTTACAATGTGAATGTGTTTTGTGCATCTGAATGTCGCATCTGATATGGTCACGTTACGTTTCGCAAACTTAATGGGTTTTTAATTTTTTTAATTGAATGTGGAAATGTTGTTGGTTTATGAAAATGGTACATCCATACATTGGCACACTTTCATTAGCCTCCAATGACGTTACATTTATGTTGTAATGTTAACCCACATCTGCAATGTTGTCATGTTTTGTGTGTGTTACGCTCAGTTGTATTTGTCTTTGAATTTGTATTGTGACGTTGTTGTATTAAGTGTTTATGTACATGTCATGTTACGTTTCGCAAACTTAATGGGTTTTTAATTTTTTTAATTTAATGTAAAAGTGTTGCTAGTTTATGAAAAATGGTACATCCATACATTCACACACTTTTATTAGCCTCCAATAACGTTACATTTAGGTTATAATGTTAACCCACATCTATAATGTTGTCATGTTTTGTGCGTGTTACGTTTGGTTGTATTTTTTCTTTGAATTTGTGTTGTGACGTTGTATTCAATGTTTACGTACGTGTCACGTTACGTTTCGCAAACTTACTAGGTTTTTTATTTTTTAAATTGAACGTGAAAATGTTGCTTGTTCGTATATTTTGAAATTCAAATTCATATTCATATAGATATGATCTGTGGTAACATTCAATTTTCTATATATGGTTTTGCTATTATTTATGATATTAACAACTAATATCGAGAGTAAATGTGTATTTTGAAATTCAAATTTACATTCATATAAATATGATCTATAGTAACATTCAATTCTCTATATATGATTTTGCTATTATTTATGATATTAACAATTAATATTGAAGGTAAATATGTCAACAAACTACCCACAGAACTTATGGGAATATAAGTTTTTTAGTAAGATCATATGTAGTATAAGTTTCCCTAATAGGACTTATAACTAATTTTTTTTTATTATTATATATTTTTGGTATTTAGTGAATTTTTTAATGATTTTTTTCACGAAAATGATATTTTTTAAGTGTATTTATGTTAGGTATGTCTAAAAATTTAAAAAAAATATTTAAAAATATTAAAAAAAATTAGTAAAAAAAAAGGAATATGAAAAATAAGAAAGTAAAATTTTCTGAAAATTATTTTTAAAAAACTGGAAACAAACTGTCATGATCCGAACTCACCCCTATGGATTAAGGTCATAAACGACTAGTAATCAAGAGATTACCTGCGGCCTCAAACCAAACAAAACATATCTTATCAGAGTTGATGGACCAAAACAGAAGCAAACTTACAAATTGCAAATAAAGTTATGCTTAACTGGTATAGCAAAATCATTCCAAAAGTATTTCATAATAACTCACACATACTCATAGAGTTAATCTATATCTAGGAACTTTCAATTATGTATTCAGCCAAACAAAACTTATGAATAAAAGTGATTCAACGTTTTCGCCAACAGAGCAAAAATATAACCAAAGAACAAAAGGGCAAAAACAAGTCTCGTGCGTGAGACGTTAAGGCTGACTCCTCAAAACTTTGACTTTTTCCCATATACTTCACTGAGGCTGGGTTTGAACATCTCTTGGCTCATCTACATACACATGAATGAGAGTGAGCGAAAGCCCAGTGAATAATATCAAGTAAAGAAGATACGTAAATGAAGTTCAGAACAATTATACATATATCAGACGGCTTTGGGCCCATTTATGGTTTTATCTAGTACATTAGACGGCTTTAAGCCCGAGCATGTCATACGGCCTCTAGCTCATTCATTCATGTCCGACGGCCTTTGGCCCAATCATTCATGTTCAACGGCCTTTGGCTCAATCAATCATGTCCGACGACCTTTGGCCTAATCAATTATGTCCGACGGCCTTTGGCCCAATCATTTGTATCCGACGACATTTTGCCCAATTAATTATGTCCGACGGCTTTTGGCCCAATCATTTGTATCCGTCGCCTTTGGCCCAATCAATTATGTTCGACGGCTTTTGGCCCATTCAATAGTGTCTAACGGCCTTTGGCCCATTCAATAGTGTCCGACGGCCTTTGGCCCATTCAATTGTATCCAACGGCCTTTGGCTTAATCAATGGTACCATGAATGTTTGTCCACAATTCAAATTAACAAACTTATGAACTCAAATAGAGGTAAGCAATTGGACAAATAGCATACTTCAAAATATCTTTACTAAGATATTACTCACAGTGTTCTGCCGGTGGATTCGTTCTTGTGCTCGACCCTACATAAATCATAACACACATTGGGTCTAGAGATGGCAACGGGGCAGGACGGGGCGAGGCGCTCCGAGGGAGGGGGGGAGAGGAAGGACAGGGGACTACACTTCCCGTCCCCAATCCTCGAAAGTGACAATGTCCCCGTCCCCGCCCCCGTCCCCACCCCCGATCCCCGACGGGGACCCATTGCCTGCCCCTGCCCTCAAAAAATTCCCAGATTCTTGTAATATTTCAGTTTTTTTTTTTTTTTTGATCTGAAACATCCTATTCAATTTGTCAACATTTTTTCAAATTAAAAAAATTTGAGTTGAAACATCCTATTCAATCTGCAACATTTTCTCAATTTGAACTGATATTAAGAATTGAGATTACATTACATAACAAATCCTAGTTGTGTTTCTTTATTATCTAGTCCCATAACTTTGAAATCCATTACATAAACTGGGATTACATATTTTAATAATCCATTACAGATCAAGAACTCAAGTGATTAGATCGAGATCATATATATATATATATATTTAAAATAAATAAATTTAGAGAGAAAAAAAAAAAAAAAAGAGGTCGAACAGAGATACATACAAACACACACACACACATATATATATATATATGTATGTATGTAAACCCCCCTATATTGAAATCCCGAGAGAGAGAAAAAGATACCCTTTGAAATCGGCGGTGAGGAGTGGCGGTGAGGGGCGAGCAGCCATCGTGGTCAGCCAAAACCCTACACAGCAGAGAGAGGGAAGGGAAACTCTAAGTTCTAACCAGCAGCGGCGAGGGAGGGAGGATCAGTGCCGTCATTGTGTGAAAGAGAGAGAGGAAAGTGAAACCCTAGAGATAGAGAGAGAGAGAGAGAGAGAGAGAAAGAGAGAGAGCAAGAGTAAAGAGAGCGGCTCTGTGTGTGTTATGTGTGAGTGGTTAGCCAAAACCCTACACACACACACACACATGTTATATATAAGTAGGGGCAAAATAGTAAACTCATGTCGAGGGCACTCGGGCCGAGGATCGGGTCCGGGGCTGAAACATGTATCCTCGTCTCCGGCCCGAATATCATTGGAGATTTAATTTTTAATACCATCACAGGCCCATCGGGGGTATTTTTCGGGAGATAATCGCTCAATTTGGGGTCAGGGGATCTGGTCCCCGTCAGGCCAGGTTCCGATTGCCATCCCTAATTGGGTCACAAACAATTTAATTTGTTCTCAATTTATTCACTCCTCTTAGGCCGCTTTCTTATTTTCTTAATCCATTCACAATGTTCAATGTATGCCTAAGAGTATTTAGAAATGAAAAGGAATGAAAAATGAAACACCAAACGTCCATTCAAAAATTTCAGAAATAGGGCTTCCCGCTCGAGCGGACCCCTTTTGTCTGCAAAAGTCCTGGTCGCCTAGTTTTCTCGCTTTAGCGTGACTTCGGACGCTCGAGTTGAAAGTCAAAACATGTGTTCGGACGCTCGAGCGTAACTATTCCCGCTCGAGTGGATATCAATGTCTGCAAAAGTTTTGGAAGCTAACATTTCACGCTTGAGCGGCACTTTCCACACTCAAGCGAACATGGCGAATTCTGAAATTTCCAACAACCAATTTGAACTTCAAACTTGCATTCAAATTGACATAACTTGCATTTTATGACCCATAACTCTTATATACATCTACTAACATGATACAAACACCAATTCACTACATTATGAAGCTTAAATCCTATGAATCAATTACATGCATATCCAAATTATACCAAACTTACTTCTAACACATTAAATTCATGCATTCAAAACTCATACCTCTATGAATTGTACTTGCATGTGAGATATAATCTCCATTCTCAACTTAAATGGTGAAGAGATGATCAAAAGCATGAACTTCAATCAAATTTCAACATAGATCATATACTTTATGCTCAAATATACAAATTCAAGGCAATTTCTTACATGCATACTTATAATGATTTCATAATCATCAAATTCAACTCATTTTATGCTCTTGATCACCATCTAACTTTGAATTTACAAAATCACAAACTCAAACTCATGAATTTACTCACCTAGGGGCTCCAATTTTCACAAATATAGTTAAATCTTGAGTGTAGCTTCCAAATTCATAAACTTTAGGCCAAAATATCCAATTCTTCCTCTTTCTCTCTCTAGAACCGACCCTCTCTCTTTCTAAAGTGTGATTTTCATATTTGAGCTCAAAAGAATGAGGTTAAGTGTAATAGGACCCCTTATATAAGCTTTCTTAATCAAACTTGATTAGGATTAAGTAATGGTGCTTAATTTAATCAGTTTAAACAAATTAATTCATTCTGAATCAGTTTTCAATTAAATTTCACCATAGACACTAAAAATTACGCTAATCATAATGGCATAATTAATTTCAGTTTCTAACGTCTCTAAGGTCTTCAATTTAAATCTTAAAGCAGAAAATCAAACAAATTTTTTTACGGTGAACAAATAAAAATACAAAAACACATATAATAAAAAATTATCACACAAGATCATACCAAACATATAATCATAATCATAATCAAGATCAATTATCATAATACGGAATAGAGTTATCACACAAACAAGGTGAATAGCTCTTAAATGCTTGAAGGACATTAAAATGGCATCCATCTAGGGGCACTTTTGGTCTAGGGGCACTTTGGTTTTTCTCAGACTTGAAATTCGCATGAACGTCACCCAACAGAGAGAGAGAGAGCACAAGTCGCCTTAGTGATGTTTATAGATCTATTTCTATATAACATAACAAATTTTATGCCAGTAAATAAATAGCTAAATCAAGATTTACCACTTTTATATCACCCTCAAAGGTAGCCAATTCAAAAATGTAGCGCATTAAACCATTAACAAAACACCTGGAACTCAATTATTTCAGGCCAAAATTTCCATGATTCGTTTCAACTCAGTTCCAACTAAACACAAGAACAAATGAAACTAGTGTAGTTTGGGCCTGTCCCCAAGCTTGACCGATCACTGAACAACAAGGATACATTGCCGCTGAGAAATCTTAACGTATCGTCAAGCCTTGCATTGCTTGTGTGCCATCCTCTGTTATCTTGTTAGCCTGGATCGTGCTGATGACATTCACAATATTACCCTAGAAAAAGTGGCATCAAAGGTTAAAATTTCAAGAACCATTCAATAAGAAATTGAAGTTCATATGAAGTGAATAACAGACATGCAAGCCAGACTAGAACATGCTCATGATGGGACTAGGGTTGCAAGTAGGGTGGCACAAGACACCGCCCCCACCCCACCCCACCCCCCAAAAAAAAAATAAAAAACACTTTCAGTACATGACAACACTGCTCAATTTAAATGCAAGTAAATCTAAAACAGGCAAATTAGCCAAAAATGAATTTCAATTATGCATTTTTTAGAACAAAACTCGTTATTGTTTCTGACTTCCAATTTTTCATAGACCAAACTGACATGCATGAAATAGTTAACACAAATAAAAATAACAACAAAGTCATGCAATTGGAATCTGAGAATCATATAGCATTGAGTTTTCAGAAAATTTGAAAATAAAAGTTCATTTTCCAATCTGAAACTCTAATCTAATTAGATCTGAACAAAAAGAAGAGAAGAACCATCTGTACAATTACTACAGTAAGATGTTATGGGGAGAGAGAGAGAGAGTAGCTCCGTGTAATCTATTGCTATCAGGTTCAAAGAGCATTTAACACTTTGTCGAATAGCTTGTATCCAGCCAATATTCAAACCCAAAGCCAAGGAATTAATGCATAGGTGTAACATTCAAATTAAGGAAGAATATGGTCCTCCCCTTTCGTCTCTGACTGGATACCCTTTTTTGGTACTATGTTTCTATTCATTTTTACTTCTAATTGATCAAAAGCCTTCGACATTGGAAATTCATATAAATACCTCATAGGGAGTTAGCCACACCACAAAGGATATAATGTTATTGTCTCCTTGGCTTTACTCAGGCCACTGGCATACTTCTATGTGAATTTTACAAAAAAAGCACATTAGGTTTATTTCTATTTCCTATCCACCAGCCTAATCTGGGCAAATAAACAAATCCTTAAAAAATCAATGCTTAACTGACCATTACTGGGTAACAACAAACCAAATGCCCATTTTTTGACTATCAAAACTTAGATCCAGATGATGCAACATAGTACAACAACAAATATACATATATATATTTAGTATAAAAAAAAAAAAGGGAAAAGAGAAGAAACAAACAAATAAATAGAAAGGAAAAACTTGTTACCCTCCATGTTGCTAGCTTTGTTCGAAGGGTTTGCCATTGATGCTCCCCAAACATGCGCTCAGTGCAGCGGCTACACACCAAATAGCGTTATTATTCATCAGTCAATGCTGAACTTCATAAATCAGATCAAACAGAAACACACACACACACACACACACACACACACACACACACGGGTAACCATACAACGCACCTTACAATTACAATTTGATTCATCTGATCCATCTTACAATCAATTAACTTTGCAGTGATTGCCTTAACTACCCACATTTCCACCTCATCATCATTGATCTGCAAAGTAACCATGCATCATTGTATTGACCAAGTGCACAAGGTAACAGAGCAGCAGATGCAGGGATGGGAAAGAAATTTTACTCGAAGAGTGTCCTTGATTAATTCATAAGAAATTTGGCCAGATTCTGCAGAGGCAAGATCCACCAATGACATCAACCTCATCTTTGTTATACAGTCTTCATGGACAAGACCTACACCATTAAAAGGAACAAATTAAATAAACAATAAAAAAATACTCCAGAATGTTTAGATTAGCTCAGCTACCTAATATCCGACCTCCCTGGTCGGTGAGGTCTGTGGTCAAGGTATTGCCTGGTTGGTGTACTAGGGCAAGGCAAATCCAAACAAAATTAAATGCAGCCAAAATGATTAGTTACCATAGCTTTTCAGCAAAGTGGAATTTGCTGCTTGAAAATCTAAGTATGCATCCAGCCTCTGTGTCAAAAAGATCAACAGAAGCTGATATATCAATGTATATTTAGCATCTTTCTCCAATTGTGCTACAGCAGGCATATCGAGCAAATCGCACTGCATTGAAACACCACAAAGAATTGATAATTAGATTGCAAAAACAACTAGAGTATAATCTAGGCTAAAGAAGACTAAAAAGTATGGTAACACCTGAACAAAAGAACAACCAAGCTACAAGAATACGTTGACGCTACAAACCTAGAACCACAAATTTAAAAAAAAAAATAATAATAATAATAATAATAAACATGATGCCTACAGACAATCACTTAGCATATAAAACACGTTCAGGACTGACTAAAAAAATGTTAAAGAAACCTTGCACCTTTATCCAAAGACTACCCCCAAAAATTCATCCCCAACTCTACCTGTTCACAAGCGATTTTTTTCAATTATTCTCACAGCTCTGTTATTTCTATCTCCTAGCATAGCACCAACAAGGCTCAAACATCACAAAATCATTTACTCAGCTATTTTAAGAGCTGATATCATTGAAACATGCAACCATGATTATGTAAAGGTTAAAAGCTAATCAGGTCTACAAGATTTGATATTTAAAATGATGGCTCGCTTCTTTAGCTTATCTAGGCTGAAGAACATTGCAGCTAATTCTACTTTTAAGGGCTGCAACTCAAAAAGCATTCACATACATTTGTGCTGAACATTAACTCTTTCAAGTAGGGCTGATCAGCGGATCCACTGACTGGCCAAACCCGCCCAACTCAACCCAACCACATTTGGGTGGATATGTGACACGAGGCGGGCGGATGCGGGCCCAGATTCTGTGTTTTCGCTGGTTTGGGTTGGGTTGCGGTTGATCCGCCATTATACCCATTGAACCCGACCCGTCCGCTTTTGTCTCCATTTTTTTTACGGCCCCCTTTTCCTGATCTCAGACTCAATAACCTAACCTAACCCAACCCAACCCAACCCCATTCTTCTTCGATAGACCCTCTCTCTCTCTCTCTCTCTCTCTCTCTCTACACTGAAAAGCAATCGATGATCGGCAATTTATTTTTTTTAACGCCCTCAGCCCTTTTCTGAGAATCTCAGATTAAAACCCTAACCCATTCTTCGACTGAAAGAGGATCGGCGATCGTGGTGGTGGTGAGTTATTGTCTTCTCTTCTTCTTTCCCCTTCTTCTCTTGTTCTCCTCAATCTCTAATCTGTTCTGTAATTTTTTTTTGTTCCAGTTCGAAAATCTCTGTTTTGTCTTCTTCTTTTCTCTTTTTCTCCTCAATCTCTAATCTGTTCTTCTTTTCTTTTTTTGTTCCAGTTTGAAAACCTTTCCTCTCATTTCTTCTTTCCTCCTCTTCTCCTCAATCTCTAATCTGTTCTTCTTTTTTCTTTTCTTTTTTTTTGTTCTAGTTTTGAAACCAGAGAGGTGGTGAGATTTAGACTGAGGGTTCTGTTCTTTAATCTGTTATTTTTTATTTTTTGTTTTGTTGATATTCGGTAAACCTCTTTTCTCGTCTTGTTTCCTCTTCTTCTCCTCAATCTCTAATATGTTTTTTTTGTTTTTTTGTTTTGTTTTGTTGCAGTCCTGAAACCAGAGAGGTTCTACACAAGCTTACAGAGAGAAGAAGCTTACAGTTCGAAAACCAGAGAGGTTTAGTTTCTTTTTCCAAAAAAAATATGATAAAACTTACTGAGAAAACAAGTGATGTGATGAGTGGCATCCTAGTATGGTGTCTAGTATAAGAAGAAAAAAAGGTGTGAAAACTGAGAAAACACTTTTGGTTTTGGGGCTTATTGCTGGTTAAGATTATTTTTGCTAGGTATACCCATTTGTTGCTTCATCATATAGAAATAATAGAAATGGAGATAATGAAGCAAATTGTATTGTAATAATGTAATTGACTTCTTTAAAATGCTTATGACATTAAAGACTCCATAGCTGTAAGTTTCTCTGTATTCAAATGCAAGGAATTGTTAATCTTTATCTATTACATTCTTATTGCCATCAAACAATATATTTTTTTTTAATCTGTTGTTTTATGGAATTCATTAAGAACACCCAATTTGAAAATTAATGAGATATTGCATTGATATTTGGAGAGAAGAATTGGGAACTAAAATTTTGATTTATAAGCTACTTTAAATAAGCAAAACAATAAAATGCAAGAGTACAACCAGAGTTGGTATTGATGGGATCACTCCATGCACAATAGGACCACTGACATACAAAAACAGATTCTTCTATGATTTTCGTAAAATTCTGTAATAGCTTGCATTGTTACATTGGTTGGTTGACATTGAGGAACAGTTGAGTGCACATTGTATATTGGTTAAACCTAGTCTGCCTTATTGTCCTTTTTGTCAATTTTGTTATTACACTGTATATTGACTATCTACCATGACTCTCTTGTTCTTCCATTTTTCTATGTTATTCATGCGCGCATGTGCCACTCATAAATGTCATCTTGTTTGAAATTATAGGAAAAAAGAGAGCATGGATTTCAAAAGCATATTTTGAATCATTTTTTATTGGTTTTTGGCAGTTTATTTGATAATCTTTTGGTTATGGATCCTCCAAGCAAAGAAACATTTTTAGTGAATCTTAATGTTGGACACAACCCCACCAACTTCTCTAGGTTTAAATCCCAATGTTTGTTGCCCTAAGTATCCCTATAAGGATACTTTGTATAATTTTTTAAATCAGTTAATAAATTACTTGTTCCATGACTCTTAGAGCTTGCCATATATTCTTTCTTACAATACTTGCACATAATTCTATCTTTCCCATTAATATCTTTAGGCCTCGTTTGGGAACAAATTTTTTTAGTAACTTTTTGACTTTTTGGCTAAAATGTGACGTAAAAAAAACTAGTATGTTTGTGATGACTTTTTGGCTTTTTATGAAAAGATGTGCAAAAAATAGAGAAAAAAAGAAATCTGACTTTTTGGTATGAGTTATTGGCTTTTTTGATTTTTTTAGTAGCTTTTGGCTTTTTGGCTAAACCGGTCACTTCCCAAACGAGGCCTTAATCTTTTCAAAATGATCCCAAGCCTTTGATAGTAAAGGAAAACATTTCAAATGCTTATTTTTCGCTTTTGAGGCATGTATTCATGGTTTCAAGTATTGTTGGCTAGTGTTGATGCTTGATGGAATTTTTTTAAAAGGAAGACACAAAGATTGTTTATTGGCTGCTACGGCAAAAGACGGCAACCAAGGTATATTCTGTGTCCATTTGTTATTATTATTAAAACAGTGATAATTCTATCATTTTTGTTACTAGAAAGTATTAATTATTGAATATGGTCAATCTATTAGTGATAAATTTATGCTATATACTTTTGTTAAATTTTTATATTTATATAGTGATAGATTTATTATTCATTGATTCTATATATTGTATGCTGCTATTGAATTTTTTTAGTTACACAGTGATAAATTTATTTATCGCTGGTGCTATATGTTATATACTTTGCGTTTTGATTTTCTTTTTGTAATTTTTTTTATTTGTTATTGATAACGTATATATATTTTGTTTGTAGGTTTATATCCGTTATGTTTTGCCACTGTTGATAGTGAAAGTTATGATAATTGACATTGATTCTTGTCAAAATTATTTGTTATTTTGACTCCGGAGAGGGATATTGTGTTTGTTACTGATCAGCATGGAGGTTCGCTGAAAGCTTTAGCTGAGGTCTTTCCGTTTTCTCATTCTTTTTGTCTAGTGCATTTGAAGACAAACTTGAAGACTTATTTGTCAATGAAGAGTCGTGAATCTAAAGAGTATTTGCTTACTCTTTTTAGTAGATGTGCATATGCTCTTACTATTGAGTTGTTTAATGAGCTATTTGAAGAATTTAAGGGTCATAGTGTTGAGAAGTTTCTTGAGAATTTGCCTAGTGAGTGTTGGTGTAACGCTTATTTTCAAGGCAAGAGGTATAGTGAAATGTGCACAAGTGCTGCAGAATCTTTTAATTCATGGATTAGGAATGAACACCATTTGTTTTCAATTAGTCTTCCTGATACTATATGGGTGAAACTAAGGGAGCAATTTTCATAGTGACATTGTAGACATACACTAATGAACGGGAGAGATTGAAGAAAATTGTGAAGGGGCATAGAATTTGCTTTACCACAGACACATGGACTTCCATACAAAATTTGTGTTATATGTGTCTAACAACACATTTCATTAATGATGATTGGAAGTTACAAAAGAGGATCATTGATTTTTGTCAAGTTTAAGACCACAAAGGAGAAACTCTTGGTAAAAAAACTGAGGCACTCTTAAAAGAGTGGGACATTGATTGGCCTTTTTACCTTAACTGTTGATAATGTGAGTTCTAATTATCTAACTATTAGATTCTTGAAATGAACCACAAAACTGTGGAAGGAAATTGTCTTGGGCCATGCCTTTTTACATATATGTTGTTGTGCGCATATTCTGAATCTCATTGTTAGTGAAAGATTGAAGGATCTTGAGTCTTGTATAGCGAGAGGTATGTGAGGTCTTCTCCAAACCGCCTTGACACTTTTAAAAAGTACGTGGAAAGTTTGAAAATTGAGAGTAAGAGTCTCTTGTGCCTAAATGTGCCAACATGGTGGAATTCCACATATCTTATATTGGAGGCAACAGAAAAATTTGAGATTGCTTTTCACAGAATGGGTGAAGAGGACTACAATTATAAACACTACTTTTTGGATAATGAAGGGGGTGAGAGGAGAGAGACGCTTATAGCCAAGGATTGGGATAATTGCAGGGTATTTTTGAAATTTCTTAAAATGTTCTACAATGTAACAAAGAGATTTTCTGGGTCTTTATTTGTAACTTCAAATACATTCTACACGAAAATTTGTCATTAAAAACATGATTGGACAATTAATCAAAGACAATGATCCTATTTTGTCTTCAATGGCAAAGAAAATGAAAGAGAAGCTTCACAAGTATTGGGAAAATGATAATAAAATCAATTTCCTTTTGTATGTTGCGATTGTACTTGATCCTCAAAGAAAAATGACATATTTGTAATTTTGTTTTTCAACAATTTTTAATAGGGATGTGAAAGTGAAAGAAATGTTAAAACAACGTGGAAAATTGTTTGAGTCAATTGCATGATCATTATGCCACGCTTGATTCAACAAATGTGCATGCCTCCAATGTAAATGAAACAATAAATATGGTGATAGATGAAAATGATCCACACTCTATTGTGAACTCTCAATTTAACTCATTTTTTGGAGGGGCAATTTTGTAGTACTGGAAGTACGTTGGAATTGGACAAGTATTTGGGTAATATTGAGAAAGATGGGAAGAATACTCAATTTGATATCTTGGAGTGGTGGAAGGTTAATGCAACAAAGTATAGAGTATTATCCCTTATAGCACGATATGTGTTGGCAATGCCTGTTTCCACTGTTACTTCTGAGTTGGCTTTTAGTACAGGAGGTCGTATACTTGATCCATTTCGTAGTTCACTTGCTCCCAAGATAGTGAAGGTTCTTGTTTGTACACAAAATTAGCTTTCAAGTAAAATTCCAATATGCCTTCGACAAGCAATGGATGATGTTGAAGAATTTGAACAACAATAAAATTCGGATAATATATACAATGATTTATTTTGTTTTAAATTTCATTTATTTTGTATTATTCAAAATTCATTATCTTCACTTCACATGTTTTTGTTGTGTTATGTTTTATATTCGGAATCAAGTTCAGATTCAAGCTCAAGTCCGGAGAGTAGTTTTATTAAAGTTTAATATCATTAGTAAAATACTTCCCCTTTGTTAAATGTTGTTGATGTTTACTTGTATTAAGTTTAAGACTTTTTAGTGTTTTCCTTATTAAATAATTTCATTTTTTTATTATGCAGGTTTAGATGGCTTATGGTTTGGTTCAAGGAAATGAATGACTTTATTGCTTCTTTTTAAGTTATTTTCAAAATATGACTATTGCTTAAAAACTTTCTTTAGATGACTATAATACTTTATTTTGAATGGTTGTATCATACAAACTTTATGGATATCATAATGCTCTCATATGTTTATATGAGATAATTGTATTAGATTTTATGATTCAATACAGGGGGAAAAAAGTGAGTTGCATGGCCAAACAGAACTTGTATGTTGAAAATTTGACCACTACATAGTGTTTATATATGCATTGCACACAGGTGATGGTTGAGAAAAAAAGTGTACATGTTTTTTTTTTCTTTTTTTTCTTTTTTTTTTTTTGTGATGAAGTGCACATGTTGAAAATTTGTAAAATTTTAAACCGCCAAACCGATTCGCATCAATCCGCCAATCTGCATCCGTCGGATTGGCAGATGGATGCAGATTGATTTTCTCCAATCCGGCGGACGGATGGCGGATTGGAGGTTCTGCAACCGCAACCAACCCTACTTTCAAGGCTCCACATCTCTTCCAACTTGATTATAGTTGTATAGACATGAAACATACTTCAGGACTCAATGTTACCACCACCCCTACCTCCCCACGAGTTGCAGCCCCAACAGGACACAAACAAAAAGCGCAAAACAAAATCTTCATTTTTTGGAGGGATGAAGGTTAGGTACAGACCAAATTGTAATAAAAAATGCAAAACAAGTCAGTATTTCCTTAATTTGGTGCAAACTATGCACAAAATTTCCCCCAAAAATAAAAGGAGAAGGTAGAAAGAGTGGAAACCCTAACATATGCAACACCTAAAGTCCCTTGCTAATAACTGACAGCCTCATTAACTGATTTTTAATAAACAACCACCACCTCTTTTTAATGACTACCTATCAATCAAAGCTTATCTAATACCTCCTTTTTACCTATAAACTCCGTATTCAATGTTCAGTTAGACTGCAATACCTGAAACATGTCAGGTGCCTTCACAAATTCTATAATAGTGTGGACAGCTTCCTCCTTAGCTTCACCCATAGTGTGTGCATCTTCACCAGAAAAAGTTGCCAGATACTTAGTCAGGAATTTGAAAGAATCCTTTGCCGAGCTGGAATTAATAACAAGATTAACTAAATAAAGTAGAAAAAATACAACAAACATGAACAGAGAAAACTATTTGAACTTTTCACCTTAAGAAAATACAAATAAAAACAAACAAAACTTTTTGATAACAATAAAGGAACATAAACAAAAAGAATAATTATGCCTTCAACTTAAAAGGAACACCTTCAATTATACCTTTTACTATCTTTCAAAATATTAGAGATAGTGAGAAAGAGTTTCCTCTGATCCTGGATCCCAATATTCCATTCTCTCAAGAAATCATCCATCTTTTTAAAAGAAGATATAATATGTTCAGAGACCTTTCCATTGACTGCCAAATCAAGGGCCTTCATGTAAACAAAGAATCGGCTGTATGGATTCTCCAGTAGGTTGTACAGATTGAACATGCTGACGAAAAACAAAAAGAGTAAAAGTAAACATAAAATGTAACATTCAAAGGACCATAATAGCTGAAATCATGATCATCAATTAATATTACATCTTCAAGCGCAGGGCAGGCTTTTCATTTGGTTGTTGGGTGATTTTTGTGGATATAAGCTTTGCCATCTCTAATGATTCATCCAAACTTTCAGGCTTTGTGACAAGATTGCAAATAACAGTGAAGATGCACTCAAGATCTGCAGTAGGAGATCACAAGAGCAGATAAGCAAATGTAAATGACTTTAACAAAAATGGGACATCAGCAACAATATCATTTTACAGACAAATACACCACAATGATGTTATTGACTGAGCTCTCCCAGAAATTATAAGAAACAATTATCACTCACACGTACATTATCCCAATGCCAATATTTCTATGTCAACCATGTAGTCGATAGACCAATATTCACCCAGATCAAATAAAATTGTACATGGTTAGACTAAGCCCTTCTAGGAAGCTATGGTAGGCACTAAGCTGGCACGAGACCACCACACCAGAAGCAGAAGGGGTGAGTTAAGGCGGTCTTATACAAAGAAAGAGAGATCGGCTTCTAAAGATCCTTGGAGCCTAATGCAACACAAATCTAGTCTCTGACATATTTAAATTTAGTTTGTTTGTTATGTTAAATTAATTTTATTTTTTATTAATTTTGATTGTTTATGAATGTAATATTTATATTATTGTACATGTAACAATAAAAAAAATTGTTGTCTATGACCTAATTTTTTTAAAACTGCCATGTTCCGTGTTCGTGTTCGTGTTCGTGTTTGTGTCCATGGCCATGTTTGTTCTTCCTAGAACATGTGGATCCAAGCCCATTGGATGGCATAGTGAAACATGGTGTATCACATAAGAAAGCCAAATACATGCACCCACAAACGTAGCACCATTCCATCATTGATGGATTGACAATTTCATCATACAGGGGCAAACCACCAGACTTTTGCATCAATGGTTAAAAAGGACATTCATACGAGAGTAGGATTCCACCATTGATGGTTTGACAATTACATCAGATGGGAGCAAATCAACAACCTCCCTGCATCAATAGTTAAAAAGGACATGCATACGAGAGTAGGAGGGTGGATTCAAGAGCGAAAGTTCAAAAGTTGCAGCTTTGCAGCCAGACATATTAGTGCGTGTAGCACACTACAACAACAAAATAATTCATCTTTGCTCAGTATATTATAGCAAATTATCTTTTAAAAAATGGATAATAGTAAACAAATTGTTCCATCTATGTCATTATATAATAAATGCAAGCAGGGTACATCATTTCATGACCATATAACAGCATCTCAATAAAAGCAAGTAGAATTTGAAGATTCATCAGAGAAACACATTTAATTGCTTGACGTGTGGTGTTCAAACCCTTCTTGTTTGCATGGATCACAATGGGAGTGATAAAATGATCTATTCGTGCAAGTTGTACCTTTATCAGAAACTTTAGAAAATATCAAGTCAGCGGAAGTGAGCATAAGTGATGCCAAATCCAACCATCTACCCATCACTATGCATTCTTGTGCCTCAATGCATAGTCTTTTCACTTGTGATTCCACAACCTGATAATGAAGTACAAAAATAAAGAAATACATAAATAAATTCCAACAACCTCAACATATCCCGAATTGACATTTCAAAAAAAAAAACAGAAAAGAAAAGAAAAGAACAAATGAATAAACAAAACAAAAGCTCTTATACAAGTACATTTTTCACAAGACTAAACCTAAAAATGAAAAAAGGAAATCCTTACACTATGGTTGGGGAGTTTGAGGGGTAAGTGAAGGATACATATGGAAGGGTTTAATATTCACCTTGTTTTGGTTGTTTTTAAGAAGGGAAATATATGGAGGGGTTGTGATAAGAGAGATGGCATACAATTTGAGCACTCGTTGTTTGCTCCAAAGTTGGGAGAAAGCACAGAGGAAGTGAGTTGTTGGTTATTTAATATATTTTTAATGCCAATACACCCCTCAATTTGTATGCCAGTCACTTATTTGATTTATACACCTCTCTTCTATTTATAGTTATTATCTAACCAAACACGAGGATGAAACCCCCCCCTCCTTTCCTTTCCTTCCCCTCCTAATCTACACATTTCCCTTTACTTCCCCTCCTGTGTACACATTTAGCTAGAAGAGCAATTGAATTCCGAAATGCAAAATAAAAGTTAGGTATGGACAATCATCAAAACCTCCCACTTGATCCAAACTATCAATTGAAAACCAAAAACTGATTTTTAGGAGAATTAAACAGATTTAAGTAAACAGTGTTGGAAAGCAACAAAATTCTGAATACATGTAAGTAAATGCAGTGTAGTTTAGACGTTGAAATTAGCAGATGTTTAGAAGTGTAGTTTGTTAATTTATTAAAAGGTCTTGTTAATGTGTGGCCTGAGGGCACATGTTAAGAGAGCTTCCTTATTTATTTCACTGGCTTTCATACTCAATGTACAACAATTTCAATAGCATACTCAAAAATCATCTCCAATCCTTTCATCAAATGTTCATCAAATCAAGGGAAAGTCATTTTTTTCATCAAATTGAGAACTCATCAAATTTGAATTTGATTAAAATGTAAAAAGATAAAGCATTGGAGAATAATTTTAAAAAAAAAAAAATTGATAAAATTTTGACAAAAGAATTGGACTAGTTCATATAAAATCTCCAACTTCTGAAGGATAAGAGAGAGAGAGAGAGAGAGAGAGACACCTCGGGACCAGCATCGGCCCAGGAAACCTCCGATGTGAAGCGGACGACGAAGAGAGCGGGATCTTCCTCTGAAGTTGGCACCACTGTCGTCATTTTTTTGATTGAAGAAGCTCTCCGCGCCGGCGAATTCGAAACCCTAATCGCGCTGCAGAGTTCTTTAGATAAGATAAGAGTGAGATATGAAAATAATAAGGGGGGGGGGGGGGGGGGGGGGGGGAAATGTGATACCACCTCCCACCTTTAAGATTTTGTTTGTTATAACTTAAAAAGGGGGGGGGGGGATGTGATACCACCTCCCACCTTTAAGATTTTGTTTGTTAAAAAAAAAAAAAAAAAAAAAAAAGAAGAAAAGAAAAAGGGTTAAAAATTGCAATTCTATAGTCATATCATTTTATTTAAGGAGTTGTTTAGATTAATCTAAATAAGTGTATTTTTTTATTTTTTATGAAATATGAATTGAGTATGGGTTGAGTTTAAAGTGATGTAGTTGATGTGACTTAAATAAAATGATGTGAGTTAAATGTGATACCACCTCCCACCTTTAAGATTTTGTTTGTTATAACTTAAAAAGGGGGGGGGATGTGATACCACCTCCCACCTTTAAGATTTTGTTTGTTAAAAAAAAAAAAAAAAAAGAAGAAAAGAAAAAGGGTTAAAAATTGCAATTCTATAGTCATATCATTTTATTTAAGGAGTTGTTTAGATTAATCTAAATAAGTGTATTTTTTTATTTTTTATGAAATATGAATTGAGTATGGGTTGAGTTTAAAGTGATGTAGTTGATGTGACTTAAATAAAATGATGTGAGTTAAATAGGATAGTGACTTTTTGACTTTTTAAATTTTTTTAATTTATGTCAAACTAGGCCTAAATCACATCAATTCGTTATCATATCACTTCAAACTCAATATATATTTAATCTATATTTCATAAAAAGTCAAAAAATATACTTATTTAAATTATTCCAAATCACCCCTAAATATTTTTAAAAATAATAATTTATTTATTTTTTAAATTTTAAAATGATGAAAATAAATAAACAAATAAGAGAATTTTTATGTCAGATTTAAAAGAAGGAAAGTTTTTTATTGACTAAAATAATTTTTTTATTTTTTATTTTTAGACTTGTTCTATAAAATAAATTAGATTTTTTTTTTAATTGTAAATAAATTACACTCACATTTTGAGGGTAGACTGTATGTGAAAAACAGATAAATTATATTTATTACTTTTGAATTTTTATTAATTTCTTTATTTTCAATTATAATAGTTAATCATTACACCAAGTTAAGTTACAATCTCACCAATCTATTTATCTATCTGTCATTAACAAAGTTGATAAAATTTATCATTTAAAATATATATGACATTTTTATTGTCAAATTAACATCCTTACATTTTTTTACCAAAATTTCACTTTACCTCTCACACTTTTACCAAAACTTCACTTTAACTCATACTTTTACCAAAACTTTACTTTAGTTATTCCCTTGACAATTTCTATTAACTTTATTAACGTTATATTTGGTTGGGAGATTTAGGAATGAATTTAGAAAGAAAAATAGAGAAAGGGAAATCCTTAGTGCCTCGAATTGAGCTTGACACGCCCCCAAAATATAAGCATAAATACATCCATAAACATATATTAAAAGATAACATAAATCAGAGTAAATATTCCTTTCATTTTCTGAAGTTAAAGATACAAGAGAGTTTGACAAAATTAAATGCCCTATTGACTTACACCTTTCCAAACCTTAACTTGGTTACAACAAAATGAGCTTCGCTCAATACAAATTTAGCCCGAGGCTATACAAAATAAACAAAACATGAAGCTTTTGCTTCTCAAAGGTCCATCCAATGCTATTGTCTTGGAAGAAGCATGCCTTCATTACCTGAAAATGTTATTCCTAAATAGGGTGAACCATAGCCCAATAAAAACTATCTAACACGATATATGAAACTTAACAAAGATATAAGTACAAGTGCATAAACAATGTTTGGGTCAAACCTTTCATGATTACCCAAATATTCATCAAATATCAATTTAAAACCTTAATCCGTTCACTTTAAATTTTTATTCTGGTCATGGTTCGATGTCATTATTCCTCAACCATCAAACTGAGACTGTAACTTAATAAATTTCAAAGCATACCACACATATGCATAAGACACTTCAAATTTCCATTTCATAGATATTTCGTCCACGGGCAGCTGTTAGACGGGATCCATGTAAACGTAGGCTATGCAAGCACTACAATTGCCATTTTATGAAAATTTTGTCCGCGAACTAGGCATCCATGTATAATTTCGAGATTTTCACCCAGGACACTTCGGCCAACTTAATTATCGTGGAGTCCAACCTCTTTCTCCTCACAAACAAACACACATACATTTGCAATGTATTTAAAAGGATAATCAAACATGAAACATCACCTTCCACTTCCAAGCAAACATATATATACAATACATATAATCACGATCATATTCAATGACAACCATCAAACTGATTTATTGCAATTTACTTAATCCATATGCAATTTCTACAACAATCCAAAGCTATCATCCACCGATAGTCCAATACAATTATCTCTAAACAGCTATTCAATCTCAACAAATAGTTTATTCAAAATTTCCACGAGAGTAAATTCATACATAGCCAATTTCACCAATTATGTCAATTCTCTCTCAATTTCACACTTCCAGTGCCAATTCCAATTTTTGTACAAAAATAATGATTTGACCCAATTAGAGCAATTTACCCCTCTTTTTTTTTTTTTTCCAAATATAGGCCAAGTGCCAAAATCATCAAATTAGATGTGGTACAACATCATTTTCAAGTCCCACAAACATTAATTTCACCTACACCCAAAACTCATCTTTGTATTTTAAGCCAAAACCCTAGGTTTGTTTAAAACATCCCCAAATCATTCATTGTTACACAAGGGACAATATCTAAGCTAAATATTATATGAAAGTGTAAAAAGAATCCCTACCTCAAAAGAAGAAGATGAATCCAACAAAAGAGAAACTCCAAGAATGCTGAAACTCACTTCTATTTAGATCAAAATGTAGATCTTGATGAGCTCTACTTTCTTTCCAAAGGCATTAGGGTGAAAAAGAGGATGGATCTAGATGAAATCTAAGAGAAAAATGTGAATTGTAAAGAGAAGAGCTCAAGAATAAGCTTTTTGAAGAGTTTTAGAGAGAGAGAGAGATAAGAAAAAGTGACTCAAAACTTAATCTTCTCGAACTGATATTCATGCAATCCGCTCGAGCGTGGAAAGCCCCGCTCGAGCATCAGACACAGACTCCCGCTCGAGCGTGAAACTGGACGCTCGAGCGTCCAATGCATTCTCCCAGCATTTGCAGACCTGCAAAAAAATGCTGAAAGTTGTAGATTCTCGCTCGAGCGTGAGAATTTCCATTCAAGCGGAGGAGCAAAATTAGTGAAGCCCGCTCAAGCGTGAGAATGCCCGCTCGAGCAGAGAGGCCAAAATCTGGGCAATACAAGTTTTGAAAAGGAAGCAACCAACCTGTTATAAACGCACAATTACAACTTGATAACCAAAAATAAAAGGGAAATAAGATATGAATAACCTTTCAAACCTGTACAACCCGAGTTCGAGATACAACAAGAGATAGGTTAAGAACCGGAATCATTATAGAGCTGCCTCGAATGGCTCGATTTTCTGTTCACCGGATGACTGGCTGGACAACTACCAGAATGACCAAGTGAAATACTTGTCTACCGTGGTTGTCACCTTGTCGATCGCGACTATCAACCTTTTTGCCGAATGATCGATTGGACGACCGACAAAGTAAAATTCGAGCCATTCAAGGCAAGCTGAAATTCGAGGTACGTAACATTGCTTATAGAGAAAATAAGAGAAATATGAATAAAATCTATATAATAAAGCAAGAAAGTCTTTGAATTTTCGACATATTTTTGTCCTACTAGGATATTTGGATGGCTCAGATCTGTTCAAATTATAAAACAATGGCTGAGATATATTTTTCAAAAAATGTCCTACATGTACATTTTCTACTTTCCCACTTCTCTTACTTTTTCTTTTTTTCACCCATCTTTCCATGGTCCCACTTTCCTCCTCCCTCTTTTTTTTTTTCTTTTTTATTTTCTCCTATTTTTATTTTTCTCTCTATTTATTTATTTTATATTTTCTCTTTTTTGTTCACTTATTTTTATGCACACTGTAACTTCAGGTATGGGCATACACTAGTATACCTATATTTCATATAGTTTTACACACATTTTTCATTTTTAAATTTCTCTCTAAATTCCCTAACCAAACATAGCGTAAAAGTAGATAGACGGAAAGGTGGGATGAAATTTGATTTAAAGTGTAATTAACTATTACAATTAAGGGTTCATTTGGGATATGGCACTACAAGAATTAACACTTTTGGCAACAAAAAAATTGGTCGCTAAAAGTCTATTTTTGGTCGGCAAAAGTTATCCGCGTCCAATTTTTTTTGTCGCTAGTTTGGTCGCCAATTGAGGGTCGGCAAAAGTAATTCGCGACCAAAATTTTTATTGGTCGGGAAAAGTTGCATTTGCCGACTAAATTTTTGGTCGCTAAATATTTATTTACTGCGACTAATCCATTTTGTCGCTAAAACACTTTGGTCGCGAAAAGTCGCCTTTTGCCGACCAAATTTCTTAGTCGCCAATTGTCACATTCCACGACTAAAATTAGTTTGGTCGCTAATTGTGACATTTCGCGACCAAAAATTTTGGTCGCCGATTGTGACATTCTGCGACCAAAATTGGTTTGGTCGCCAATTGTGACATTCTGCAACCAAAATTAATTTGGTCGCCAATTGTGACATTTCGCGACCAAAATTAGTTTGGTCGCCAATTGTCACATTCCACGACTAAAAATTTTAGTCGCCAATTGTGACATTCTGCGACCAAAATTAGTTTGGTCGCCAATTGTCACATTCTGCGACCAACATCCAACAAAATAAACCTATAATTTATAATAATCCATCCAATTTATTCAATATAATCTGTAATTTGTAAAAATCATTCAAACTAACAAATAAATTGAATCATGAACATTCAACAAAATACATAGATCAACCATTTCTGAACCTGTTTAATTAAAATCAGCAACTATTATAAGTTTTCATCCACAAATAATTCCAAACTACATATTTCATCTAGCATAAAAATTTAAGACATAACAAATACTTGTTATTATGTTTAAAATTTTTATCCATGTACATCAACCGAAAAAAATAACTAGTAGTTTACCAAATATTTTCTATACAATAAAGATGCCATGAAAACAGGAAGGAATATATATGGTTTTGAAGCATCAGCCTTGTGCTTGATCGTTCTTTTCACCAAGCATCAGCCTTGTGCTTGATCAAGCAAAGAGACCTTGTCCCATACTCCCCATGTCCATTGCAATTACTAGCCATAACGCCATTCAATATCTTCCAATGCTCGACCATTAATCCATACTTGACCTTTTCCCATACTCCCCATGTCCAAAGCCGGAGGCTCGTCTCGTCGTGTATTGAAATAAGCTGCGGTGTTGGAAGACAGATTAAACTCGTAATGCCAATGAGTCATTTCCAGTACATACCGAAATTGAGTCTTTCAAATTTATTTTTAATACATCAAGTATAGGTGTCCTAATTGCATCCATACAACTCTAAAACCTACCAATTACCTATGACTTTTTCTCTTATGTTTTCTCAACTCTAAAACCTTGTTTCTATGTCTTGGTAATTTATTCATTAGCTACAGTCCAATTTAAAAAGTTGCCACCAACTAACTTTATACATTTGGAGCAAATTTTTATTGACTAACAAAAATGAAGATTTCTTTTATCAACTATATTAAGGAATGAACATGCATTAATTTAAAAACAGTACCTAAATGCTGATGAAGCTTTGGATCAATAACTTGGGTAACTGACGCCAAATAATTAAGCTTTGGATCAGTAATTCTTTCCAACTCATCTAGTTTTAATGATTAAATTATCTTTTAATATTTTATGAAAAGTCCAAACTTTCAATTGCCGTAATTGCAGTCATATAACTTATATAACAGTATGCAAGTAGAAGATTAAAAACTCATTAAAAAAATTAAACAAACAGTGAGCAAGGGAAATTTTCTCCACAACGGAATATTTAATAGATATATTATATATATTGCACTTTACTCTTAAATTTAGTTTCTTCCTATATATTGGAAAGAAAGAGAAACATCAAAAGAGTTAACAAGGCTTACAAATAGGAAAAGATTCATGCCACCAACAAGGATCGTGGTGTGTTTGCAAGACAATCCACAGATGGTCTTCCTCATATACAATGACCCTATCTCCGGATAGGTTGCCATTATAAAATCATGCTCGACCACAAATGCAGTTTTTTGCATGCAGGATGAATCGCTGATAACCTTTGAGGCAACAATACGCTCGAGTCAAGATATGCACTTGGTTCGTCTATCAGATAAATATATACATGTTGCAATGAATAAAACAAATTACATGACAAATAAGATTAATATATTCCGTAAAAAAGGAGTAAAAAACTAATAACACTAGGATTCCTGTGCATATGCTTTCTGAAGAATGTACTTGCATCAGAGTTTCAAGAAGCTAATAACAAATTTCGTTGTTGGTTATATACAAATAGCAGAGAACATGGTATAAGAATTCTACAACCAAACCATGCTCACAAAACGTAAGGCAGTACCAGCATGCACAAATAATTGGAAAGTGCACGGAAGCCACAAATAATTGAACAAACAACAGAGACACAAATTTATGCCTTAGAAAATGCAAAGAAGCCACAGATAACTGGACCTGCATGCACACACCTATACATATAAAAGATGCGAGGGGCTTGTATTTTAGGGCTAAGAATCCGTTTTTGCTTTGGAAAAGAACAGATATGTGAAACAGGCGAACAAACTGGGAAAAACAAAAGGCAAACAAAACATAAATCTGAATGGGGCTGTACATCAAATCCTAAACATTCAAACAGAAACGATACTAAACCATGCAAAAAACAAGAAATGATCAAACAACAATTCATCTAGTTTAGCTCAACTCCTTTATTTGAGAGTGATCACAGAAATGGCAAAATTAGAAAGCATCCACATGAAATTTATATCTCTCATTCGTATGAGAAGCTTGAATTATTTGTTTACTAACAAACGTGAGCATCATTTTCTTCGAACATCATATAAAATTAAAAGATGCAAGTGTCTAAATTGGACACATATCCCACACCCTTAATTATTATTATTACTATTTTCCCCCAGACCCTTAATTATGAGACACATACAAGCAACCCCTGTACACCTAGAGGAAGTAGAAAAGCCCATATAACACATGTATCCACATAGACACTACCCTCGCTTCATTATGAGTTTTTTTTTTTTGATAAATAATAAAACTTTATTGAAAAAGCATCAAGATGATGCAAAGAACACAAGGAAACCAAAAAGAAAAAACTAAACATGCCAAACCAATTATATCATCCAAAAATTTAGGAAAGCAAACAAATCCGGATCTACTCTACTCTCCAACCAACTATACATAGTAACTAAAAGCCGATTCTCCAGCCACGACACAGAATGATAAATCTCTTGAATAGTTCGCCTATTCCGTTCCAACCATGTACCAACTTAATATTTTAGGAGCACAAATCACTTATGCTCATAGCTGCATGGAAATCCCTAGATTAATCAATACACCCAAAAACACAAGAAAAATGATGTCTCGAGGTGATGGTTGTCATTGATCACGTGTTGGTCTCAAATTGGAACCAATCATAGCCAACTACCTCGGTCAGTCTTCAGCTTTGGTCAACTCGGGCAGCAATGTCTTAAATGCATAAATCATTATAAGTGCAACAAAACTATTGCAGACACCCATCTAATCTTCTATACAGTGGATAGCTATTTTGTTGTTCAGAAGGTGTGGACAGAGAGTTACCCTTATTATCATCAATGTGATTTACTTATGTTTATCTGTTGTGTTAGCTTATTTCCTCTTTTGGTTTAGCTTCTTATGGTCCATCTGTATCTCTTAACATATTTTTTTCCTTTTAATTTGAATTTCTGATCTCCATAACATATTTTTTTTCCTTTCAAAAAAGAAAGCCAAACCATAGATTGGAAATTGAAATTAAACAAATTGACAAATTCACTATTCCATATTCTGATCTCCACTAGTCCTTTTATTCCCCATTACCACCCCAACCTCCATCCAATGGCCATGAAGAGCTCCACTGCCTCCTCAAAGCCGTAGACTACCAACTAATATAATGTTCAATCATCAGTACCACCAGCTCAAGGGCAAACTAAACTTGCTCCATGCAAAAGAAAACACTATGCCGTTTATAACATCCCACATGCTACCACTTTCCCAATCATTTTCTCAATTAATCATGAAACAAAAAAAATATGAGTACCATAAGAGCACAGAACCTATCAAAACATACAAGCAGGTTACAAGGAAGTTCACAGAAAAAGCACAGGCATTTTTCGTTGGCCTAAATCATTTTAGGGTTGTCACTACCCTTCTATATGCAATAACAGCCAACATATGATTAGCGTAGAAATAATATCATACGGCAATCAGGTACAATAAAAACAAATAATGAATTAATGCAGCAAAAAGTATTTTAGCTAATAAAGAATATAATCATGTGCAAAACATAGAGTCCAAAATTGAAGAGGACAGGAGGAAATAATATCTACTTATCCCCTCATAAGCATAAACAACCCTGGAAATATAAGAATTGAGACAAACAAATTCAACCAATAAAAAATTTAAGCGATGGACAAACACCAAGACATAGGGGGGTCATCCACTAAACAATACAAGTACAATCAACAACTATCTCCAATTGTAGGGTTTGATACTAACCAAAGAGATGGTGGTCCAACAAATCAAACAGCTCAATAAATCAACATATATCTATCCCCGTATATATATGTACAGATAAGCAGATAAAACATAATGACACAAAACTATATACAGTGAAGCACACTACCATGAAAAATATTTACCTTTCCAAGGCATAGACATAATGCAACCCTTTGCAACTCCCCTCCAGAAAGATTCACAACTCCTTGATCCATTAATTGTTCAATCTGAAGAGGCTTCATCACGTCTGACACAAACTGGGGATGCATATAGGAATCACGTATTTTCTGATGCAGCAAGTTCCTGACTTGATATTGAAACTTTGGACTGATCTTCTGAGGCTTGTAAGAAACATTAAATTCCGGTATCTCCACATCAGAACCTTCTACGGTATCAGGTTTCAATAAACCAGCCTGCAATTTTTACCACTAAGATAACTCATCCATGACACATATCTACTAAAACAGATACGAATTCAACATAAAAACGAAGTAACAAAAAATATTTACCAAGATATGCGGATGAATGTTGTCTTCCTGTACCATTCTCACCCAAAGATTACAACAATTTGGAAATCAAGAATTCACCCTCCAAAGACACTAAGCTTGAAATTTCCCTGAGTTTTAGACATGGTTGGGTACTTATAACGTGCATATGTTTCAATCTCCTCAAGACTTTCTGTGGAGTCTCAAAGAACTTGTGGGAAGCAAAAACATAGTAAACACTCCTGCCGCTTTGTAAGGGACACCGCGAACGTGAATATGACCAATTTACCTTGAAGGTAAGAGATTCATCCCTAAACGTAGATTTTCCGTAGGGACAAATCCACCAAAAATATATTTGATTCCTTCTCTAACGAGAAGGGAAGAATGTAACTCCATATGCACCAGGCTTCCCATATAGACAGCAAATGAAGTCTGATAAGTAATCTAGGACGCTAAGGTCATGCTCCACGACAATCATGTAACTGAAATACGAAGTGTCAACAATTGAATTTTTGCCTTTTAGGCCTCAAATACAAGCAAAAAAAAAAAAAAAATGGAAGGCTAAGAACAAACAGA
Organism: Camellia lanceoleosa; assembly: GCA_025200525.1. NCBI lineage: Eukaryota > Viridiplantae > Streptophyta > Magnoliopsida > Ericales > Theaceae > Camellia > Camellia lanceoleosa. The sequence goes on from JANUSC010000418.1 coordinate 65,626, forward strand.
GATTGGAGTCAAAATAAACCTATTAGGCCTGAGCAGAGATCGAACAACTTGGGCAGCTTTAAGTCTCTGTTTTACATCAAGATAACTTGAGGGTTCATCAAACATATATATCTCTGCATTCTGTATAGCAACAACAGCGATAGCAAATCTCTGAAGCTCTCCCCCAGATAGATCCCCTACATTGCGATCCAAAACCTTTAAATTGGTTTTTGGCCCTTCACCCCGATACACCATTGGGATAAAAAATCACATGTGAACCAACCATTTTACAACACATTGACTTGAACTGGATAAATTATCAATTCCTTAGCAAACCGGGCCAATTCAACAACATAGCGATCTTTATTTATAAAAAGATTTAATGCTTTAGACCACTTAACTCAAGGGGCTGGCCATTCAAAAGCCCACCCATACTTGGTGTTATTCCATAGCCCATGGTTAAAATTAATTTGACCAATTGATATGGGATATAGAACCGTACACATGACAGATTGCCGGACCTTTTTTTATTGGATGTAAAAAAGAAATGTTTATTAATTTGACCAAGTACTGCCATGGTTGTATCAGAAACATCAACATCAAGGCAAACATTATAAGCTATGCTGAAATGTGTACCAATTGGGTTTGACAAAAGAACTTTAGCAAAGGCCGGTAAAATACTTACATAGCACATTCAGATGCCCATTTATTATGAATATTTTAAGTCTGGGAGAAACATGAGTTTCTTCCACCAAGGAAGCTTAGCATCTTGCATTGTAATCAAGGCATCACCTAACAGAGCCGCCAACCACATAGCAGACAGGTTAGGAAGTCAAAGACTAAATAGACAACTCCTTGAGAAGGAAAAGATAAAATGTAAATTGATGACAATTAGTTGATCTAATGGAAAATTAATAGTATGGCTAGATATCACATATGTGGCAATAAACAATAGCGTTTTAAATAAACAAACTGTTGGTCAGAATGTATATAAATCAGCACAATAAAATTGGAAAACGACATCACGTGCAGACAAGTTATTTAGATTAATACATAAATCAAGCAATCAACAAATAGCTACATATTAATCATCTGCAGATTGCGGTGTTTACACTCGAACTAAAACCGAAATTAAATTGAGCCACATGGCCATTGGTTTAATAAGGATTGGCGAGGCAAATTGCAAGAGACGTCTGCGGACTGTGGTCTTCAAGAAATTATTAAATTTTTCCTGCTTCTAAGTTCTTTTTGGTTTTTTGGAGTGAAATTTTACTTCAAATGATTCTAATAAATTAAGAAAGTTCAAGTTCGGATAATAGGAACTCAAGGAAACCACAGAATTGAGTGTTTTGCAGCTATATAATGTCGAAATGTAGTACCTCATTATGCCCTAAAGCCTCTTCAAACAGAATAAAACTATTGGTTGAATCATAAGATTCCAATTTGACACAAGTTTCTCCATCCTCAGTTGCTTTCGCCGGACTGAATTTCGTGTTGCTTTTCTCATTTGAATTCTGGATTTGGCAACATCTCATACATTGATGGGCACTCAACCACCTACATATTGAGGAAAATTGAAGTAATATCAAATGAATCAAGGGAAATGAAGAATGTGAAACATAGAACATAATTTGACCCGGAACATGCTAAACCGACAAATTATTTCGTGATAGCATGCAAAGCAATCAAGCAAAGAATACAAGTTATATAACCCAACTTTTTCCCGGTTGAGTAATACTGACCAACTTTTCCAACCATTTAAATAATAAACCGATAAGATTCATAAGAATATGTGATCATGCATTCTAAAGCTTCTTTTTACTAACCTCAAGGAGCTTCCATTTAAGTGAACTAAATTCCAACATGACCTGAGTCAATGCGTTCTGAGATGTATGCCATTGCATTCCTAACATATTTCATCAGATTATCCAAGAAGTACTTCAAATCCCTAATACATTTCTCTAACCATTTGACACTAAACCCTCCGCTTTATTTATTTATTTATTTTTCATGGTCAATCATGATATTTATTCTTTATATATTCAAATTATTATTATGATATCTTTCTCATTTACAGCATGACAACAAGGTTAGACTTAACACACGTGCATCTGGACATGAGCATACACGCGTTACCTGCGAGTTAGTGTTACATTAACGAAACATTATTTCAGAGAATGATAAGCAGCACGACCAGTGTTGGTAAAAGTGGGCTTCAAGTGCAATAGCAGAAAAGCTTATAGTAGTTAAAGTAAAGCGCATTTACAAAATACGCTTAAAGTGCGGTTTTTGAATTAAGCATGGCTTTTTGCCCTTTTTTATTTTATGTTAAAAAAATAAAATGTTCTCAACTCTTACAACGAGTAATTATGACATTATTAATTAATGCACATCAAACATAGCATGAGGTGGATTCAATTTATCAAATGATCACATGTAGGATAGGGAACCCTTTAAAGGTATCTATCTGCCTTTGAAATATGATCCTTCTTGACAATAAAAATACATAACTTAGTTTCATAGCAAGAAACTTCCTTAGAACATGAAAGTTACCAGCTGATGCATTGTCCACCTCTTCAAAAAGAAAAAGCTTTCAAACCCTTCAACAAATTGCAATCCAGTTAAGAGAGAATCATTGATGCATCCTGGTGCACCTGTTAAACATATAATAGACTTGCTATTGAAACATGCTTGCAAAACACATTAAGAAAAATCAAAAGAAACACAAAAACGGCTTAAACTGTGTAAAAACAATGCTCTAAGTTGTATTTCAAAGAGCATGGAACCGCTTTTTCTATTCAAAGAGAAGATAATTGTATAAACTTATTCCCGCTTTGTTTATGTTCCCCTTCTTGTTCATTATCATCAACATCAACTAAATTTTGCTCTATTTGTGTATCTGCTTTTGTTCTTTACTAGTTATATATTTCTGAGACAAAAACAATAAATATATTTATGTGTTACAAATACCATATATAGAGACAAAGGAGATTGTCCTATTCTTCAATCAACATTTTTACCAAACTGGTTACATCTAATTAAATAAGAAGAAACCCTAATTACTCAAAGATGACTAAAGTACCTTTATATTAAATAAATGAAACAACAAAGGAAAACTACCAAATACACATCAAGCCAACCAAACAGATCCAAAATCTAGTCAAACACTTCCAATTGCTACTGCTCTGCCTCAATTGATTCAAACAAAAACAAAAAATTTAAAAATCTCCTTTTTATTCAACTGTTTTCTCAGCAACCAAACAACAATCAAAGAAATTTATCAAAAAAAGAAAAAAGAAACCCACCTCTGAAACAGGTGTGAGATGGATCGGACAAATGCGAGGTAGAGAACCCGAATGCACCGATCTCGGCACCCCATTCTCTCTAACTCTCATCTCTCTTGATCGCTTTCTTCTCTTCCAAATTGTCCCAAACCCTAGGCGACGGAACCTCATTCATCTCCACAGCGTCGCCGCCACTTCCTCGCAGACACCGCCTCGATCTCCCACCACCGCTCTGTTTTCGATCGGATGGTTTCCTTTGGGAACCTAATCACCGATTTCCAAGAAGAAGAAGACAATGTTATGATTGATGATAATGTGGGTTTTATCGTTGTGTTTGATGCGTAAGAAGAACAGGAGGAAGAGAATGGGTTTTTCTTGTTGTGTTTGAGGAAGAAGAATGAATGGCTTTGATGATGATCATCTTAAAGTTGAGACCAAGCTTTTGGGTCATCTCCAATTCGATAATTTCAGCCTTGTTAAGTGTTTGTTGCGAACCGATTGAAGATTGTGTGGTGTACTCGTCTAGCCGGTAGAGGATCGTGAGACGAGAGAAGATTGAGGAAGAAATGTTGGATTCTGGACTGCAATTGGCTGCAATTCTTGAGCAGTTGCAAGCCGATTGAGAGAGAGAACACAGAGAGAGGGAGAGTTGGAGACAAAGAGGAGATCAGGGCCTTTTTTTATTTTTTATTTTTTTGTTTTCCAGGTAAAAAACGACGTCGTTTTTACTTTGTCGACCAAATTTTTTTTGTCGCCAAAAAATTTCATTTCCCCCCTCCCTGTTTGAAATTTCCCACCCAAACACTTTTGGCGACCAAAACACCATATTAGTCGCAAAAAAGGTACTTTCGGCAACAAATTTTTTTAGTCTCTAAATCTCAATCAACGGCGACTAAAATATTAGTCGCTGAAAGTACATATTTGGCAACTAAATTTTTTTGGTTGCCAAAATGTAACCTTCCGCGACCAAATTTGTAGTTGGTCGCGAAAAGCATACCAATTGCTGCGACTAACTCATTTTTGGTCGCCAAAATGTGACCTTCTGCGACCAACTCATATTTGGTCGCCAAAAATATTGATCAATCGCGACTAATTAATATTTGGTTGCCAAATGTCATTTTTTTGCGACCAAAATTTTTTTGGTCGGCAAAAGTGGTCGCCAAATATGTAAATTCTTGTAGTGTGGGTTGGCTTTTTGATTTTTTGACTTCTTAGCTATTTTAGCCTAGGACTAAAAAGTCTCGTTTAGGATAGACTTTTTGATTTTTTTGACTTTTGTGAGGAAAAAAATAAAATAATTATGGATTAGATGTGACATTTTGTTATATTTGACTAAAATAGCTTATTTTGTTTTATATGGCTATTTTAACCCCAATAAGACATTCCAAACAAGCACTAAAAATAAAAGAATCAAAATGAAATTTTGATAAAAGTGAAAAAAATATATATAATGAGCCCGCGGTTAAAATTTCACAAAATTTCCTCCTTTCTTCTATTGAGAAGTAATTCTCCTAAAACAAGGCTTGGTTTGAAAAAAAAACTAAAAATAAGTTTAAAAGGTAAAGAAGTCACTGAAAAAGATTAAAAAAAATAAAATAAAAAATTAAGCAATTATACAAAAAGTTAAAAGTTTTATTTTCTCTTTATTTTTTTGCATATATATATATATATTTTTTTTTGTTGTAAAAAGTCAAAAAAATCTTCCCAAACATGTAATGCCTTTGTTTGGTTTAGTTTTTTAAATAAGTTTTGAGTTTTGAATTGTATTTTGAAAGATAAATTGTTGAAAAGAATTTTGAAGTTGAAATGTGTTCACTTATAAGTTTTGAAAATAGTTTTGGAATGATTTGTTATTTGTTATTTTTTATTTTAGTTGAAAAGATAGATGTGAGAGAAAATTTGAAGAGAAATAACTAGGTTAAAAATTTCACCATTTATATATAACAACAAATAATTAGGTTAAAAATTATATCAATGTGTAGAATATCCCTACTTCAAGAAGAGAAGACCAAGCAAGACAAGAGAGAAACCTCAAAGATGTCGAAATCCAACTCTATTCGGATCAAAGTATAAATCTTGAGATGTTCTAGCTTTTTCTCAAAGGCACTAGAGTGAAGATCTCAAAGGATCTAGGTAAAAATGTAGAGAGAGTGTGTATTTTAGAGAGAGAGGGTCCAAATCTAGGTTTTTGGAAAGTTTTAGAGAGAGAAAGAAATGAAAAAGTGCTATAAAACGTCACTTTCGCGATCTGATATACGCATAGTCCGCTCGAGTGGAAGAGTTGACGTTCGAGCGTCAAACACAATAAGTTGTTCCGGTCGAGCGCAAGAAGTGACCCGCTCGAGCGTAGAACACACACCTCCAGTATTTTTGCAGACGACAGACCAACCGTTCGAGCTTAAGAAAGGACACTCGAGCGTAGGAAACGTCACTTGAGTGTGAGAAACACCCTTCAAGTACTTTTGCAGACGTGCAAAGTGCTGAGAGTATGCAAATCCCGCTTGAGCGCAAGAAGGGCCGCTCGAGTAGAGGGCCAAAATTTACATATCTCGCTTGAGCGCAAGAATGGTCGCTCGAGCGGAGGAGCAAAAATCTTGGCAACAAGGTTTGAAAAAACAAGTAACCAGCCTGTTCCAAACGCACAACAACAATCCAATAACCAAAATAGAGGGGAGACAAGGGAAACAACTAATTTAAAAATGCAGGTTGAATAAAAATGGAATAAATTACAAACGCAAGTGGATTCAGGAAACCACTGATACCTTAATGTTCTATTTGGAAGTTGAATAAAAATAGAAGTTGAATAAAGGAGAACAATTTCAAATTTGTTTTTTGAAGAAAAAAATTTAAAAATTATAATTATAATTAGGTAAAAAAAAATTTTGAGTGTAAAAAAATTAAATTATATTTTTTTAATATTTATTTTTGTCAAATAAATTTTCATTTTATCAAAACAATTTCAAAAAAAATAAAAATAAAAATCAAACTAAACATGACCATTTTTTTATTTATTTTTGTAAAACTCAACATTCATTTATTCTTTTGACTTTTTTATTTATTAGGAAAACGTGTAAATAAAAATAAAAATAGAAGTTTAATAAAAATGGAAGTGGAATAAAAATAAAAATGGAAGTTGAATAAAAATGAAATTTGCTTGAAGAAACCACTGATACCTTAACGTTCTATTTTAAAGTTGAATAAAAATAGAAGTTGAATAAAGATAAATCTTTTGACTTTTTCATTTATTAGGAAAACACGTGTAAATATGAATGTTGAGTTTGATAAAAATAGAAGTTTAATAAAAATGCAAGTTGATTTTTTTTATTTGTTAGGAAAACATGTGTAAATAAAAGTAAAAATGAAAGTTGAATAAAAATAAAAATGAAAGTTGAATAAAAACGCAAGTTGATTCAAGAAACCACTGATACCTTAACGTTTACCATTTATTCTTAATTTTTTATCCAAACATTTTTAAAAAAAAAATTCTTCATAAAACATATTTGAAATTGTTTTCCTTTATTCAATTTTCATTTTTATTCAACTTTCAAATAGAGCGTTAAGGTATCAGTGATTTCTTGAACCAACTTACGTTTTTAATTTATTTCATTTTTGTTCAACTTCCATTTTTAAATTAGTAAGTGTTTGGGTAAAATTTATTCTTTTCATTTTATCAAAACAATGTCAAAAAAAAATTAAAAATCAAACTAAACATGACCATTTTTTAATTTATTTTTGTAAAACTCAATATTCATTTTTACTACACTTACTCGCAAAATTAGTGAATGTTTGGGTAAAATTTATTCTTTTGACTTTTTTATTTATTAGGAAAACACGTGTAAATAAAATAAAACCACTGATACATTAACTCTCTATTTTTATTTAACATAAATTATTTACACGTGTTTTCCTATAATTAGTGTTTATATCAAATAGAGCGTTAAGTTGAATAAAAATAGAGCATTAAGGTATTAGTAGTAAAAAAAGCATTTACTCTCTAATTTTTATTAAACTTATTATTTTTTATTTAGTTTGAAGTTGAATAAAAATAATTCAAATCAATTTAAATTAAAAACAATTTTTACATGTGTTGAGTTTTACACAGGCTAATTTAGTAACTTTTTGGCTAATTGGCTAAAAATGTAGGTAAAAAAAACTTGTATGTTTGGGATGACTTTTTGGCTAATTACGAAAAGCTGTGCAAAAAGTAGAGAGAAAAGAGAATCTTTGACTTTTTGGTATGGGTTGTTGGCTTTTTGGCTAAAAAGATAACTTTTTGGCTAATTGACTAATTTAGCCACTCCCCAAATGGCTAATTTTTATTTTGGCTAAAAAGGTAACTTTTTCTGAAATGTCATGGAAGTTGAATTCAACTAATTTTTATTTTTATTCAACTTATAAATTGTTTAAAAATAAGAGTAAATGTCAAATGGTCATTTTTATGTTTATTCAACTTCCATACTACACTTAAGTAGAGATGGTATTAGAAAAATAGTGAGGGGATTAGAATTTTTTTTATTTTTTATATATTGGAAATTTTTTTTAAATATAATTTTTAATTTTTTATATTTTTTTATTTGTCTTATTATTTTATATAAAAATAATTTAATAATCCCCTCACTATCAATCCCCTCACTATTAATCCCCTCACTATCAATCCCCTCCATTCTATTTCCCAAAACAAACGGGGCCTAATACCATCTCTAGATCCTTCTTACCAATCCCCCTTCCTCCTCCTTACTAGTCCCTAGGGATTACTAATCCCCTCTTTATCTCTCAAAACAAACACCACATTGTTAATCCCCTCCTCACTATCAAACCCAATCCCCTCCCTATAACCTCAAACAAACGGGGCCTAGGTGAGTACATCTGAAGATCTAAGTGCTAAAAGTCATGTTTTAGAGAGAGAAGAGAAAAATCACGGGTTGAGTGGAAAATAAGAGAAAAAGTAATGAGAGGAAAGTGGTTTGGGTCTATTTATAGTAGTAGAAAATTGCCCTAAAGTCAAATAAAAGGACAAGTCTAAAACTATAGCGATTTCGATTTTCCACGTCATGTATTGTGTTTCGGACTCGAGTTCTGTGGTTGTTTGTTGTTGTCTTACCTTGTTTCCATCCTGAAGTTCTTTGTATTTAAGTTGTGGGATGTGTTGGTTAGATTTGGGACAGGTTGGTTGTGAGTTGAAACAAATGGTTGCTGTCCAGATTTTGGATTCTTCGCTCGAGCGAGGCTTTTGTCGCTCGAGCGAGCCTTGTGTCTTAGCTTCTTCACTCGAGCTAGGGTTCTTTCGCTCGAGCGAGCTTTGTATGGTAGATCTCTTCACTCGAGCGAGAACTCTTGTGCTCGAGCGTGCGTTTGCGTCTTTGAAAAACCTGAAGGTTGGTATTCTTCGCTCGAGCGAGGCTTTTGTCGCTTGAGCGAGCGAGCTCTATGTTTTGTGTTCCTTCGCTTGAGCGAGCACTCTTGTGCTCGAGCGTGCGTCTGGGTTACAGACCTGAAGCTTTGAATTGTGCACTCGAGCGAGGCTTCTTACGTTCGAGAGAGGTGTTTGTTGTGTCTGGTCACTCGAGCGGCCACTCCTTCGCTCGAGCGAGCCTCGTATATATCAGATCGCAGCGGCAGTTCTCTTCTTCACTTTTTGATCTCTTTTCATCTTCAAACCCTAATTTCGGAAGCCTCTCTCTCTACATACACTTCTCTCTACAAATACACCTTGTTCTAGTGGTTCTCTACCCTAGTCCCTTTGTATAAAAGTTAGAGTTTGGCTTGGGTTATCTTTGGATCCGAAAAAGTGTTGATTTGGAGCACTTTCAAGTTTCTTCACCTTCTCATTTGAGCTTCTCCATTTAAGGTAGGGATAATCTACTCATTTTTATAAGTTTTAACATAAATGTTGGGCATTTGTATAAATGTAGGGATTTTGGAAGTTTTGGAACGTTAGGGTTTGATCTGAGATTATAAAAGATAGGTTTCTTGGTTTTGGACTCTATTGTGAATGTGAGGTTTTGAAATGGGGTTATGGGTGTACAATTGATGAAATTGAGCCTTAGAAGTATTATTTGAGAAAGATGAAAAAATGCCCTAATTGGGATTAAATGAACTATTTGTCAAAATAATGAAATTGATTATGGAAATACATAATTGAGTTGGAAATGACGAAATTGGGGAAAAATGTAATTAATTGGTATAGTTGGATTGAAAATCGCTTACCTATGGAAAATGTATTAATTTATCTATTTGATAAATTTAATTACCTGTTTAGAAATAACTGTTTTGGGCTATCGGTGGAGAATATTCATGATTGTTGTAGAGTTGCATGATGATTAGGTGAACTGAAACTAATCAATTGGAATATGTCATTGAATATGACAGTTGGAATAACACATTGAATATGTGCATTAATTGATCATTGTATATGATAAAGTGTTTAAATACATTGCATATGTATCTTTGTTTGAGAGGAAATATGGGATGTACTCCATGGTTTGGGAGGAGATAAGGGATGTACTCCACAATTTGGGAGGAGATAGGGGATGGACTCTATTGATAATTAAGTTGACCGGAGTGTCTAGGGTGAAAGTCCCGAAACCTTATATACAACTGAATGATGTTGATGATTGAAGTGTTGATAATATGAGTTGTAGTCTCATTTTGAATTGTTGATGAATTGGAGTGTTGTCTTTATGAGTTGTAGTCTCATTTGAATTACTTGGATAAACGGACCATGTCAATAAAGTGAATTGGAAATAGAAATGAAACCTGGTTGAAAGATGAATAACAATGTGGATGGGTTATAGAAATAGTGTAAATCGATGTACATGTGTTTAACATTTATCAGATACTAATGTTTTAGTTATTTCTCATATTTGGTTTAGCATATCTCTACTGGGCTTTGACTCACCCTTCTTGGGACACCATTTTCAGGTACAGGTGACTTGCCACCTCCAAGGTTATAGCTTAGGAGGTCTCGAGGCTGAAGTCTCTTTTTTGTTGTTTTATTTATGTTTACATGTTTTTATTTCCAAGCCGAGGGCTTTATATGTAAAGGGCTTTTGACCCTCTTTTGGTTGTATCCAAGTATTGACTTGGAAAGTTGTAAGCCTGTAGGGCATTTACTTTTGTTGTCAACATGTAACATCTTTTGTAAACAGGACTCTGATGAATGAAAACATAATGTTTCCCTTATGATTCTAGGACTTGTGAATGATTGATTATGTATTATTTTGAGGGCGTTACAAAAGCCCCCAAAAAGTAGGGCCCAAACCAATCCAAAAAGCTGAAAATTATACATAGGGGTCTACCTTTCGAGCAGGGGGTCGACCATTTAGGTAGAAAAGACAATCTAGCACAAGAACGGGTGGTCGACCCTAATTTCTAGCAACTAACACACAGATTCTGCAATATAAGAGGGTCGACCCTTTCCAGATTGGTGTCGACCCTATATTCCAACAACACTTCTAGAAACTTCACCAACAGGTAAGGGTCAATCCTTAGAAGGCTGGTGTCGACCCTAGAATAGAATTTTTAAGTCTCCAAAGAACTTTTCAATGTAAACAAGCGTGAACGAACAAACGAACTCAACAAGTTCAAATTGATTTTCACTCATCCAAAACCAAGATACAACAACACCAAAGATCCCCAAAATAAAATAGAGAATTCAAATACACTTCCCAAATGTTTTAAAAGGCTGCAAGTGCTATATTTCCTTTATTCAACTTTCATTTTTATTCAACTTCCAAATAGAGCATTAAGGTATCAGTGGTTTTTGAATCAGCTTGCATTTTTATTCAACTTTAGTTTTTATTTTTATAAAATTTCATTTTTATTTTTATTTACACGTCTTTTCGTAATAAATAAAAAAGTCAAAAGAATAAGTTTTACCCAAACACTCACTAATTTAGAGAGTAAGTGTCGTAAAAATGAATGTTGAGTTTTAGAAAAATAAATTAAAAAATGGTCATCTACAGTTTGATTTTTAATTTTCTTTTGGAAATTGTTTGGATAAAATGAAAATTAATTTGTCAAAAATAAATATTAAAAAAATTATTTTTAATTTTTTTACACTCAAAAAATAATTTTTTTACCTAATTATAATTATAATTTTAAAATTTTTTTCTTCAGAAAATAGATTTAAAATTGTTTCCCTTTATTCAACTTCTAAATAGAGCGTTAAGGTATTGGTGGTTTCTTGAAATAACTTGTGTTTTTATTAAAATTTCATTTTTATTTTTATTCATGTTCCATTTTTATTCAACTTCCATTTTTATTTTCATTTACATGTGTTTTCCTAATAAATAAAAAAGTTTGAAGAATAAATTTTAACCAAACACTCACTAACTTAGAGAGTAAGTGTAGTAAAAATGAATATTGAATTTTCAAAAATAATTAAAAAAATGGTCATGTTTAGTTTGATTTTTAATTTTTTTTTTGAAATTGTTTTGATAAAATGAAAATTAATTGTACAAAAATAAATATTAAAAAAAATAATTTTTACTTTTTTTACACTCAAAAATTAATTTTTTTTTTATCTAATTATAATTATAATCTTTTAATTTTTTGCTTCAAAAAATAGATTTGAAATTGTTTTCCTTTATTCAACTTCCAAATAGAAGTTAAGGTATCAGTGGTTTATTGAATCAACTTGCATTTTTATTCAACTTCCATTTCTATTTTTATTTACACATGTTTTCCTTATAAATAAAAAAGTTAAAAGAATAAATTTTACTCAAACACTCACTAATTTAGAGAGTAAGTGTAGTAAAAATGAATGTTGAGTTTTACAAAAATAAATTAAAAAATGGTTATGTTTAGTTTGATTTTTAATTTTTTTTTGAATTAGTTTTGATAAAATGAAAATTAATTTGACAAAAACAACTATTAAAAAAATAATTTTTAATTTTTTTTACACTCGAAAAATAATTTTTTTTACTAAATTGTAATTATAATTTTTAAATTTTTTTCTTCATAAAATAGATTTGAAATTGTTTTTCTTTATTCAACTTTCATTTTTATTCAACTTCCAAATAGAGCATTAAGGTATTAGTGGTTCCTTGAATCAACTTACGTTTTTATTAAACTTCTATTTTTATTTTTATTCAACTTTCATTTTTATTGAACTTCTATTTTTATTTTTATTTACACGTGTTTTCCTAATAAATAAAAAACTCAAAATAATAAATTTTATCCAAACACTCACTAATTTAGAGAATATGTAACGCCCTGAAAATAATACGATAAATGCATCCCAGAAGCAAATATATAACAACATAAATCAGAGTGTAAATAGTCCTTTCATTACATAAAGTTAATAATTCAAAAGAGTCTATCATAAATAAATTCCTTTTGGGCTTACACATTTCCAAATCTTGGTTTGGTTACAACAAAAGGGAACTAGCTCATACAGATTTGGCCCTAGGTTATACAAAAAATAAAACAAAATAATAAGCTCTTGCTTTCCAAAGATCCCTCCTATGCTTATTGCCTTAGTGGGGGCATTCCATCATTACCTGAAAATATTTTTCTCAAATAGGTGAGCCACAACCTAGTAGGAATAATCTAACACAATATATGAGATTTAGCAAAGGTATAAGTACATGTGCATATACAATGCCCGGGATACAACATTCATACTATATATTGCCATAGAATACCGGTTACATATTCTATTTCATTTTCTTCCAATTCATTTCAATGAATATGATTTAATTTCATTATTTTTCAATAACCCAAATGAGACTACAACTTAATGATTCAACAATTTCACAATCAGCACATAACACTTCCAATTGCCATTTAATGAATATTTCATCCGCGGGATCGGCACCTATGTATAGATTTCAATTTGCCATTTTACGGATATTTCGTTCGCAGGATTGGCACCCATGTATAGATTTCGGGACTTTCACCCAGGATACTCCGGCCAACTTAATTATAATGGAGTCTATCCCCTTTCTCCTCTCATACAATCATACATATACAATGTATTTGAACACATAATCACACATATGGAGTACATCCAATTTCTCCTTCTAAATAAATATACATATACAATGTATTTACAACATGATCATATTCAATGATAATCAACCATGGGATAGTGTCAATTCACCTAATCCATATGCAATTCCTACAACAATCAAAACTATTCTCCATCGATAGCCCAATACAGATATTTCTAAACAGATATACCATCTTAAGACAGATAATTTATTCAAAGTTTCCAAAGATGAGACACATCATCTATTCAATTTCACCATCCATTTCAATACTTGTCCAATTCCAAGTTTACAACATCAATTTTAACTATGTATACAAAATAGATATGATAGTCATTTTAGGGCATAAATCCCATCTTTTCAAAATATCAACCCAAGTACCAAAATCACTCATTTTGACACAAGACTTCATTTTTCAACCCCAAGTTCATTTATTTCATTTCCACCAAAAACCTCTCTTTTATATTTCACCCAAACCTTAGGTTTGCTCAAATTACTCCCAACTCCTACCATTGTTACACAACCACAAATAACTAAGTTAAAAATCATAACAAAGTGTAGAAAATCCCTACCTCAAAGAGAGAAGACAAGCTAAGCAAGAATGAAACTCCAAGAGCACCGAAACCCACTTCTATTCAGATCAAAATGAAGATCTCGAAGCACTCTACCTTTTTCTCAAAGCCACTAGGGTAAAGAGATCAACGGATCTAGATGAAATCGAAGAGAGAAGGTGAGTTTTAGAGAGAGAGGCTCAAGATTTAGGTTTTTGAAAAGTTTTAGAGAGAGAGGAATGAAAAAGTGAACAAAAACACCATCTTCATGGACTGTTATACACACAGTCTACTCGAGCGTGGAAAGTGACGCTCGAGCGTCAGACACAAAGTTCAACTCGAGCATGGAATACACACTTCCAGAAGTCTTGCAGATGAAGGATATAGCGACTCTGGTTTTGACCTATATCTTGGGGTAGTTCGGACTCGGGTTGGTGTGGTTTCAATTGTCTCCCCTTTATTTTGATTGTCAGGTTATGGTTGTGTATTTGAAATAGGTTGGTTACTTGTTTTTCCAAACCTGTGTTATCCAGAACTTTGGTTTTCCGCTTGAGCGGGCCTTCTTGCGCTTGACTGGGAAATGCAAACTCTCAGTACTTTGCATGTCTGCAAAAGTACTGGAGGTATGTTTTTCACGCTCGAGCGGCGTTTCCTACGCTCGAGCGGATGGATGCTCGAGCGGTCTTCTTTGCGCTCGAACGGGTTGTCTGTTGTCTACATAAATACTGGATGTTTGTATTCTGCACTCGAGCGGAACCAAACTTTGTGTCTAACGCTCAAGCGTCAACTTCTCCGCTTGAGCGGATTGCGCATATATCAGATTGCGAAAACATCATTTTATATCACTTTTTCAGATCTATTCTTCAAAAAAAGTCCTAAAGTGAGACCCCTTCTCTCTCTCTCTCTAAAACTTACATTCTCTCTAGATTTCCACCTAGATCTAGTGATCTATCCACCCTACTTCCTTTAATAAAAAGGTAGAGCTTCTCAAGATATTCATTTTGAACCGATTGAAGTTGGATTTTGACATTTTTGAAGTTCCATCCTTGCTTGACTCATCTTCTCTCTTTGAGGTAGGGATTTTCTACACTTTGTTATGGGCTTTAACTTAGTTATTTGTGATTGTATAACAATGGTGGTATTTGGGAGTAATTTGAGCAAACCTAGGGTTTGGATGAAATGTAAAAGAGGGGTTTTTGGTGGAAATGAAATAAATGAACATGGGGTTTGAAAATGAAGTCTTGTGGTGTCAAAATGGGTGATTTTGGTACTTGGGTTGTGTAGCTCGCCTTTTTCGCGCCCCCTTTCGAAAGGTTTGAAAAGAAGGCCTCACAATTTGGACTTCTGCAGTTCTGAATCTAGTCTCACAAGTGTAATGTGAAACTGATAAATACCAAAGAGTCCAAATTTGGCAAATCTTTTTTGGAAAATCGATTTTAAATCAAATAATGCCAAAATTGGACTGCTTTGCCAGATACAGAATCGCTACCTAAATATTTTTTATTTTGGAAAAATTTAGGAAACCTTGACTCGTGCCAAATGCCACGTGTCCGCCATTACCAAAGTTGCCTCGGCTTGGGAACTTGGGTACGAAGGGGGAAGGTCATGAATTGAACACCTCCGCTTGCCTGATCAAAAGATCGGCCTCTACTAATCATGATATGATTTTTATGTACATTATGTGCTCTTGTTCCGGTTATTAGACTAGCTTTACTATGTGATGCGCACAAGCAAGTATAGACTAGTTTGGTCAATTTGGAACAATTCAACTCATGTTTGTTTGCGAAAATGGTTTGAATTTGCCACCTCAAGTCGGCTTAAAACATGATTTGCCACTCAACAAAGTGGGCTTAAAACGTATATTCATTGAATCGTTCCAATTCAAACAACAAGCCTTCATCCACAGGCATTTAAGCAATTTAACAAGTAAGCATATAGCCTCATGGCAAGCATGCTAGACATGGCAACATTCACATTCATGCAAGTATGCTAAAGTGTAAAAACTCACCTAATACTCCAAGCTAGGAAAACATAAGTTAGAAAAATATGCATGGTTCCTAACTATGAAAGATGTCTAGTGCAACACATGCAATATGCAATTTTAATAGGCTCAGCTACTAATATGGCATATGATTCAATTAAATAACATGGGATTAAACACGTATTCAAAGAATTATTGAAATTGCAATGCAGTTTGAATGATACGCCGAGCCTCAGTGCATGCAAGATAAGATGAATGGATGTAAGCATACGATATGCTAATTGAAATATGTCCCTAATCTAACCATCAAAAGCGATTAAATAAAAGGGAGAAAGACGTGGGGTTGGAAAACATACACACACACATGCACACTTATTACAACATTATGTCCTTACGAAGGAGGGTCCGAATGAATAAGCTAACCAACTAGCTACGCTAATTAAGCTAACTAATTATTACAAAACTCGAATTAATTAACTATTCTAGTTAACTAATTATTACAAACCGAAATTGAATAACTAGTTAAACTAACTAATTAATTACAACTCTTAATTAGCTACAACTAATTAATTAATTTACAACAAAAATGCGCACGAACTAAGCAATTAAGACATTAAACTATGCTGTCACTGCTCTGCCTTGAGAAGTGGAGGATGCATATGCTCGATTTTTGCCTTGAAAAGACCTTCGTTTTGCTCTCGAAAGTCTCTATTTGCAGGGTTGAGCATTTCCAGAACCTTCTTGCTCCATCTTACCAAATCTTTGCTAAGATTTACATCAGTGACCTGCCGGCCATGGATGGTTGCTATCGGTCGTGAAGTGTCTGCCGCCGTAAATGATGCAATTATCGGCCATATATGGTGGCCTTGATGCACCGGGTTATCATCTTTATGAGTACAAATAGAGCAAAAGAGGGTTTTTCGAAGGATTTGTTTGTACTGTATCCCTCCTTATCATCTCAATATCTCAAAGAAGTGGCACATTTGGATCCAAAAACCACCAATCAAGCAAGTTCATTGCATGATGGCCAAAGATTCAAGTTGTTCAATTTCGATAAATGTACAAATATGACCAACAAGACCACCACCCTATCATGCATGATCAACGGCAATGGAGACCTAGGAAAGTGGCACATTTCATCACTTTTGAGTATGAAATGTCCCATTTTCCTTGTGTTCAAATTAACGTCCGATTTGAACACATGCAATGCAACACAAAGACATGCTTATCTTGTCACTTTTACTTGTCAATTTTGTTTACACATTTTAATTACCAAATCATTCTTTAATCAATTTGTCCATTGGTGAGTGTATCTAAATTAAAGGAAGTGTCAACCAAGGGACAGTGTAAGGCAAGAGAGAGATCATGCCTTTGATAATGAACCCTCAAAGAGGATTAAACCATTAAGCATGACCTCAATCTCAAGCTTAAAAGATCCCATGTTTGAAACAACCATCAAAAGAAAATGAAAGAGTGAAGCAAAAAGGGAGGTTGCAGAGATTTAGGTGCTGAAATTGAGTGATAAAAGCACTAAAAACCTGCAGCCAAGTCACACCAATGATGTTTAAAGCCTTAAACCAACAAGCTAGTGTAAGGATTTACATTATAACTACACAAAAGAAAGTTTAAATGAACCAAACAGCCCAAAGTAGAGCTAAAGCAGGCTATTTCAGAGGCTAAAACATACTGGACTTAAACTAAGTTAAGCTAGAAAAACATGCTAATATGTAAAGCTAACTAAGCATGCAAACAAGACAGAAGAAGAGGAGGCTAACCGCCCCAATTTAAGACTTCAAAATGAGATTTTTGCCACTGAAAAACCTTTGAAATTCAGTGGTTAAAAGGCTCAAAAAGGTTGGTTTGAAAGTGATGGATAAAGGCACAAAAGCTTTATAAACTAAGAAGCAAGAAGGGTGAACCACCCCCTAACTAAAAAGGGCTCAAACCACAATTTTTAAGCCACAAAAACAGAGCTTTTTACAATTCAAAACCAGCCTAAAAAACAATTGAAAAAGATAGAAAAACAAGTATTGAAAACAAGATAACAAGACTAGTATTCTACCTCTTGAAGCAAAGAACACTTTAGGCACAAGTTCAAACCAAAACCACCTTCAAGAGCTCCAAGAAGGACCTAACCAACCTCAGCTCAAAGGTGAGAGGATTTGGTTTAGGAGAAGTAGGCAAAAGTGTAAAGAAACTAGGCAAACACACAAAATTTTGTAAGAGAGAAAAAATTTTTATGTCTCAAAATTTTCTGACCCCCACACATGAGAGAAATGGGTCCTATATATAGAAAACACAAATTTCCCTCACAAACATCCAGCCACACACGTGTAGGAAGATGCATGAATCTGTGCAAATAGTTGGCACAAAATATCTGCAGCATACAATGGTAGCCGGCAAGGCTTCATTGATGGTAGGCAATGCACATCAATGGCTAGCAAAGGAGAAGTGGTGGCCGGCAGCCTCCAAGGATGGCCGGCAGGCCATTAGGAACTTCAGGCTGAAAAGACCCAAGCATGGTCCAAAGATGAGCCAAAATGGATGCAGGGTTTAAAATGCTCAAAGCTGTGGCATTTTGCTAGAGACTTCGCGCGTTTGGCAATCAAGTAGACTTATTATCAGACGTACCTGCAAGAACATCTACGTCTTAAAGGGCCATAAAAAATGGGGTGTTTATAGTTGCCTGTCTTTGATAGAACTTGGAGTCATGAAATGACATGAGTGAATGTCAAAGCCTGGAGACGACCCATTTTGACAAGGCCGTAAGACTTGGACAAACAATCAAGACAAGAAACAAATGGTTGTGCCCATAGGCTGCCTACGTATCCCTTTGTAAGGAATCAAACCAGTGTAGTTTTGGGGCAAGATGCAAATGATATGCATGATGCAAGAATATAACTTATGATCATACAATGAGACTGTGCAATGAAACATTTAAATGCAAATGCAATGCAATGAAAATGCCATAGTTAAACAGACCGAAATAGGGCACAACAATCTCAATCATAAGAAGAAGTAAGCAAACATGCCACGTGTGGGAATTATGAGCCAAACCACATTTGCTGCAGAAAGGATGTAAGAAAATTATGCAAGCTTAACTACGTAACGCGCAGGAAAGACGAAGAGCAACAAAATCATCGGGCGTACTCTAGATGTCAAACAAGATCCTAACGCATTGCACGCAGAAGAAAACAAGGATGGTGTGAACACCAGGATGCACCCGAATGTTTTTAACTGAAGGACAGTAACCGAAGGATGGTATAAACATCAGGATGCACTCAAATGTTTTTAATTGAAGGGCGATAACCGAAGGATGATATGAACATCAGGACACACTCAAACGTTTTTAACCGAAGGACGGTAACTGAAGGATGGTATGAACATCAGGACACACTCAAATGTTTTTAACCGAAGGGTGATAACTGAAGGATGGTATGAACATCAGGACGCACTCAAATGTTTTCAACCGAAGGATGGTAACTGAAAAATGGTATGAATATCAGGACGCACTCAAATGTTTTTAACCGAAGGGAGGTAATCAAAGGATGGTATGAACATTAGGACGCACTCAAATATTTTTAACCGAAGGACGGTAACCGAAGCAAGGTATGAACATCAAGGCGCACTCAAATGTTTTTAACCGAAGGGAGGTAACCGAAGGATAGTATGAACATCAGGACACACTCAAATGTTTTTAACCGAAGGATGGTATGAACATTAGGACGCACTCAAATGTTTTTAACCAAAGGACGGTAATCGAAGGATGGTATGAACATCAGGTGTAGACACCTCATTTTGACCATCCTTAAGACTTAGACATCATCTCTCATGCACTCGATGATTGTGTGTTTGTGTTCGTTTTGAGCGCTCGAAGTCCTCAGCGGAATGCCCTGTCTTTGAGCCTTTGAACCTTGTTCTTTCTGTGCCTTGTTTTGGACCAAAACTTGGTGTCTGGACCTCTTGGTGACTTGTCGGCCACCCCCCAAGGCTATCGGCCACGGAATGATTCTGTCGGCCATGGGTGTGGCCGGTTGGCTATCAGTGGTGGCCGACGGCCACCAGTGCCTTTTTCTAGATATTTATTGACAGCTGTGCCAACTGTTGCACACTGAGCTACATCTCTATACACGTGTATGGTGAGATGTTTCTAAGCTCAAAGGGTGGATTTTCTATAAATAGGGGGCTTCCTCTCCCATTTTGGAGGGTTAGAAAAATTAGAGCAAAAAATATCTCTCTCTACATTTCTCTCTCTCTTGATATTTTGTACACATTTGCACACAAGTCCTTAGCTTTTGCATACCAACCCTTAACCAAATGCTCTTACCTTTGGGTTGAGGTTACTTGGAGTCTTGTTTGAGCTCTAGAAGGTGGTTTGAGCTTGGATTGTTGGCTACTTTGTGCTTTACTTCAAAAGTATAGTACTTACCTTGTTGAAGCTTATTTTGTATCTTTGTTGTACCACCTTTTCCAACTATTTTTGTGCTGATTTTGAACTGTCAAAAACTATGTTTTTGTGACTTAAAAGTGTTGGTTTGAGGCTATTTTGAGTTAGGGGGTGGTCTACCCTTATTGCTCCTTTGTTTGTTAAGCTTTTATACCATTTTTCATCACTTTCAAACCAAATTTTTTGGGCATTTTAACCACTGAATTTCAGAGGTTTTTCAATGGTAAAAACCTTTTTTTTGAAGTCCAAAATTAGAGGGGTTAGCCTCTCTCCTTGTGTCTTGTTTGCATGCCTAGTTAGCTTCACATGTTAGCTAATTATTTTAGCTTTTTGTGGCTTAAGTCCAGCATGTCTTAAGCTCTGTTTTGACTTGTTTTGGCTGTGTTTTGGGCTGGTTAATTCATTTGAGTCTTGTATTGCATAGTTGTAGTGTAATTTTCTTCACTAGCTTGATAGTTTAATGCTTTAATCATCCTTGTTTTGAGTTAATAGCATGTTTTAGTGTTGTTTTGCACTTCATTTCAGCACTATAATCTCTGCAATCTTCCCCATTCTTCACTTTTTTGTTTGCTTTGAAAGTGATTTAAAACCTCTTGTTTGCCTAAGTGTGAAATGAAGGCGTTGCACCTAATGGTTTAATTCCTTAGGGGGTTCATTACCAACAGTGTAATGCCTCTTTCATGCCCAAAGCAACTTGTTGTTTAAGCCATCTTTCCATTAGAGGACACTCACTAATGGACAAATCAATTAAAGAATGGTTCTGGTAATTAAAATGAGTGAACAAAATTGGACAAGTAAAAGAGGCAAGATAAGCATTTTTCGTGTTGTATTGCATGTGTTTGAATTGGACATTAATTCGAAATAAGGAAAATGGGACATTTCATACTCAAAAGTGATGAAATATGCTACTTTCCTTGATCACCATCACCCTTGATCATGCATAATAGGATGGTGGTCTTTTTGAGTCTTGTTTTGCACTCACTAAACTTGTACAAACTTGGTTCTTTGGCCATCATGCATGGAAATTGCTTGAGTGGTGGTTTGAGAGCCAAGAGTTTCACTTCTTTGAGCTTGTTTGATGATAAGAAGTGTAAACAGTACACACAAACCTATGAGAATACACTGTTTTGCTCTGTCTGCTCTTTGTTGTAGCAAAAAGAAGAGTCCATGTCATCAATGGCTGACCGGCCACCAGTGGTAGCCGAACGACCACCAGTGGTAGCCGACTGGCCACCATTGGTAGCCAACAAGGCCCCTGTCGGCCACCAATGAAATTTGCATAATGCGTTCCTGAGGTGGACCAGAGGTATTCTGGAAGTTGGTAGAATTTTTGGTGTTTAAATGTGCAAACAGAGGCTCGTAGCAGCAAAACGGTGGCTTTTTAGGTAGAGGAATCGAGCATGTATGCATCTCTCGTTTCCCGAGGCCGTTTAGTTAACTTGTCTAGTTAGTTAGTTGTTTAATTCATGTTGTAATTAATTAACTTAATTGCTTTGTAATTAATTAGTTATGTATTGTAATATTTAATTAGCTTAGGGTAGTTAGTTAAATACTATGTTGTAATAATTAGCTTAGCTTAGCTTAATTAGCGTAGCTAGTTGGTTAGCTTTTATTCATTCGGACTCTCCTTCGCGAGGGCATAATGTTGTAATTAGTGTGCATGCGTGTGTGTATGTCTTCCAACCTCACGTCTTTCTCTCTTTTATTTAATCACTTTCGATGGTTAGATTAGGGACATTTTCAATTAGCGTACCTTATGCTTGCATGTTTGCATCCATTCATTTGTCTTGCATGCACCGAGACTCGGCACATCATTCAAACTGCATTACACTTTCAATACTTCTTTGGATACGTGTTTAATCGCATGTTGTTCAAATCGATTTATATGCCACATAGTAGCCTGAGCCTATTAATTGCATTATTGCATGTGTTGCATTAGACACTTAACATAGTTAGGATCATGCATTTTTCTAACTAGTTTCTGTTTTGACTTAGTGTACTCAGTGAGTTTTATACGTTAGCATACTTGCATGAGTGTGATTGACATGTTGCCATGTTTTGCATGCTTGCCATGAGGCTATATGCTTAAATGCTAAACTGTATGAATGCCTGTGGATGAAGGCTTGTTGCTTGAATTGGAATGATTCGATGAATGTAAGTTTTAAGCCCACTTTGTCGTGGAAAATCCTATTTTAAGCCCACTATGTTTGGTGGCAAATCCACATTTTTAAGCCCACTTAAGGTGGCAAATTCAAACCGTTTTCGAAAACAAACACGAGTTGAACTGTTCCAAGTCTTGCGACTAGTCTATACTTGCTTGTATGCGACACATAGTAAAGCTAGTTTAATAACCCGAACAAGAACACATAATGTTTATGAAACATCATATCATGATTAGCAGAGGCCGATCCTTTGGTTGGGCGAGCGGGAGTGCTCAATTCATGACCTTCCCTTCTCGTACCTAAGTTTCCAAGCCGAGGCAACTTTGGTGATGTCAGACATGTGGCCTTCGGCACGAGTCAGGGTTTCCTAAATTTCCTTAAAAATAAAATATTTAGGTGGTGACTCTGTATCCGGCAAAGTAGTCCAATTTTGGCATTATTTGATTTAAAATTGATTTTCTAGAACGGTTTGCCGGATTTGGACTCTTTGGTGATTATCAGTTTCACATTGCACTTTGTGAATGTGAAACTAGATTCAGAACTGTGGAAGTCCGAACTGTGAGGCCTTCTTTTCAAACCCTTTCTGAAAGGTGGGACGCGGAAAAAGGCGAGTCCACAGTTTCTGGCGACTCTGCTGGGGAATTAGAGAACTTGACTAAAACTCATGATATGTTGTTTTATTTACACTTATGTGTTTCTTTGCATTTGCATTTGCATCAGTGCACTTAAGTCACAATGTTTTCCATCTGCTATTCTTGAATGGTTTGTCGAAGGCTCACTTGGAAAAGCTTGCCAAAAGGTTGACCGGTTATGGGCTCTGCCACGATGGGAACACAACCCTTGGATCTAGACTACTGCTGTACCATTTGATCCTCCTTTCACTTCTCGGTGTTAGGTGTAAGAGGTATATTAGGTTGTCTTGCTGAGGTACCCTTTTTGAGCAATCGGCCTAGCTGCATATCGGAAGCCATAGAGACTGTTCTAGACTAGGACATGTTACTTACCCGAATGCAGGAATTGTTTGAAACTGCTTGTTTTGTGTAGTGAATCCCTAGCTCTTGATGAAATTAGGACATGGTAACCTTACCCCATCATAGGGGTGTTTTGGCTCTCACTTGCTTGATATGTGCTTTTAGAGTGAAACTCTATAAGAATGTATGTATCAGTTGCAAGTCTGAGTATCAATTTTGGGGCAGAAATCAGTGTTTGAGTGTAGTTGTCCAGCTTATGATTGCAACTGCGTGCTGTTTCTGTCTGAGCCAAGGTGCTGTGCAGTTTCTGATTTTTGTTTCTTTTTGCTTTATTTTCTTTTTGCAAGGTAGTCTTTCACCATTGCTTCAGATGATTCTGTTACCCCCAAGCACTTTGGACCCGAGTTAGAAGGATTTGCAGATCTGAGGATCTAGTTAGGGGACAGTCAATGTTTGTTTCACTCCCGCCGGTTATTAGACAGAGGAGGATTCAGCAGAATTTGCCAATTCAGCAGTCACCTTTTACCTCGTCTGTGCCTAGCCAGGCCCAATTATCTACTTCTACTCCAGATAGAGAGCATTTGCCCGTTCCGGCTGTTCAAAGTCCTCCAGTCAACATAGAAGACATGTTTCGTCAACTCCAACAGACTATTGAGAACATGTAGCTAGACGCAGCCCGACAAGCTGAAACCACAGCTCGCCAAGCCGAGGTTATAGCCCGCAAGCAGAGGTAATAGATAGGCTTCAACAACAGCAGCCGTAACCTGCAGTAGCCTCAGCATCTCATGCACCCCCAGCAGGAATTCCAATACTCAGGGTCACAGTTAATGTCTAGGAAAATGCGGACATTCAAGCAGATCCTATCCTACCTCAGATCTCCAAGGCATCGGTTTATCCGACAGAGGCACCGTTTGAATTCAAGGTCGACCCTACTGCACTGAAAGTGAGCAAGTTGGAAAAGTTTTTCAAATGGGCACAGGGCGTGAATTCGATACCTGACATAGAGGATGGCTATACTAATTTGGCAGTGACATTGCCAGATATATTCAAGATGCCGCATATAGACCGGTTTGATGGTTCTGGGGATCCTATAGTCCATCTACGACTATTCTCTGACATCCTACGACCCATGGGTCTCACCAGACTACAGAAGTTGTCGCTCTTTGGCCAGACCATATCGGGTATAGCGGCCATCTGGTATGCCAAATTTCAAGACTCTATTAAGAGAAACTGGGAGGAAATGGCTGAGACCTTCATAGCGCAGTATTCTTACAATACTCAGAACAAGGTCATTACTTATGATCTCGAAGCAACTCGCCAGGAGCCAAATGAGGGCTTCTCGGATTTTGTGACCCGGTAGAGGGCCAAGGCCTCTATGATGACTGTCCGGCCATTTGAAAAGGACCAGATCAGAATGGTGGTCCGTAATTTGCAAGGAAGATTATTATAGAAAATCATAGTCTTGCCTTTGTCTACTTTTGCTGACCTCTACGAAATAGGGGTGCAAATAAAAGATGCAATGAAGTAGGGTTTGATAGACCACGAGAAGAAGCAGCCCAATATGGCTTTCACATGCAGTTCCAATGCGACTACTAGCGGTAGTGCAGCTGCAAGGCCTTCAGATGTGAGCATGGTCACCACCACACCCAAGACTGCCAACCCCTTTGCCAGCACGTCCAATACAACTCCCCAAACCTCTAGCCATCAGGCCCTAGGCCAAAGGGTCTTCACTCCACTCTATATGTCCTTATCTGCAGCCCTGAAGGTCCTAATCAAAAAAGGGCATTTGAAGTCGTTAGAACAACGCCTAGTGACCGATCCTCCCCCCCTAAACACAACCTAGCCAAATATTGTGCTTTCCACCAACAACATGGTCATGATACTGATCAGTACTTTAGATTACGTCATGAGATTCAAGATCTCATTGATAATAAGGTGATAGCACCTCGTAAAAAACCCAATGTCACTACAAATCCTTTCCCACCACATAACCAAGCCTCTTTACCCCGACAAATAAACCTCATCCATACACTGGCCGTCCTTTACAACCCCAGTAAATACATCACCTCCTCCCACCTACCTAAGCCGGCACTGTTCATCCCGGAAAGCACAGATTTGTGCATGATGAACACGTCCACATCCCAACCCAAATCCGTGGTGGTGACCGTGATAGATGAAGGCAGGGTAGCCTTGGTGGAGAATGAGAGTGTTAGCTCAGTACCTGAGGGCTTCGTGGACTTATCTGAGGAGGAATACAACCCATGGTGTTATATTGTGCCAATCGATCTGGCCAAACCAGAGCAGGAGTTGCCAACAGGAATGAAGGTGAGTGTGTTCCATGAGGATGGCCCAAGCCACGGATTAGATGATCTAGCCGACCTAGAGGAAAACATTGACAATCTGTAGTTCTTTAATGAGCAAGATTCGGGAGATGCGCACATTAATTGGTTCGATTTGAACGGGTCGACAAACAACTTTGGGTGGCTCAGTGATGAACCTGATGTGGATGAGGAACTTCAACCAAAGTTGGAATAGCCAGAAGCAGGAACTACTACAAGGGCCGAAACAGCCGAGGACAAGGGGAAATTGTTGGAGGGCACCGGTATTAAGAATTCAGCTCAGGAATCGGGCATTGTTAGTATTACTGATAAGGAACAAGAAGCCACACTGAAGTGGTTTGAACAGGAAATGGATGAGAATAGTCAGAAAGTTGGAAAAGCCAAACAGCTTGTGGGGGATGACTGTGATATGAGAGTAATTTCAATGGAACTAAACAACTGCCTGTCAATTGCCAGAAGAGTTTGGTGGGAAGATGATGATCTGCATCTTGCCCACACTGATGAGGATTGGGGCCAAGACTTGCCAGACAACACTTGGTATTCTGAGGAGGTGGATCATATGACTAGAAGTGGGTGGTACTTAAGCCCCTACACTTAGACCAACCTGAAGCATCCGAAAAGGATAAGGAGGCTGAAAAACAAAAAGACAAATAGTTGGAGAAAGAAGCTTCACTGAGGTAGCTAAAGAAGATCCAAGTCGATATATCCATCTGGGGTTTGCTCATGGCTTCGCACGTGCACCGATAAGTTGTATTGTAGGCAATGGATAAGGCCAAACTGTCTATCGACACAACTCCAGAGCAACTAGTGGGACTTGTCTTCCCGGGAGGTGCTTCGCCTACTGTGACCTTCTCAGATAAGGAATTGCCGCCTGAGGGCTCTGTACATAACAAACTGCTATATATCTTAGTTGAGTGTAGAGAGAAATGGGTACCGGTGGTATTGGTTGACACTGGGTCTATAATCAATGTTTGTCCATCTCGCACAACCTAAGCTATTGGCTTGAAGTCAGCGGATTTTGTACCAACAGCCCAGGTGATCTGGGCTTATGACAACACAAGCAGAGAGGTGATGGGAACAGTTTAGATCAGAACACAGGCCGGGCCGGCCTAACAGGATATTGAGTTTCATGTCCTGGATGTTCCAGCTACTTTCAACTTGTTACTTGGGCGACCCTGGCTGCACCAAGTAAAAGTTGTTTCTTCCACCTTGCATCAAATGCTGAGGAAAGGGAGTAGCCATTGTGTTCAAGAATTCATCTATACATCCTTCGCCAGAGGTTACTACACCCGTATTAGAGATTGTACATGGTGACGAGGATGTTTTCTTGTCCGGTTTTACTTTGGCTGAGGCCCGGGTGGTGCAAAATATCTTAGCTGTTGATGAGGGTTTATATGTCAGTGCTCAATTAGTGTATCTCATGAACGAACTACAGAATATACGCGGGATAGGATTAGGAAAGAGCGGCTAGAAGGGTATTACTGCACTGGCTGAAGTTCCACATAACCCTAATGCCTTTGGCTTAGGCTATACGCCCACCAAAGAGGACTGGGTGAGGAAAGGGAAAGAAATGACCGGAAGAGCCAGAGTAAAGCAAAGTGGGAAGCACTATGAGCTTGTGCATAGGCCAATTCAGGGAACTCTGAACGGTCGCTTTGTCTGAAAGAGGGAGGATTTCCCATTTTGCGGCTTTTCTGAGCCATGGTTGAACCTCGAGAAGCGGCGTCTACCCGGCTTTGAGAATTTCTTCGACTTACAGCAACAAAAGGGTGAAGCCACAGAGGAATAGACTGAATTAACTGTTGTGGCTAAACAGAGCACAGAAACTGAGTCCAACAACAGTGAACTTAAGATAGGAGCAGCACTGGCATGTCTTCTTTCGGATCCTCAGATCAACTCGGAGAGCTTGGGGGATGACCTAACCGTTTTCATGATCAGAAACCAATCAGATGTGGACCCTTCTGGTGGTATTCTGGATGCATCCAACGCACCATCCTTTACTTGGCAGTTGGAGGAGGGTTTTTTGTCCAGTAGTTCTGAATCAGGTAGTGAGTCGGAATCTGATTCCACAGAGTCTGTGAAGTTAGAATCAGATTCTAGTTCTTCTGACTCGGAGTTCGGTATTCCTGGGGTTAATAACCCGGATACCGTAGTTTTGTCCAGGTCGTCTTTTTCCTTTTCTTTTAAGTCGGTTGTAATGAGGAATTAGATGAGATGGATCTTTTGAATGATAATACCACTGTAGTTTCTGAGTACTTCTCTATGCCACTTGTATATTGCATTGATCATGACTTTGAAAATTTTGATAAAAACGATGAGGAAGGAATTCCTCTGATTTTGAAACATTTGATTGATCGAGAGGAGGAGAGGTTTGTAAAACCCATTGTTGATGAAATCATTATAATTAATATGGGTTCTGAGAAGGATCCGCGTCTAGTCCAGATCTGGTCCACATTGTCTTTGGAGGAACGCGAGCGCTTAGTCACTTTATTAAAAGATTTCAAAGATGTTTTTGTGTGGTTCTACGAAGACATGCTTGGAATCGATCCTGAGATTGTATAGCATTGGATCCCTCTTGACTCCGAGGCCCGACTCGTCAAATAAAAGCTACAAAGAATACGCCCGAATTGAGCTTTGAAGATTAAGGAAGATGTCACCAAGCAGATAGATGCAGGGTTTTTGCTAGGATCTGAGTATCCGACTTGGTTGGCCAACATTGTTCCGGTGCCGAACAAAGATGGCAAGATTTGGGTGTGTGTGGACTTCAAAGATCTGAATAAAGCCAATCTGAAGGACGAATTTCCTCTACCACACATCGATGAATTTGTGGACTTCACCGCAGGCCATGCGTTGCTCTCCTTTATGGATGGATTTTTTGGGTATAACCAGATTC
Source organism: Camellia lanceoleosa (assembly GCA_025200525.1). Classification (NCBI taxonomy): domain Eukaryota; kingdom Viridiplantae; phylum Streptophyta; class Magnoliopsida; order Ericales; family Theaceae; genus Camellia; species Camellia lanceoleosa. Next base: position 94,225 of record JANUSC010000418.1, read on the forward strand.
TGCTGGCACCCAAGGACAGAGAGAAGACTGCTTTCACTACGCTGTGGGGAACCTACTGCTACAGAGTGATGCCGTTTGGGTTGAAGAATACTGGGGCCACCTATCAATGGGCTACAACCATAATTCTACATGATATGATCCACAAAGAGGTCGAGGTGTATGTGGATGACATGATTGTCAAGTCCAAGGAAAGAGAGGGCCACTACACCACCTTGAAAAAATTCTTTCAACGGATCAGAGAATATCGGTTGAGGCTAAATCCACAGAAATGCACTTTTGGCGTAATAGTAGGAAAAATGCTGGAGTTCTTGATTACACAGAGGGGCATCGACGTAGATCCTTCCAAAATCAAGGTCATCCTAGAAACGCCACCACTAAGGACTGAAAAGGAGGTGCGAGGCTTTTCTAGGTAAAGTGCAATTCATAAGATGGTTTATTGCAAAATTAACCTTGACTTGTGAACCACTATTTGGTCTTCTGAAGAAAGGAAAGAAATTCCAATGGGATGACCGATGCCAGTTTGCTTTTGAGCAGATCAAGCAGTACCTTCAGAACTCACCCGTGTTGTTACCGCCAGAGTCGGGGAAGTCATTGATTCTATATCTGTCAGTAACGGACACAACAATAGGATGCATGCTTCCTTAGGAATTTGAGGATAGAGTGTAGAAAGCCATCTATTACCTGAGTAAGAAGATGCTGGATTATGAGACCCATTACACCCCGTTGGAGAAGGCTTGCTTAGCCTTGGTATGGGCTACCAGGAAGTTGAGACACTACCTGTTAGCTCACTCCGTAATTCTGGTTTGGAGATTAGATCCCATCAAATATCTCTTTGAGAAACAGCATTTACGGGTAGGCTAGCTCGTTGGTTGCTTCTTCTTTCCGAATTTGATTTGAAGTATGTGACTCGTAAGCCTGTCAAGGGGAGAGCAGTAGTAGAGTTTCTGGCAAATCACCCAGTGGAAGGGGACGAAACAGTGGAATACCTGTTCCCAAATGAGGCTATTCTACAAGTCAAGGAAGAAACCTGGACAATGTACTTTGACAGAGCATCTAACCAGTACGGTTATGGAATAGGGGTGTTGCTGATAGCACCCGACAATTTCCATATACTTTTAGCCTTCACACTCCGGTTCAAAGTATCCAACAACGAAGCAAAATATGAAGTGTGTATCGCTGGATTGGAAGCCGCCCAAGAACTAGAGAAAAAAGGTTGGACGTCATCGAGGACTCGAACCTGGTTGTGTCTCAAGTAAAAGGAGACTGGAAGGTTAAGGAAGAAAGGATGAAAATCTATCACCAAACCCTGGATGTTCTAATTCCTTGGTTTGAGAAGTTGACCTTCACACATTTGTTAAGAGAAAACAACAGGTTTGCTGACACCTTATCAACTCTATCTTCCATGATAGACATTCTTTTTGGAGTTCGGATGCGTCCGATCATTATCCGAGCAGAGATATGCACTAACCTACGAGTTTATCGCTGCAATAGATAAAGTGCAAGATCAAAACCCTTGGTATTATGATATCTGAAACTTCTTGGAAAAGGAGGTTTATCCACTAGGGGCAAATGCCAAAGATAAGAGGGCAATACGGCGATTGCCGTTCGATTTATCATCTGCGGGGGTAAGTTATATAAGAGGGGTCATCTGGGAATGCACAAGCTGTGTGTTGATGTAGAAAAGTCAAAGTGTTTAATGGAGGCTATCCATGGGGGAGAGTGTGGAGCACACATGAGCAAAGTAATGCTAGCCTAGAAGATTCTCAGGTAGGGCTACTACTGGTCTACCATAGAGGAGGATTGTATTGGTTTTGTTCGGTGATGCCACAAGTGCCAAATCCATGCAAATCGCATGAATATCCCGCCGTCAAAGCTGTATAACATGACTTCATCATAGCCTTTGTCAGTTTGGAGAATTGACATCATTGGGGCAGTTACATTGAAAGGGTCAAATGGGCATGAGTATGTTTTGGTGGCAATTGATTATTTCACGAAGTGGGTGGAAGCTCAGTCTTATGCAGTGTTGAAAGCAGCGCATGTGGCTAAGTTCATCTACAACAACATTATTTGCCGTTATGGAGTCCCGAATGAGATCATTTCAGAAAATGACTTCCATTTTTAAGAAAGAAATGATCGACTTGTTACAGAAATACAACGTGTCTTTTCATAAGTCATCCACATATCGGCCGCAAACCAACGGAGCTGTTGAGGCCGCCAACAAGAACATTAAGCAAATTTTGCAGAAAATGGTTGAGACTTACAGGGACTGGCTAGACAAATTGCCATTTGCTCTCTGGGGCTATAAGACTTCAATTCGGACATCTACTGGGGCAACTCCGTATTCTTTGGTTTATGGGATGGAAGCTGTTCTGCCGCTTGAAATAGAGGTTTCGTCATTGTGAGTTATGGTTGAGTGCTAGATAGCAGAAGTGGATTGGCAGCAGAGCAGGTTCGAGTAACTAATGCTGTTTGACGAGAGGAGGTTGAAAGCACTGTCCCATGCTCAAGGATATTAACGTAGGATTACCAGGGCTTTTAACAAGAAAGTTAAGTCTCGGAATCTTAAGGAAGGGGATTTGGTGCTGAAGGACAACCGAGCTCCCATCTATGACCCTAGGGGCAAGCTTCGACCCAACTGGACTGGCCCTTACATCATCAAATCAATCTGGTCGGGTGGAGCTGTTATTCTTATGGACCTAGATGGCCTAGAATTCTCTCAACCAATCAACATGGACAAGTTGAAGAAATATTACCCCTGAGAGGCTTACTAGGCCGAAAAACCGGAAGGGTGACTTAGGCAAAAGTTAGAGCACAAAAAATTGGAAAAAAGAAAAACTGAGCTCGCAAGGTTGAAAACCCAGAAAGGGCAACCTTGGCAAAAGTTAGATCGCAAAAGGAGAGCGTTAATACTCGAGTGAACCCGAACCGAACTATGTAAGGCCTGATTCCTATCTTCGGGATACGTAGGCAACTTCATTCTGAACTCTGGCCGTAAACACCTCCAAATCAACTATGTCCATGTGTTTGATCAAGGCATCTTTGTCCACTCATTATCTGAAAGATTGGTTGTGGTCCTTACTCAGAGAGAAGAGCTGGCTACAGTGCTAAGCAGTGCTATTCAGTCAAGGGGCAATTTTCCATTTCTAGATGCAGAGTTGTACATCTCGAGGATAGATCCCATGTGTGTCAAGTTGTGATCCTTATCGAAAATAGTTTTGAAAAGTTTTGATAAAAGTTGATTTTGTTCAAATTAATCTTTTACAACTTAGACCATTTTTGCTCAAAAGGAAAATTTTCAGTGCCCACAACTTCAATTTCATTGATTTCAATACAAAGTTCTCTAACTCTTGTTGCAAATCAAAGTTGCTTTTAGTACATTCAAAAGGAAAACTTGAAAAGTTAGATCAAAGCAATAAACATGGGGCACAAATGAGTCAGGCGTTCCTGTGTCCCCTTCCTGCGCTTGTGGAAGCTTTCGATGCTAAAGTAGGCCCGGTCTGCACCTCATCTTCAATCCAAGCCAAGCACTCGCCAGAAAGGTTGTAACTGAAATTGGGAGCGGGGGCCAGAAGTTCTCTTGTCCTCTAAGCATTGGGGTATTGAGCTAATTGTACCTCGAATTGGGAATGAAGTCGGGTACTCCACCCCTTATTTTAGGAAAGCCTGGTCTTGTCCAAACTGACGTCTGAACCGGAATGGAAAGTAGAATACACAGTGTGTCAAGCCAATCAACTTAATGCCGGGTTGCCGAGCCATGTTATAGCTAATCTCGGGCAGATCAAACCAAGGGCAACACCAAGCAATGTCAGCTGTAGACCTGTTGCACATCCAATGGCACCACCACCCTTCGTTCGGGAAATCAACTAGCCGTTAGCGAAAGAAATAGCCTTATGCTGAATATGAAGGGCAAGAGTCCACTACCTTCAACTTGTCCATGAGCCATATTGTGATACCCCTGTCCCATAATATGCAAATTGATCCTTAATTTGAGTATGATTATGTGTTTTGCCTGGTTTCATGTGTCATTATGTGTATGTATGTGATTTTGAAATTCTATCTGTTCACCGTAGGATTATCTGTCTGGATAATCTACTTTGGAAATTAAATTGAGAGCCTTATTGGCCACAGAACCCGAAATTAATTACGCCATTGTGTTTGGCATAATTTTATATTAAAATATTTAAATTGGTTTTTTAAATGGATGGATTATCTGTCTGGCCAATTTAAACTGATTAAATGGATGAATTAAGGGCCCAAATATTTTATATTAAAATATTTTATTAGTGGGCCTTGTTGTGTTATAGCACTGCACTCTCCTTGACTCATTTTTTAGTTCAAAAATCTGAGGATACAAGAGGGAGAGAGTGAGAGCCGGCTCTTAGAGAGAGAGAGAGAGAGGGGAGAGAATTGTGCTATTTTGACTCAAGCTTGGAGAATTTGAAGTCCATCTCTAAATTGGACCATAGATTGAAGGGATTAAGCTTCTAGGTAAGTAAACTCATGGATTTTGGTTGTGAATGTGTAGATTCAAGTGTGTTTGATGATTAAGAACACGAGTTAACTTGATATTAAGGAAATTGAGTTGTTTGTGTTTGATTCATGGTCAATGAAGGCATGCATGTATATAATTGTTGTAGAATTGCATAATCTAGCATGTATTGAGTTGAACATGGAAGTAAAGGTGTTAAATCTTACATGCAAGCATGCTTTTGTTGTATTCCATGAGAATGAACACCATTTGTTTTGTTTGGGTTAGAAATGAGGTCAAAAATTAGCATGGATGTTTGAATAATTAAGAGATGAGCTTGAATGCATGATTTTACCATATTAGAATAAGTTTTGGGGCATGCATGTGAATTATTTGTAAATTGAGCCTCATTAAGTGGTAATTGGGGGTCTATACCATGTTAGGACAATTACATTTGAGATTTGAGCCATTGGATGCAAGAATTGTAGCTGGAGAATTGTTTTGGAGCTCAAGAACACAATTTGGGAAACCCAGAATTTTGATGTCCGCTGGAGCGGGGGAATGTCCGCCGGCGGGATTTCGAGCTCCCAGATTTTGTTCTTCTTGCAGCATGGTGTCCGCCGGCAGGAAGTTCACGCCGGCGAGGGATCATGGAGGATGAACTTCCGCTCGAGCGTCTTAGTTCACGCTCGAGCGTAAAAATGATGCATCCAGTACTTTTTTTTGCAGACATAGTGTCCGCTCGAGCGGGAAAGTTCACGCTCGAGTAGAGAGCTATGTTGAGAGGCCTTCCGCTCGAGCGCCATATTGGACGATCGAGCGCAATTTTCACCTATCCAGTACTTTTGCAGGCTGTAGGGGTCCGCTCGAGCGGAGAAGTTGACGCTCGAACGGGGACCCTGTTTTCTGAAATTATGTTCATGCGTCCTATGTTCTGTTTTCCGTTCTCTTTCACTTGTAAGCACTGTTAGGCATACGTTAAGCATTGTAAATGAGTTAATGAGATAAGAATAAAGCCTAATGAGGAGTATGTGAGTTAAAGAACGGATTGAGCTATTAGTGACCCTTTTGTGTTCGTGAATGTGTAGGGTTGAGCTCCAGGGCAAATCCACAAGCCGATCACTGTGAGTAATATCAATATTTGAATGCTTGTGAATGTTCAATTGTTTATTCCCTTAAAGCTTATGAATTGCTAATTGGGATTGTGGATGTAAGATAAACCTGAATGGACCCAAGGTCGTTTTGACATGAATGAGTGGGCCGAAGGCCGTTCTGACATAAATGAATGGGCCAAGGGCCGTTTTGATACGAATGTGTGGGCCAAAGGCCGTTTTGATACGAAACGAATGGGCCAAGGGCCGTTTTGATACGAATATGTGGGCCAAAGGCCGTTTTGACATACATGATTGGGCCCAAGGCCGTTTTGACATAATCGAATGGGCCCAAGGCCGTTTTGACAAGAATGGAAATCTGAATGGGCCAAAGGCCGGAATGTTTGGAGTTGCAGTCACTTGATTTGCATTTAGTCATATATATTTGTTAAATAGAAATATGAATTAGGCCTAAGGCCGTTTGGAATATGTTGTTCTACAATATTATGTAAATGCTGTATTTGATATTATTCACTGGGCTATCGCTCACGCTCATTCATGTGTTTGTAGGTGAGCCAAGAGATGCACAAACCCAACCCCAGTGAAGTTTGCTAGGAACAACATGAGTTTTGGGGAGTCAACCTTGCGTCTCACGCACGAGACCCATCTTTGCCATTTTGTTATGTATTTACACTTTGTTTTGTTGGCAAGGACTCTATGTACATTTGTAGATAGTCTGTCGTGGGTTGACTTGTTTTGGATGATTTTGTGTGTAAAGAATTTTTGGAACTGTACTTTTGATGTGGGTTATTAACGCATATGTGTATGGTTTGCTTGGAGTGCATATAAGCACAGCTCTATGGACAAAGTTTTTAATTACTGCTTTCGTTTGGCCCCTTTACTCTGTTGAGTTTCGTCTGTTATGGTTGAGGCCGTAGGTAATCTCAGAATTACTGGCTGGTCATGTCCTTAACCCATAGGGGCGGGTTCGGGTCATGACAGAGTGGTATCAGAGCACGAGTTAATAACTCACACACTTGTCCAAAAAGAGCAATAAGCGTCTAGATAAGATTTAGGATGCATTCATGTGATAAATATGAAATTGGAAGCATTGATTATGTGCTTAAATGTTCTGATACGAACAGTTATATATCTGAATGTATGTGCTTCTTAGTATATGCATGCTTGTGCACCTTTGTATGAAATGTAATGCAAGTTTAATCAGATGGTGAGAACCAGAGGTGATGAGATAGAGGAATCTTCTACTGCCAGACTGGATAGAATGGAAAGAATGGTTCAGGAAATGGCAGAGGCTTTGAGACAGTAACAGGAGTGGCAACAACAGTGGTAGCAACCACACCTGCCACCTCCACCTCCGGCGCCACCCGCACCAGATAATCAAAATGATGACCGAATTATAGCTCTCACCAAGGAATTCAAGAAAATGAAACCACCACAGTTCCACGGGGGATTAGATCCATTGAAAGCCGAAGCGTGGGTCCTCGGCATTGAGAAATTATTTGAAGTATTTCTCTGTTCAGAGACTCAGAAAGTGCTTCTAGCCACTTTTATGCTAGAAGACGAAGCAAGAAGATGGTGGATGTTGATGCGAGAAAATCATAAGGATGTTGACTGGGTGAAATTCTTAGAAATATTCTATGACAAGTACTTCCCGCAGTGTGTTCGGGATAGAAAAGTGGTCGAGTTCATGGAACTCAAGCAAGATATCATGACAGTGGCTGAGTATGAGGCCAAGTTCACCGAATCGGCCAGGTTTGCACCACATGTAATTGACAGGGACTATAAGAAGGCAAGACATTTTGAAGGTGGACTCCGCAATGACATCCTAGAGCGGGTGAACGTCCTAAAGCTGGAGACTTACATTGGGGTGCTTGACAGAGCCATTATATCAGAGACCAACATAACTAGACAAGCCAAGCCGACAACAGAATGGAAAGGTAACAAAAGGCAAGGCTTCTTCTCAAAGAAGAAATTTTCGAAAAAGCAAAACACGGGCTCCTCAAATACTTCAAATTCTTCCCGACACATAGCTCCCATGTGCAACATCTATAGTAGAAGGCACCGTGGAGTCTGTTACCGTGCATCAGGAGCCTGTTTCAAGTGTGGGAAACAGGGGCATATAGCCCGAGAGTGTAATCAGAACAGTGGGAAGCTAGCAGCTGGTTCAACCGTATCAGTTCCAAAGCCGGGAAATACCTTGAGATCTGTTACCACTGGGGAGACAGTGAGACAGGGGAGAGTTTTTGCACTTGTTCCACGCGATACACGGAATGCTAATGCTGTTGTCTCAGGTACAATTTCAATATGTAATCAAGATGCCTTTGAATTAATTGATTCTGGATCGACACACTCATTTGTGACATACACATTTGCATCTAGACTAAAAAGACCCCTAGAGTTGTTGCCATATTTGTTGTGTGTGTCTGCTCCATCGGAGGAATCTGTGTTATGTGACTATATATATCGGTTTTGTGACATGCATATTGAGGATGCTACCTTATATGTAGATTTATTGCCCTTGAACTTTAGACATTTTGATGTAATTTTGGGCATGGATTGGTTGACCAAGTATTGTGCCACCATAGACTGTGTGACAAAAAGGGTCGTATTTAAACCACCAGAACAAAAAGAAATTGTGTTTGTGGTAATGGGGTAGTGCCTCCACCTTATTTGATATCTGCAATGAAAGCATGTAAACTGATCAGGAAAGGGTGCCAAGGTTATCTGTGCTATCTGTTGACTGAACAACCTGTGAATGTTGAATTGAATGATATACCTATTGTTTGAGAATTCCCAGATGTGTTTCCAAATGAATTACCAGGGGAATTAGTAGACAGAGAGATAGAGTTTACTATTGAGACTGTGCCAGGCACCTAGCCTATTTCTAAGGCTCCCTATAGAATGGCTACTGCTGAAATGAAGGAACTGAAGGAACAGTTGCAAGACCTGCTTGATAAGGGGTTTATCCGACCTAGCACTTCACCTGGGGGTGCACCGGTGCTATTTGTGAAAAGGAAGGATGGTACTTTGCGTTTATGCATCGATTATCGGGAATTGAACAAGGTAACGATCAAGAACAAACATCCCCTACCCCGTATTGATGATTTATTTGACCAGTTGCAAGGATCATAGGTGTTTTCTAAGATTGATTTGAGATCCGGGTATCACCAGCTGAAAGTTAAGGTAAAGGATGTTGAGAAAACAGCATTCAGAACGAGGTATGGTCATTTTGAGTTTCTTGTCATGCCATTTGGAGTGACTAATGCTCCGGCAGCATTTATGGACCTAATGAATAGAATTTTTAAAACCTACCTTGACGAGTTTGTTATGGTCTTCATCGATGATATTTTGATATACTCTAAAAATAGACTTGAACATGAACAGCACTTGAGGACTACTTTACAAATACTTCGGAAAAGAAAATTATTTGCTAAACTAAAGAAATGTGAGTTTTGGTTGGATGAGGTTGTTTTCTTAGGGCATGTGATCAACAAGGAAGGAATTTTAGTGGACCAGCAGAAAATAGAGGCAATTGTGAGCTGGCCTACACCAACTAATGTGACAGAAGTTCGTAGCTTCATGGGCTTAGCTGGGTATTATAGAAGGTTTGTGAAAGATTTTTCGAAACTAGCTGTGCCTCTTACCCAATTGACACGTAAAAGGCAACCATTTGAGTGGAGCAGTGAAAGAGAATAAGCCTTTCATGAATTGAAGACGAGATTGACTACTGCACCAATTTTGACGTTACCTTCAAGTATGGAAAATTTCGTGATTTTCAGTGATGCGTCTTATAAGGGTTTGGGTTGTGTGTTAATGCAGAACGGAAAGGTTATTGCTTATGTCTCTCGACAGTTGAGGCCACATGAGAAGAATTATCCAACACATGACCTAGAGTTGGCCGCGGTTGTTTTTGTTTTGAAAATCTGGCAGCATTACTTGTATGGGGCAAAGTGTGAAGTCTACATGGATCATAAGAGCCTAAAATACTTCTTCACGCAGAAAGAGTTGAATATGCGTCAGAGAAGATGGCTAGAACTGATAAAAGACTACGACCTAGAGATTCAGTATCACCCCGGGAAGGCTAATACAGTGGCTGATGCTTTGAGCAGAAAATCAACAGGGAGTATGGCTTGTTTGCTTATAGAACAGAAGGAGATTTTACTAGACTTTGAGAAGTCTGAAATTGAAATGGTGGTATGTGAACAGGGCGGATTGATAGTTGCCATTACAGCCGAGCCGGCGATCATTGATGAAATCAAGCAGAAACAGAAAGAGGATGAGTTCCTTAGAAAGGTAATTGATGAATTTGAGATGAGCCCAAGAGCAGAATTCAACATTGAGAATGAACTGTTGAAATTCTGAAACAGAATATGCGTCCCTGATATCCCGGAACTAAAGAAGAGGGTCTTAGATGAAGCCCACAGATCCATATTTGCTATGCATCCGGGCAACAATAAAATGTATCGGGATTTGAAACAAACCTATTGGTGGCCTAAGATGAAGAAAGAGATTGTAGAATATGTATCTAAGTGCCTTCAGTGTCAGCAAGTTAATGCTGAACATCAGAAACCAGGCGGTCTTCTTCAACCTCTCCCTGTTCCTGAATGGAAGTGGGAACATGTAACTATGGATTTCGTTGTTGGCCTACCTCAAGAAGTCCAAGGTAGGCCAACAACGAAATCCATAGTCACATGTTCCCACTTCCATTCAGGAACAGGGAGAGGTTGAAGAAGACCGCCTGGTTTCTGATGTTCAAAGATTAACTTTACGACATCAAATTTTCACATTTTCTCGCCGCTAACATCGCTTATAGATTGGCAACCATTTATGTTGATGAGATTGTCCGTTTACACGGTGTTCCAGTATCTATTGTATCGGATAGAGATCCGAAATTTGTGTCTAGATTGTGGAAGAGTTTGCAGGAAGCTATGGGAACAGAACTAAGATTCAGTACTGCATTCCACCCACAGACAGATGGGTAGTCAGAACGAACGATACAAACTTTGGAAGATATGCTTCGCATGTGTGCTTTGGATTTTCAGGGAAATTGGGAAGATTATTTGCCACTTGCAGAATTTGCTTATAATAATAGCTTCCACTCCAGCATCGGTATGGCACCATATGAGGCATTGTATGGTAGGAGGTGTAGATCACCTATTTGTTGGACAGAGGTCGGGGATAGAGCTTTGCTTGGGCCAGAAATTGTGCAAGACACTTCTGAGAAAATCAAGACTATTTGCCAAAGGCTCAAAACAGCTCAGGACCGACAAAAGAATTATGCAGACGTTCGGAGAAGACCTCTTGAATATGAGGTTGGTGACCATGTGTTCATCCGTGTTTCTCCGATGAAAGGCCAAGTCAGATTTGGGAAAAAAGGCAAGTTGTCGCCCCGTTACATTGGGCCGTTCCAGGTTTTGGAGAGGCTTGGTCCAGTCACCTACAGAGTTGCCTTGCCACCGGGATTCGAGCAAATCCATAATGTGTTTCATGTGTCGATGTTGAGGGGTTACCTCCGAGACCCGTTACATGTGATTGATTATCACCGGATAGCCATTGATGAGAATATGGAATACACCGAATGGCCTGAAAGAATTGTCGACCGACAAGTGAAAGAATTGAGAAACAAATCCATCCCAATGGTGAAAGTGGAATGGAAAGAGCACTATGGGACGGATGCCACGTGGGAAAAAGAGGAGGAAATGTGTCTACGTTATCCACATTTGTTTCCCGACGAAGGTAAATTAAGTTTGGAGGACCAAACTTCCTAAAAGGGGGAAGACTGTGATACCCCTGTCCCGTAATACGCAAATTGATCCTTAATTTGAGTATGATTATGTGTTTAGCCTGGTTTTATGTGTCATTATGTGTATGCGTATGCTTTTGAAATTCTATCTGTTCACCGTAGGATTATCTGTCTGGATAATCTACTTTGGAAATTAAATTGAGGGCCTTATCGGCCACAGAACCCGAAATTGATTATGCCATTGTGTTTGGCATAATTTTTAGAGCCTACGGTGAAATTTAATTGAAAATTGATTCTGGCCAATTTAAACTGATTAAATGGATCAATTAAGGGCCCAAATATTTTATATTAAAATATTTTATTAGTGGGCCTTGTTGTGTTATAGCACTACACTCTCCTTGACTCATTTTTGAGTTCAAAAATCCGAGGATACAAGAGGGAGAGAGTGAGAGCCGGCTCTTAGAGAGATAGAGGGGAGAGAATTGTGCTATTTTGACTCAAGCTTGGAGAATTTGAAGTCCATCTCTAAATTGGACCATAGATTGAAGGGATTAAGCTTCTAGGTAAGTAAACTCATGGATTTTGGTTGTGAATGTGTAGATTCAAGTGTGTTTGATGATTAAGAACACGAGTTAGCTTGATATTAAGGAAATTGAGTTGTTTGTGTTCGATTCATGGTCAATGAAGGCATGCATGTATATAATTGTTGTAGAATTGCATAATCTAGCATGTATTGAGTTGAACATGGAAGTAAAGGTGTTAAATCTTACATGCAAGCATGCTTTTGTTGTATTCCATGAGAATGAACACCATTTGTTTTGTTTGGGTTGGAAATAAGGTCAAAAATTAGCATGGATGTTTGAATAATTAAGAGATGAGCTTGAATGCATGATTTTACCATATTAGAATAAGTTTTGGGACATGCATGTGAATTATTTGTAAATTGAGCCTCATTGAGTGGTAATTGGGGGTCTATACCATGTTAGGACAATTACATTTGAGATTTGAGCAATTGGATGCAAGAATTGTAGCTGGAGAATTGTTTTGGAGCTCAAGAACACAATCTGGAAAACCCAGAATTTTGATGTCCGCTCGAGCGGGAGAATGTCCGCTCGAGCGGGGATTTCAAGCTCCCAGTATTTTGTTCTTGCAGGCATGGTGTCCGCTCGAGCGGGGAAGTTCACGCTCGAGCGAGGGATGATGGAGGATGAACTTCCACTCGAGCATTTTAGTTCACACTCGAGCGTAAAAATGATGCATCTAGTACTTTTTTTTGCAGACATAGCGTCCGCTCGAGCGGGAAAGTTCACGCTCGAGCGGAGAGCTATGTTGAGAGGCCTTCCGCTCGAGCGCCATATTGGACGATCGAGCTCAATTTTCACCTATCCAGTACTTTTGCAGGCCGTAGGGGTCTGCTCAAGCGGGGAAGTTGACGCTCGAGCGGGGACCTTGTTTTCTGAAATTATGTTCATGTGTCCTGTGTTCTGTTTTCCGTTCTCTTTCACTTGTAAGCACTCTTAGGCATACGTTAAGCATTGTAAATGAGTTAATGAGATAAGAATAAAGCCTAATGAGGAGTATGTGAGTTAAAGAACGGATTGAGCTATTAGTGACCCTTTTGTGTTCGTGAATGTGTAGGGTCGAGCTCCAGGGCAAATCCACAAGCCGATCACTGTGAGTAATATCAATATTTAAATGCTTGTGAATGTTCAATTGTTTATTCCCTTAAAGCTTATGAATTGCTAATTGGGATTGTGGATGTAAGATAAACCTGAATGGACCTAAGGTCGTTTTGACATGAATGAGTGGGCCGAAAGCCATTCTGACATAAACGAATGGGCCAAGGGCCGTTTTGATACGAATGTGTGGGCCAAAGGCCATTTTGATAAGAAACGAATGGGCCAAGGGCCGTTTTGATACGAATGTGTGGGCCAAAGGCCGTTTTGATATAAAACGAATAGGCCAAGGGCCGTTTTGATACGAATGTGTGGGCCAAAGGCCGTTTTGATACGAATGTGTGGGCCAAAGGCCGTTTTGACATACATGATTGGGCCCAAGGCCGTTTTGACATAATCGAATGGGCCGAAGGCCGTTTTGACAAGAATGGAAATCTGAATGGACCAAAGGCCGGAATGTTTGGAGTTGCAGTCACTAGATTTGCATTTAGTCATATATATCTGTTAAATAGAAATATGAATTGGGCCCAAGGCCGTTTGGAATATGTTGTTCTACAATATTATGTAAATGCTGTATTTGATATTATTCACTAGGCTATCGCTCACGCTCATTCATGTGTTTGTAGGTGAGCCAAGAGATGCACAAACCCAGCCCCAGTGAAGTTTGCCAGGAACAACATGAGCTTTGGGGAGTCAACCTTGCGTCTCACGCACGAGACCCATCCTTGCCATTTTGTTATGTATTTACACTTTGTTTTGTTGGCAATGACTCTATGTACATTTGTAGTTAGTCTGTCGTGGGTTGACTCGTTTTGGATGATTTTGTGTGTAAAGAATTTTTGGAACTGTACTTTTGATGTGGGTTATTAACGCATATGTGTATGGTTTGCTTAGAGTGCAAATAAGCACAGCTCTATGGACAAAGTTTTTAATTACTGCTTCCGTTTGGCCCCTTTACTCTGTTGAGTTTCGTCTGTTATGGTTGAGGCCGTAGGTAATCTCAGGATTACTGGCTGGTCATGTCCTTAACGCATAGGGGCGGGTTCGGGTCATGACACATATCTGAGGTGGGATGAAAAAATAAGAGAGATTGAAGAATAGAGAGATGTGCGCTGAGAGAAAAACTGAGAAAAGGGTTTTGAAAGAAAAACAGAGCCTGGGTGTTGAGAGATGTGAGAAACACATATGAGATAGGGTGGGAAACATTACCTGCAAAAGTAGTGGACTTCCTGCGAATTTGGTCATTTCTCGCCGATGGAAGGCGTCTAAGCCTATCAAAGTCTTGTCCAATGCTAAGCAAATGCAGCTCTTTCCCTTTTTCCAACCTTGGGTCACTTCAATCAGTCGAATGCTAGACCCTCCGCAACCCGGGGCAAGTAGAAAATGAGCCAACATACACAAACAAAGGGCATGCTGTCAAAAACTCTGCCAAAGATGGTCACCGCTGTCACCGGTGTCAGAAAATCGATGAATGAGGTTGGAAATATCTAACTCTCTGTTGTGAACCAAGGATCAAGCCTCATGTAAAGTGAGCCCACACATCCTTCCTAATGCGTGGATATGACCAAAACGTGACTGGGGCAAGACTTCCTCGTCATGTCAGGATTCCATCAAAACTTGGAATTCTTCAATTATAGGGCACATCTCTTGCCCCTCAAAGCTAAACACGTGCGTAACCGGATTCTAACACCTAGCCACGGCGTGAAGGAATGGGAAACACAGTGGAGAATGACTTAGCGGGAATAGTGCATTTATCCCAAAACCCTGGAAATTCACTTTTTCCGAGCCATCTAAAGTTGCAATCTAATTTGAGAGTTTTTTGGTAAAGAATGGCTCCATTTGTGGTGAAATTAAAGCTGGAATGAAGAAACTTTGAAGTCTCAACTTTTGTAGAAGACAAGGCATTGAGTGGAAGACTGGTGGCAACAAACTAGAGGTCCCCCACACTGATGGCTGACTGGCTAGTGGTGATGGCTGACAGTCACCTTTTGTAGCCGACTGGCCACCACTGGTGGCCGACAGCCTTTGTTCATGGCCAGCAACATTCTTGTTTGTCCTGTGGTCTTCTTGTGTGTTGAGAGTGATGAGAATCTGTGTTTTGTTCTGCTCTTTGTGTATTGTGTTGTCCTGTTTTAGTTAGTTTTGTTGAGCCATTTTGTTTCAATTTGTTTATTGAGTTGTATTTGTCTTGTTTTGCTTATCGAGTTGTATTTGTCTTGTTTGTTTATCGAATTGTATTTTTTGTTGTATATTGTGTGTTTTTTTATCAAGTTGTATATTACTTGATTATTTATTGAGTTGTACATTATTTTTCTTGTTTTGTTGGTAGTCGGTTCATTACTTGATTAAGAAGGTTGTGCCAATACAATGTTCAAATTCCATCAATCAAGTTCATTCTTATTTTTATCCAATGTGGTGCTTAGAATGCAAAATACAACACTTTTCCGTACAAAAGACTGGTTTTTATTCCGATCATGGTTACTTTTTACAAAAGAGTACAAGTTTTTAAAGCAAATAAAACCTGTCTAAAACTATACAAAGTGCTAACACTACTAGCAAAAAGAAACTAAGCAAAAATTACAAAAAATCAATGCCAGCTATCTCTGTCTCGAGAGGCCCTCTTCGTCCTCTTCCTGGGTAGAGCCTTTAAGCTATCTCTGTCAGTACCATTGTTTGCACCTCTCTTTGAACCAAAACGAGAATCGTCGCTGCTATCTACTTTGGAGCCTGATTCAACATCATCTTCACCAGTGGAATCTGAGCCAGCGTCATCATCTCCGCTCTTAGATGACTTAGCATGCTGACTTGCTACCTCCTCAGCCTCGCCGGTCTCTGCTTCGTCATCGCTCAAAATGGGCTTAGAAGGGCCACTCTCATCTCGGGCATCCCTAGCTTTGCCTCGACTGTGTGCCGGAGCCTGCCTCTCTTTCCTCCCTATTGCCGGAGGGGGCACTGATGGTCCTGTTGCAGCCGCCGCTGGTGCTGTTGGTACGAGTGGGACCTGAAAAGGCATTTGTCATATGTCAGCCACAGTATGTGTATCAGATGCAAGTATAATGTGCAGAATGAGTGTATGTAGGAGTTAGATACAATGTATGAGTACAGTCTGGAAGTACAGTATTTCAGATGCAGTGTATCAGTGCAGTATGTCAGATGTAGTGTATCAGTGTAATGTGGATCAGATGCAGTGTGTCAGTGCAGTGTGGGGAAGTGTTCAGTTGAAATGTCAGTTTCAGTGTGTCAGCAGAAATTTGATAACTGGAATGTAAGAAAACTGAAGAAATTACCTGAATGCCATGGAAGTCGAAGAACGCCTCCCTCCTCAATATCATGCCCTCGAATGAGGCTAATAGGTCCAGCAGATCCTCGGTGCATCTTGGGGGTGCCTGCAAATGCATTTGGGAATGATCAATGTCCAAAAGGAATGAATATCTGAGAGAGAATGGAAAAAACTGTGGTACATACCGGGGGTGCATCATGAGCTCTAACGTATCTGTGCCCAGCTGTGGCAAGCTCGATCGGAATCTGATATGCCTCCCCAATATACTGCTAATAAGTGCGTGTAGTAAGTAGCTCCGGCCAGCCGGTCCTCTGCCTCACTTAAGGAGCCCCTCTGCCATAGGCCCTGGCTGCCTTGGTCACTCTAGACCCCATCCTCGCAACAGGAGCTCTCACTCCCTCGCCTCCGTGAACACCAGTCAGAGGTGGCATAAGGTGTGTTTGAATGAAGACTGCATAATCACTCTCAACTCGAAAGTACTCCGCCTTCAAGCCCACCATGAACTGGATAACTCTGTCAACAGATAGGCTGTCCGCTGATCTCATGGACTCTGGTGGCGTCATCGGTATGAACAGAGTAGGCATACCTAGAGACTGGCATACGACTCTCTCGCCTAAGTACTAGGCTTGGCAGACCGGACCCTCAAGTAGGATGCAATAGCGAGAAATGCCTTAGGCCACATTATACCGGCCCTCAACTTCTCTTGGTATCATGGCCCATGGCTGCTATGAGATCTACAAATGGAAGTTGTATAGATTGCTAGTTGTTGTCAGTAGCTATAATGTGAAAGCAAATGATGACCGTGTTTTAGGTTACCTCGTGAGTAGCTACGGTGTTGAAGTAACACTTGAAGAAAGAAAAGGGCTCACGAGTCCTACGGTATAGCGATCTCGGTTTTTTCCATCATTTATTTTGTTTCGGACTTGGGTTCTGTCATGGTTGTTGTTGCCTATATCTTGTTTCCGTCCTTTAAATCCTTTGTATTTGAGTTTTGGGACGTGTTGGGTGAGTTGGGTACAGGTTGGTTAGGTGTTGGAACAAATGGTTGCTATCCAGAATTTGGCATCTTCGCTCAAGCGAGTCTTTTTGCGCTTGAGTGAGCATTGGGTTTTGCTTCTTCGCTTGAGCGAAGGTTCTTGTGCTTAAGCGAGCTTTCTGTGGTGTGTCTCTTCGCTCGAGCGTGCATCTGCGTCTAGTTCGGACCTGAAGGTTGGTATTCTTCGCTCGAGCGAGCGAGCTCTATGTTTTGTGTTCCTTCGCTCGAGCGAGCACTCTTATGCTCGACCGTGCGTCTGGGTTGCAGACCTGAAACTTTGAATTGTGCGCTCGCGCGAGGTGTTTGTTGTGTCTGGTCGCTCGAGCAACCACTTCTTCACTCGAGCGAGCCTCGTATATATCAGTTTGTAGCAGAGATGAAATACATCATTTTTTATCCTCTTCTTTCCCACAAACCCTAGATCAGTTGTCTCTCTCTCTAAAATGCCCCTTCTCTCTACAAATACACTTGATCTAGAGGGTTTCTACCCTACTTCCTCTGTTAAAAAGCCTGAGCTTTGCGTGGGCTACGTTTTGAACCGAAAAAGTGTTGATTTGGAGCATCTTGAGTTTCATCCTTCTTCTCCTTTGAGCTCCTAACTTCGAGGTAGGGATAATCTACTCATTCTTATGAGTTTTGACATAAACATTGGTTATTTTGTATAGATGGTGGTGTTTTGGAAGTTTTGGAAAGTTAGGGTTTGATTTGAAATTATAAAAGAGAGGTTTCTTGGTTTTGGACTCTTTTGTGAATGTGAGGTTTTGAAATGGGGTTATGGGTGTAGAATTGATGAAATTGAGCCTTAGAAGTGTTGTTTGAGAAAAAGGGAAAAATGCCTTACTTGGGTTTAAATGTATTATTTGTCAAAATAATGAAATTGACTGTGGAAATATAATTGAGTTGGAAATGATGAAATTGGAGGAAAATGTAATAAATTGGTATGGTTGGATGGAAAATCGCTTACCTATGGAAAATGTGTAAATTTATCTGTTTGATAAATTTAATTATCTGTTTAAAAATAATTGTTTTGGGCTATCGGTGAAGGATAGCCATGATTGTTGTAGAGTTGCATGATGATTAGGTAAACTGAAACTAATCAATTGGAATATGTCATTGAATATGACAGTTGGAATAACACATTGAATATGTGCTTTAATTGATCATTGTATATGATAAAGTGTTTAAATACATTGCTTATGTATCTTTGTTTGGGAGGAGATAGGGGATGTACTCCATGGTTTAGGAGGAGATGTTGCTTTACTCCACTGTTTGGGAGAAGATAGGGGATAGACTCTATTGATAATTAAGTTGGCCAGAGTGTCCAAGGTGAAAGTCCCGAAACCTTATATACATCTAAATGATGTTGATAATTGAAGTGTTGATACTATGAGTTGTAGTCTCATTTTGAATTGTTGATGAATTGAAGTGTTGTTTTTATGAGTTGTAGTCTTATTTGAACTACTTGGATAAACGAACCATGTCAATAAAGTGAATTGGAAATATAAACGAAACCGGGTTGAAAGATGAATATCAATGTTGATGGATTATGAAAATGGCATATATATATCAATGTACATGTGTTGGACATTTATCAGATGCTAATGTTTTAGTTATTTCTCATATTTGGTTTAGCATATCTCTACTGGGCTTTGGCTGACCCTTCTTGGGACACCATTTTTACGTACAGGGGACATGCCACCTCCAAGGTCTGAGCTTGGGAGGTCTTGAGGCTGAAGTCTTTGTTTTGTTGTTTTACTTTTATGTTTATATGTTTTTATTTCCAAGCCAAGGGCTTTATTTGTAAAGGGCTTCTGACCCTCTTTTGTTGTATCCAAGTGTTGACTTGGAAAGTTGTAAGCCCGTAGGGAATCTACTTTTGTTGTCAACATGTAACATCTTTTGTAAGAAGACTCTGATGAATGAAAATGTACTATTTCTTTATGATTATGGATCTTATGTATGGTTGAGTTATGTATTATTTTGAGGGCGTTACAACTTGGTATCAGAGCGTACCGGGTTTGAATACTTTGGGTACGTGGGAAGTGGTTAGTACCATAATGGGTTTGTCTTGCTTGTTAGAGACTTACGTATGGTGTTATGTGCTTATGTGATAACATGTTTATGTGACTTTATGGGTATGGAATTTAGTATCTAGGATGTTGATCGGGTCTATGGGTTTCTGGGAGTCCTGTTAGAAAGGCACTTGATCACTGCCGTTTCTAACTGGAACTCTAGCAACGCCACGGGACGGTCATTATCCAGAAATGAAATTCGTAAATGCTTATGTGATTATGTGTTTACGTGGAGTGACTTACAGTTGTCCAATGTATTAGGACGCGAGTGAAATAGCTTTGGCACATTTGTGAATCTGCTAATCCTTTTGTTACATTTATTAGGATGTTAGGACGAAGACGTGGTGGTAGGCATGGTAGGCTTAGGAGGTAGGAGATGCCTATACCGGATAAAATTTCGGCGCAGGAGGAGGGAATTGGTCAGGCCAACGTGGACGATCCAGTAGGTCAGCAGGCCATGGGCGCCTTAGCCCGCGAAATGACAGGAGCATTGAGGGAATCCATGGACATTATCAGGGTTGAGAATCAAGTCTAGGCCTATATAGCTGAGGCAGGGCCGTCTTTTCTGAAGAGGGAGTTTTTCCGGTCGAATTTGGACGAGTTTTTGGGTGATCCAAAAAAGCCACTGAAGGCTGATGAGTGGCTAGAGCAGATGACGAAGATGTTTGAGATGCTTGGCATCGAAGACGGAGGTCTGCGAGTGACCTTGGCATCTTTCCAGTTGAAGGGAGACGCGGGTCAGTGGTGGAAGTTTGTTCGGGGGCATATTAGAGGGACTTGGGAGGCTTTTGTTGATGCCTTTCAGGAAAAGTTTTTGCCTCCCACTGTTAGGGAGAAATTAAGAGATCAGTTCTGTCAGCTCAAGCAACTGAATACACCAGCAGCGGAGTTTGAGGCCACTTTTACTAGCTTATCAAGGTTTGCACCAGAGTTAGTGGTGACCGAGGAACGCCGCTGTCTGGAGTTTGAGAAGAAATTGAGGACCAGACTCATGTTTCGAGTGGCCGGGTCCATGACTAGGGAGTATGGGCGCCTTGTGTAGGCTGCAGCCCATCTTGAGACCATTATGCAGGCAGAGGAGAAGAGGATGAGGGGCTCCAAGAAGAGTCAGGAAGGTCAAGGGGACGGTAAGAGGCAGACGGGTTCTAACCCTTAGTAGTCCCAGGGAGCACATTCTAGATCTACCTTTCCAGTACCGAGTTCAGGCTCTAGAAGAGGCGGTCAGGGAGACATCACTTGTTACAAATGTGGTTAGCTAGGCCACAAGTCTCTAGCTTGCCCGCAGAGGAGAGGAGGGCAGAGGGCAACTTCATTTTCGGCTCGTCCTTAGAGCCAGAGTCAAGGCAGAGGCCAGCCGCTTGTTTGTTATCAGTGTGGGTAGGCGGGGCACTTGAAGAGGTTTTGCCTGCAGTTGAGTGGCATATCTGGTGCGTCTGGTTCGAGGCAGACACAGAGTCATCAGCCAGCTTAGTTAGTTCAGGCCTCGAGGGCCAATTAGGGAGCCTTTTCGGCTCAGTCTGTGCAACAATCGTATGCTCTGAAAGGTGAGCAGGTAGATCAGAGACCTACAAGGCGCGTGTATGCTGTTATAGTGCCAGACCTAGTACCGGCTCCATCTGTTGTGAGAGGTACCTTTTTGTTTTGCAACTCGGTTGCTAATGTGTTAATTGATACGGGTGCATCCCATTCTTTTATATCTTCTGCTTTTGCATCTGTTTTGGGATTAGAGTTGGCACAGTTAGCTTCTCTTATTTGTGTAGTATTACCTATCGGGGGTGAGTTGATTTTGAAACAGGTGTGTCGGGGCTGTGATATAGAGGTCGCTGATCGTCAGCTTCCATTTTGTTTTGTAGTAATGGATATGTCTGGGTTTGATATGATTTTGGGTATAGACTGGCTATCGTCATACCGGGCTGTTATAGACTATTACCGCTAGAGGGTTACTGTATGTACCTTGAGCGGGGATTGTTTTCATTTCTTGGGAGATCGGGTTGGTTGGGTTTTACCACCGGTGTATGATCTGCGAGGGCGGAGTAAGCTTAATTGTCTTCTCGCTAGCCTTATGAGTAGTGAGTGTGATGAGACCTGGGTTGAGTTGCCAAGGGTGGTTCGTGAGTACTCGGATGTCTTTCCCGAGGATCTTGTTAGTTTACCACCCTATCGAGAGATTGAGTTCTCCATTGACTTAGTGCCTGGCACGGCACCGAT
Source organism: Camellia lanceoleosa (assembly GCA_025200525.1). Lineage (NCBI taxonomy): Eukaryota > Viridiplantae > Streptophyta > Magnoliopsida > Ericales > Theaceae > Camellia > Camellia lanceoleosa. The sequence goes on from JANUSC010000418.1 coordinate 115,820, forward strand.
TTCCATGTCACCGTATCGTTTTGCCCCAGCCGAGTTGAGTGAGTTTAAGATTCAACTCCAAGAGTTGCTAGATAAGGGCTTTATCCGCCCTAGTACTTCGCTGTAGGGAGCACCGGCCCTCTTTGCTAAAAAAAAAGATGGGGCTTTGAGACTTTGTATTGATTATCGAAAACTGAACCAAGCTACGGTTAAGAACAAGTACTCTATGCCTCGTATAGATGACCTGTTTGATCAGTTGAAAGAATCCCGCTGTTTCTCTAAGATAGACTTGAGATCGAGTTACCATCAGTTGAGGGTCAAGGAGGAAGATATTCCAAAGACGGCATTCCGTACGCGGTATGGCCACTATAAGTTTCTGGTGATGCCTTTTGGGCTCACCAATGCACCAGTTGTGTTTATGGACTTGATGAACCTGATTTCCCGGGAGTTCTTAGATCGCTTTGTGGTCGTTTTCGTGGACGACATTCTAATTTATTCACCTTTTGAGGAGGAGCACGAGGAACACTTGCGAGTGGTGCTTGAATTACTTAGAGCCCATAAGCTGTATGCTAAGTTTGGGAAGTGTGAGTTCTGGCTAAGAGAGGTTAAGTTCTTAGGCCATGTGGTATCTGGGGAATGGGTGACCGTAGATTCATTCAAGACAGAGGCAGTGCAAGATTGGGCACAGCCTAAGAGTGTCTTTGAGATCCGCAGTTTTCTAGGATTGGCCGATTATTACCGTCGGTTTGTGAAGGATTTCTCTAGGCTAGCTTCGCCTTTGACTAGATTGACGTAGAAAGGGGTCAAGTTTGTATGGAGTAAGACTTGTGAAAATTTGTTCCAAGAACTCAAAGTTAGACTTACCACCGCTCCAGTTTTGATTATTCCAGAGAGGGGTTTGGGTTATGCAGTATATTGTGATGCCTTACGAGAGGGTTTGGGTTGTGTTTTGATGCAAGAAGGAAAAGTAGTAGCCTATGGCTTGCGGCAGTTGAAAACACACAAGAGGAATTACCCTACTCACGAATTAGAGTTAGTAGCTGTGATTTTTGCCTTGAAGATTTGGAGGCATTATCTTTATGGTAAGAGATTCGAGGTGTTCTCGGATCATAAGAGTCTGAAGTATCTATTTACACAGAAGGACTTAAATTTGAGGCAAAGAAGGTGGATGGAATTCATACAGGATTACGACTTCGAGTTACATTATCATTCGGGGAAGGCCAATGTTGTGGCCGATGCCCGAAGTAGGAAGTCCATTAGTGATATAGCCTGTCTTGCTATCCGAGAATGGGAGATGTTGGGTGCGCTTTGCAAGTTTGACTTACTTCTGGGCAAGTCTGTTGAGTCTGCGACCTTATTTTCTATAGTTGCACAACCTACACTTGTGAACTAAGTGTTAGAGGCGCAGAGGGGTGACTTTGAGGTAGAAACCCTCCGGGAGAAGATCTCCAGTGAGAAGGTAGAGAAGGGCTTGACGGTGTATCCTGACCTGAGTGTGAGGTACCGAGACCGCTTGTTTATACCGGAGTCTTATCGAGAGGAAGTACTCCGAGAGTTTCACTATTCACGTCTTGCGGTGCATTCGGGAGGCACGAAGATGTATCATGATCTGAGTTGCCAGTTTTGGTGGAGGGGTATGAAGAAAGATGTGGCAGTTTTTGTATCTAAGTGCCTTACTTGTCAGCAAGTGAAGGCCGAGCATCAGAGGCCATCGGATTTGTTGCAACCCTTGCCTATTGCCGAGTGGAAATGGGAGCATGTCACGATGGATTTTGTTATGGGTCTTCCGAGAACTCAACGGGGTAGTGATGCCATTTGGGTGGTAGTAGACCGGTTGACTAAGTCGGCGCACTTTATTCCTATGCGCGTAAGAGATTCAGTAGATCACCTTGCCAACTTGTATATTCGGGACATAGTAAGATTACATGGGGTCCCAGTGTCGATCGTCTCAGATAGAGATCTGCGTTTTACTGCTAGGTTGTGGCAGAGTTTGCAGAGTGCCTTGGGCACTAGATTGACTTTTAGCACGACTTACCATCCTCAGACTGACGGGCAGTCAGAGCGTACTATTCAGATACTTGAGGATATGCTTCGAGGCTTTGTCTTTGACTTTAAAGGGTCGTGGTAGAGACACTTACCCTTAGTGGAGTTTGCCTACAATAACAGTTTCAAATGGAGTATTGGTATGGCACCATTTGAGGCCTTGTATGGCCGACCGTGTAGATCTCCAGTGTGTTGGGCCGAGGTGGGTGATGCACCTTTGTTGGGCCCGGAGTTGGTGCGAGAAAGGACGGAGAAAGTAGCACTTATCCGTAAGAGGCTAGTTACAACCCAGAGTCGCCAAAAGAGTTATGCCGACTGTAGAAGGAGACCTTTGTCATTTGGGGTGAGTGATCACGTCTTTCTGAAAATATCACCTAGGCGGGGTTTGATGAGATTTGGGAAGAGTGGGAAGTTGTCCCATCGGTTTATTGGCCCTTTTGAGATCCTTGAGCGGATTGGGGAAGTTGCCTACCATTTAGCATTACCGCCGCAGTTGTCTGGACTGCATGATGTGTTTTATGTTAGTATGCTTCGGAAATATGAGCAAGATTCGTCACATGTGTTGGATTGGACCGATTTAGAGGTAGATGAGCATGCTTCGTATGAGGAGAGATCGGTGAGGGTCTTGGATAGACGGGACCAAGTCTTGCAAGGCAAGACCATTTCTTTAGTCAAGGTATTGTGGAAACATCACGGGGTTGAGAAAGCCACTTGGGAACGTGAATTGGAGGTCTGAGAAAAATATCCGGACTTGTTTGTGGATGTTTGAGCTTATGTTTGGAATTTTGTTTTGTTGATAAAGTCTAAGAACATTGCGTATGTTTTGGATTATGGAAGTATTGAAATTGTTGCATATGTTTCAAAGAAATGAGTTTAATTTAACATTGTATATGTTGAATGTGTTGTAAAAATGACAGTAAGTTTTTAACATTGCATATGTTATGGAATTGTAGAATATGTACATTGGAATTCGTTGAAATTCAAAAGAGTGCAAATTAATAATGCATATTGAGCTATATTTGTAAAGTTATTCTCTTGAAAAGAGATGGAATGATCAGTAGTGGATTATGTGGATAAAGGTTGTATTTTAATCATGTTGAGAATTGAAAAGATCATAATTTTGAAACTTATATTTATAATTTCGGGGACGAAATTCTTTAAAGGGGGGAGGTTATAGCGATCTCGATTTTTCCCGTCATTTATTTTGTTCTAGACTTGGGTTCTGTCATGGTTATTGTTGCCTATGTCTTGTTTCCGTTCTTTGGAAAATGCGTATAAAGGTCGGATCTAGAGAGAAAGAAGGTCTAGAGTGAGAGAGGGATGGATTTCGGACAAGAGGAAATGACGAAATGAAGTTTGGGTGTGTATAATTAAAGACCCGAATGTAAAAAGACTGAAATACCCCGACCTTCCATCGATGGCCGGTCGACCACCATTGGTGGCCGATAATGCTTGGGGCTGGCCGACACCCCTCTCTGGTGGCCAACAAGCTTCCAGTGCTCCTCCTTTGTGTTTTACTGCTGTTTTGTGTCCTTAGTTCTCGAGAAAGTGCAAGAAAAGTTCACTTTTAAGCTCAAATTGTCTCTACGAAAGCTCTGAACCATGTCCTCGGTGCATGATGTTCATCACTAATCAACACGAATGAGATGTATCCTTTTTAACTTGTTACAACTCTTCCGAGAGGTAAATCGGAAGTTGCTATTCAATCATTTGTTGCATACAATATGCATTTCTCCATTGTTGTAGAGAATATGCATAGAACATATCTTTCATCATTTGCTGCATAGAACATGCACTTCTCCATTATAGCATAGAGCATGCTGTCATTATCATGCATAGAACGTGTTGTCACTACATTTGCATAGAACATGCTTTGTTTATTGTGAACATGCACCCTTACTACACTGTACCTGTTAAGTCTCTTTCTTATGCAGGCACGTTATTATATGCACGGTTCATTCAGAAGAGTTCCAGATGAAATCATTCATGTCATTCGAATCCCTTACTCCTCTTGCATGCGGCGCGTTAAGACGCTTTGGTTTCGAACATGCGGGTGTGTCCCGGTGTTCACCTCCCGTTCTCCTCTTGCGTGCAGCGCGTTAGGATGCTTTGGTTTCAAACATATGGGTGTGTCTTGGTGTTCACCTCCCTTTCTCCTCTCACATGCGGTGCGTTAGAACGCTTTAGTTTCGAACACACGGGTGCATCCCGGTGTTCACCTTCCTTTCTCCTCTCGCGTGCGGTGCGTTAGGACTCTTTGGTTTTGAACACGCTGGTGCGTCCCAGTGTTCACCTCCCTTTCTTCTCTCGTGTGTGGCGCGTTAGGACACTTTGGTTTCGAACATGTGGGTGTGTCCCCTTATTCACTTCCCTTTCTCCTCTCGCATGCGGCACGTTAGGATGCTTTGGTTTCGAACATGAGGGTGCGTCCCAGTGTTCACCTCCTTTTCTCCTCTCGCATGCGGCGCGTTAGGACACTTTGGTTTTGAACACATGGGTGCGTCCCGATGTTCACCTCCCTTTCTCCTCCCGCGTGTGGTGCATTAAGACGCTTTGGTTTCGAACACGCGGGTGCGTCCCTGTGTTCACCTCCCTTTCTCCTTTCATGGGCGGCGCGTTAGGATGCTTTGTTTTCGAACACGCGGGTGCATCCCGGTGTTCACCTCCCTCTCTTCTCTTGCATGCGGTGCGTTAGGATGCTTTGGTTTCGAACACGCGAGTGCGTCCTGGTGTTCACCTCCCTTTCTTTTCTCGCGTGCGGCGCGTTAGGACGCTTTGGTGTCGAACACGTGGATGTGTCCCGGTGTTCACCTCCCTTTCTCCTCTCATGTGCGACGCGTTAAGATGCTTTGGTTTCAAACACGCTGGTGTGTCCCAGTGTTCACCCTCTTTCTTTTCTCCTTTCGCATGCAACGCATTGGAATCTTGCTTGAGATCTCGGGTGCGCTCAACGGTAGTTTTTTTTTTTTTTTTTTTTTTGCGCATCGTGTTGTTAAGCTTGCATAATTTTCTTACATCCTTTCTGCATGAAATGTGGTTTGGCTTGTGATTTCGACAGGTGGCATGTTTATTTACTTACTACTTTTCGTGTATGAGATTGCTGTACCTTGTTTTGATTTGTATGAATGTAGCATTTCTTTGCATGACATTTGCATCTAGATGTTTCATTACAGCCTCATTGCATGATCATAAGTTATGCTCTGCATGGTGCATATCACTTGCATCTTGCTCCAGAACTACGCTGGTTTGATTCCTTGCAAAGGGATACGTAAGCAGCTTGCGGGCACAACCATTTGTTTTGTCTTGTTTGTTTGCTTGTCCAAGTCTTCGACCTTATCAAAAATGGGTCGTCTCTGGGTTTTGACATTCACTCCCGTCATTCCATGAATTCCAAGTTCTATCAAAGAGGGGCAACTGTAGACACCCCATTTTTGACCGTCCTCAAGACTTAGACATCATTGCTCGTGCACTTGATGATTATGTGGTTGTGTTGGTTTCGAGCGCCCGAAGTCCTTGGCGGAATGCCCTGTCTTTGAGCCTTTGAACCTTGTTCTTTCTGTGCCTTGTTTTGGACCAAAACTTGGTGTTTGGACCTCTTGGTGACCTGTCAGCCACCCCCTAAGGCTGTCGGCCATGGGTGTGGCCGGTTGGCCACTAGTGCCTTTTTCCAGATATTTATTAATAGCTGTGCCAGTTGTTACACACTGAGCTGCATCTCCATACACGTGTATGGTGAGATGTTTCTAAGCTCAAGGGGTGGATTTTCTATAAATAGGGGGCTTTCTCCCCCATTTTGGAGGGTTAGAAAAATTAGAGCAAAAAATATCTCTCTACATTTCTCTCTCTCTTGATATTTTGTACACATTTGCACACAAGTCCTTAGCTTTTGCTTACTAACCGTTAACCAAATACTCTCACCTTTAGGCTGAGGTTACTTGGAGTCTTGTTTGAGCTCTAGAAGGTGGTTTGAGCTTGGATTGTTGGCTATATTGTGCTTTGCTTCAAAGGTATAGTACTTACCTTGTTTAAGCTTATTTTGTATCTTTATTTTACCACCTTTTCCAACTGTTTTTGTGCTGATTTTGAACTGCCAAAATCTTTGTTTTTGTCATTTAAAAGTGTTGGTTTGAGGCTATTTTGAGTTAGGGGGTGGTCCACCTTTCTTGCTCCTTTGTTTGTTAAGCTTTTGTACCATTTTTCATCACTTTCAAATCAACTTTTTTGGGCCTTTTAACTACTAAATTTTAGAGGTTTTTCAATGGTAAAAACCTTGTTTTGAAGTCCAAAATTAGAGGGGTTAGCCTCTCTCCTTGTGTCTTGTTTACATGCCTAGTTAGCTTCACATGTTTGCTTATTATTTTAGCTTTTTGTGGCTTAAGTCCAGTATGTTTTAAGCTCTGTTTTGGCCTGTTTTGGCTCTGTTTTGGGTTGGTTAATTTATTTGAGTCTTGTATTGCATAGTTGTAGTGTAATTTCCTTCACTAGCTTGATGTTTTAATGCTTTAATCATCATTGTTTTGAGTTAATAGCATGTTTTAGTGTTGTTTTGCATTTCATTTCAGCACTATAATCTCTGCAATCTCTCCCTATTCTTCACTCTTTTGTTTGCTTTGAAAGTGGTTTTAAACCTCTTGTTCGCCTGAGTGTGAAATGGAGACGTTGCACCTAATAGTTTAATCCCTTAAGGGGTTCATTACCAACAGTGTAATGCCTCTTTCATGCCCAAAGTAACTGGTTGTTTGAGCCATCTTTCCATTAGAGGAAACTCACTAATGGACAAATCAATTAAAAAATGGCTTGGGTAATTACAATGAGTAAACAAAATTGGACAAGTAAAAGAGGCAAGACAAACATCTTTCGTGTTGCATTGCATGTGTTCGAATTGGATGTTAATTCGAACATAAGGAAATGGGACATTTCATACTCAAAAGTGATGAAATGTGCCAATTTCCATAATCATCGTCACCCTTGATCATGCATGATAGGGTGGTGGTCTTTTTGAGTCTTGTTTTACACTCATTAAACTTATACAAACTTGGTTCTTTGGCCATCATGCATGAAAATTGCTTGATTGGTGGTTTGAGAGCCAAGAGTTTCACTCATTTGAGCTTGTTTGATGATAAGGAGTGTAAACAGTACACACAAACCTGTGAGAATACATTGTTTTGCTCTGTCTGCTCTCTGTTGCAGCAAAAAGAGGAGTTCATGTCATCAGTGGCCGACTGGCCACCACCAGTAGCCGATCGGCCACCAGTGGTAGCCGACAGGCCCCCTGTTGGCCACCAATGAAATTTGCACAGTGCGTTCCTGAGGTGGAGCAAAGGTATTCTGGAAGTTGGCAGAATTTTTGGTGTTCAAATGTGCAAACAGAGGGTCGCAGTAGCAAAATGGTGGCTTTTCGAGTGGAGGAACCGAGCATGTGTGCATCCCTTGTTTCCCGAGGCCGTTTAGTTAACTTGTCTAGTTAGTTAGTTGTTTAATTCGTGTTGTAATTAATTAACTTAATTGCATTGTAATTAGTTAGTTATTCATTGTAATATTTAACTAGCTTAGAGTAGTTAGTTAAATACTATGTTGTAATAATTAGCTTAGCTTAGCTTAATTAGCGTAGCTAGTTGGTTAGCTTTTATTCATTTGGACTCTCCTTCGCGAGGGCATAATGTTGTAATTAGTGTGCGTGCGTGTGTGTATGTCTTCCAACCTCACATCTTTCTCCCTTTTATTTAATCACTTTCGATGGTTAGATTAGGGACATTTTCAATTAGCGTACCTTATGCTTACATGTTTGCATCCATTCATTTGTCTTGCACGCACCGAGACTCGGCACATCATTTAAACTGCATTACACTTTCAATACTTCTTTGGATACGTGTTTAATCGCATGTTGTTCAAATCGATTCGTATGCCACATAGTAGCCTGAGCCTATTAATTGCATTATTGCATGTGTTGCATTAGACACTTAACATAGTTAGGATTATGCATTTTTCTAACTAGTTTCCATTTTGGCTTGGAGTACTCGGTGAGTTTTATGCGTTAGCATACTTGCATGAGTGTAATTGACATGTTGCCATGTTTGGCATGCTTGCCATGAGGCTATATGCTTAAATGCTAAATTGTATGAATGCCTGTGGATAAAGGCTTGTTGCTTGAATTAGAACGATTCGACGAATGTAAGTTTTAAGCCCACTTTGTTGTGGCAAGTCCTGTTTTAAGCCAACTATGTTTGGTGGCAAATCCACATTTTTAAGCCGACTTGAGGTGGCAAATTCAAACCGTTTTAAAAAACAAACACGAGTTGAATTGTTCCAAGTCTTGCGACTAGTCTACACTTGCTTGTGTGTGTCACATAGTAAAGCTAGTTTAATAACCTGAACAAGAACGCATAATGTTTATAAAACATCATATCATGATTAGTAGAGGCTGATCATTTGATCGGGCGAGCAGGGGTGCTCAATTCATGACCTTCCCCTCTTGTACCTAAGTTCTCGAGCCGAGGGAATTTTGGTGATGACGGACACGTGGCCTTCGGCACAAGTCAGGGTTTCCTAAATTTCCCCAAAAATAAAATATTTAGGTGGCGACTCTGTATCTGGCAAAGTAGTCCAATTTTGGCATTATTTGATTTAAAATTGATTTTCCAGAAAGGTTTGCTGGATTTGGACTCTTTAGTGATTATTAGTTTCACATTGCACTTTGTGAGACTAGATTCAGAACCGCGAGAGTCCGAACTGTGATGCCTTTTTTTCAAACCCTTTCCGAAAGGCAGGGCGCGGAAAAAGGCGAGTCCACATCAGGACGCACTCAAATGTTTTTAACTGAAGAGAGGTAACCGAAGGATGGTATGAACATTATGACGCACTCAAATTTTTTTAACCGAGGGGAGGTAACCGAAGGATGGTATGAACATTCGGACGTACTTAAATATTTTTAACCGAAGAAGGGTAATCAAATGATGGTATGAATATCAGGACGTACTCAAATGTTTTTAACCGAAGGGAGGTAACCAAAGGATGGTATGAACATCAGGACGCACTCAAATGTTTTTAACCGAATGATGGTAACCAAAGGATTTATCTTAACGCGTTGCATGCGAGAGAAAGGAGGGTAAAAGGATATGATTTGAAGGGCACGAATGATTTTACCTGGAACTCCTCTGAATGAACTGTACATATAATATCGTTTGTCTGTGCTGGCTTCCGTTGAATGAACCGTACATACAATATCATGCCTGTGTACAAAAGCATGCTATGTAACGATAGTGCATTTTCTATGCATGAAACAAGAATGAAAGCGTATTCTATGCAACAATAGAGAAGTGCATATTCCATGCAATAATGGAGAAGTGCATATTCTATGCATGTGTGACGAATAGGAAATGCATATTCTATGTAAGACAACAACTGAGATATAATTGCATGTTCTATGCGAACCAAACAATTGGAGAGCATATTCTATGCATTATTCAAAGACAAATGCATATATTTCATGCATGATTCAAGAACGAAAGCAATAAACATGTTCTATGCATAATGCAAGAGCGGAAGCACATTCTATGCGGCTAGAGCAAGAGCATGTTCCATGCGACAGTATAAGTGGAATGCACGTTCCATGTAACAACAAAGAAACACTTATTCTATGCAACAACAAAAGCATATTCGTCAAAACCAATTCAAGAACAACTTCTGATCTACCTCTTAGAAAAGTTGCAATATGTTAAAAAAGGATACACCTTGTTTATGTTAACGAGTGACGAACATTGTGCACTGGAAATGTAGTTCTGAGCTTCCATAGAGGCATTCTGAACGCAATAATAAACAATCCCTTCAATTTTGAAATCCAAGGACACAAAACAAAACTAGGGGGACAGAGGAGGCCCTTGGAAACCAGCCAGCCATTGATGGTGCCTTGCCGGCCATCGATGGCAGTTCAGGACAAAGTTGTCTTTTTATGAACGAGCTTTTAAATACACGCGACTAGGGCTCATTTCCTCACACCCTCTTGACCAAAAATGCTCTCTTTCTCTCTAGGTGCTTTCCCTCTCTAGATCTGAGCCTTTTACGCGTTTTCCAACGCCCCGCACAAACTTTATTTGCTAAATCCTCCTAGTTCTCTAACGCCCCGCACCCTCTTGATTTCGATGCTTCTTTCCTCATTTCCACCGTTCTAGGCTCATTCCCCTCGAGTTTTGTGCACTTTTCGCGACTTTGACTTTTTCCTTCATTTTCTCTCTCTTAGGGTTGACTTTTCCAAGTTTACCCATTTTTCTTCACTTTTCTTCACTTTTCACCCATTTCGCACCTATTTTTAGATGGCGGACGATTTTCCTCATGATAGGGCTCCTCTCGAGCTTTCCCAGTAGACTTTGAGGCAGACATCGAGGTCAAGACAGAGCCATTACTATTAAGTGTATGGCCTTTTGATCTAGCGAGGTATCATCCTCAGACACACATATTGCCTACTACCAGAGGCATCAGATGTTTTACTGATTTCGCTGATGATGCGCCAGAGGACCTCCTGTTGAGGGAGCCAAAGTCTCATTTATCGGCTATTGCCATTGAGGTATGAACTCTGTTTCTATGCATTTCTGCCCTTAATTGTTCTCATTTCTTGCATTGCTTTCATTTGACTATGTCTCATACACTGCCTTGATCTGATTGCATCTCATGCACTTCCTTGATCTGATTACATCTCATGCACTGCCACAGGGTGAGTCTCGCGCCTTTGGGGGCTATGGTGCGACGATTGCTCAGTTGGAGTTCGTGACATTGTTGACAAGGCAGGCTTCAGCCTTTTCTGCTCAAACTTGACTTGGGTCACTACCAGCCGTCCTCTCTTAGGAACACTGGTGGAGAGGTGGTGGGACACCACCAACTCCTTCCACTTTTCCACCATAGGGGAGATGACGATGACTTCTTACAACTTTGCCATGATCACCAGCTTAGGCGTAGAGGGTGATCCGATCCCTCTTGACCTAGATATGGAGGAGTGGGAGGCAGCTTGGCTCGAGCTACTTGGGGCACATCCACTGATATACCGGATGGGCATGGTGCGATACACCTGGTTTGAGGAGCAGTTCAAGGGGACCAAGCCCGAGATGATAGAGGAGATAGAGCAGTATGCGTGGGGCTTCCTGATGTTCATCTTCGGTACCACCTTGTTTTCAAACTGGTAGAACACCGTGGGCCTGTATTTGCTGAGTGCCTTGGTGATCCTTCCTCGAGTTCAGTTTTATGATTGAGGCGAAGCCGGCCTCACCACATTATATGGATATATGAGTTCTTCCTCCTTTCTGCGAGAGAACTTGGTTGGAGGCTACTGGCAAGCTTGGAAGGTACACTTCTTAGTTCCCTCTTTACACTTTACATTTTCTGCTCAGCATTTCTTGCTTTACATCCGTTCAACACATGTGCTTTCTGCTTTCCACTTTCTGCATCTGTTCATACTGTCAGCTTTCTGCTTTGCACTTTCTGTATCTGTTTATACTGCAAGCTTTCTACTTTGCACCTTCAGATCTGCTTCATACTTTCGTGCATCTCTGTTCATGCTGTGTTGATTACATACCTCTGCATTCTCTCTGCTGCTATGGGTGTACGTATATTTCCCTACTCTTGCCCCAGTTATGGGTGTACATATATGATGGCCAGCTTCGCCGTAGGACTCATGAGCCCTCCACTTTTTTTTGTCAGTATTTCGACACGGTAGCGACACATGAGGTAACTCGAAACGTAGTCATTTTTGCTTTACAACTATTTTGATTCACACATTAGCAACTGACAGCGACTAATAACCTGTTCACTTTCCATTTTAGATCACATAGCAGCCTTGGGCCACGATATTGACAGGGCTTCGAGCCCAGTACCATGTGGCTTGGGGTATTTCTCGCTATCATATTCTACTTAAGGCCCCGATTTGCCGAACCTGGTTCCTAAGCGAGCACTTCGTGCACCAGACCATGGGCTTGCCTCCTCTGTTTATACCAATGGCACCACTAGTGTCCATGAGAGCGACAGACAAGCTATCTACCAAAGAGGTGATCCAGTTCATGGTAGGCTTGGAGGTAGAGTATTTTCGTGTAGAGGGCGACTACGCAGCCTTTATCCAGACACACTTGATGCCGCCTCTGACCGTTGTTCGTGGGGGTGAGGGAGTGAGAGCTCCTGCCGCAAGAGCGAGACGCAGAGCAACCCGAGCAAGCAGAGCCCGTGGCAAAGGGGCTTCCCAGGCAAGGCAGGGGACCAAGTAGCCAGAGCTGCCTACTACACTCACATGTTGGCAGTCTACTGGGGAGGTCTATCAGTTCCCAATTAAGCCCGCAACAGCTGGGCATAGATACATTAGAGCCCAGGATGCACCTCCGGTATGTACCACATTTTTAGTCTTCTCATTTCTTTATGATATTTGTTTGTTCTGGACATTAATCATTCCCCATGCATTTACAGGCACCTCTAGGATATATTGAGGATCTGCTTGAGCTACTAGCCTCATTTGAGGGCATGATATTGAGGAGGGAGGCACTACTCGGCTTCTACGGCATTCAGGTAATTGCTTTAATTTTCTTACATTCCAGTCATCAAATTTCCACTGACATACTAAAACTGACATGAAAACTTCCCCACACTACACTGATATACTGCATCTGAAATATTGCACTTCCATATTGTATTCATACTCTTTACCTGACTTCAGCATATACTCATTTTGCTCCATACTTACATCTGATATGCATATTGTGGCTGACATACGACAACTGTCTTTTCAGGTCCCACCCATACCTGGTGCACCAGCAGGAGCAGCAGCAGGACTAGCAGTGCCTTATCTAGCGGCAGAGAGAGAGAGACAGGCTCCAACACGCAGCCAAGGCCGAGCTAGGGGCACCCGAGCTAAGAGTGGCCCTTCAGAGCCTATTCTGGGTGATGACGACGTTGAGACTAGTGAGGTCAAGGAAACAACGAGTTAGCATGCTGAGTCATCCGAGAGTGAAGATCATGATGCTAGCTCCGGTTCTAAGAGTGAGGATGCTGATGCTGATGAGGGCTCCGAGGCGGAGAGTGGAGATGGCTCTGGTTCAGACTCTGATCCAGATTCAGACAGAGGTGTCGATGGAGATAGTGCTATAGAGTTCTCTCCTCCGAAGAAGAGGACGAAAAGGGCTTTTCAAGCTTGAGGCAACCAACGCTGATTTTCTGTAGTTTTTTTTTTTTTCTTAGCTTCTTTTTGTTAGTAGCATTAGCACATTGTACAGCTTTGGACAAGTTTTATTTTCTTTAAAAACTTGTCCTACACCTTTTGTAAAAACAACCATGATCAGAATGAAAAGAGTGTTGAATTTTGTATCATAAGCACCGCATTACATGAAAAATGAGATTGAATTTGATAATGAAAACCGAATACTTGTATTGTCACAACAGTCTGAATCAAGTAACGAACCAACAACAACTGACATACAAACAAAGCACTATACAACTTGATAAGGAAAACAACTCGGTAAATAACAAATACAACTCGATAAACTTGTTAAAAAAAAACAAAAAGGACTCAACACATGACCTCAAGACACACAAACAGCAGAGCAAAACACATGCATCCAACATTGTTCTTCACAAAGGAGGGCAACAGGTATGAGAGGAAGGCTGCCGGCCATAAGCAGTGAATGCCAGCCATATGCCAGCCACGAGGGGTGGCTTGTCAGCCATCTAACCTCTTGCCAGCCGTCAATGATGCCTTGCCGGCCATCAATGATGTCTTGTCGGCCATCAATGTGCAGGACCTCCACATTGTTGACACCTGGCTTCCATTCACTGCCTTATCTTCCACAAAAGGCTGAGCTTCATGATTTCTTTATTTCAACTGCAAATTCTTCACAAATGGAGCCATTTTTTGCCCAAAAACTCTCCAATTGGATTGCAACTTTGGATGGCTCAGAAAATGTGAATTTTGCGTGGTTTTGGCATAAATGCACTATTCTCGCTGAGTTGTTCTCCACTTTGTTTTCCGTTTCTTCATGCCACGGCTAGATGTTGGAACCCGATTATGCACATCTTTAGCTTCAGGGGACAAGAAATATGCCCAACAGTCAAAGAATTTCAGGCGCTAATGGAATTTGATGTGATGAGAAAATTTTGCCTCAGCCCTGTTTTGGTCATATCCAAGCTTTGGGAAGGATATGTGGACTCACTTTACACGATGCCCGATCCTTGGTTCACAATGAAGAGCTGGACATCCCCAGCTTGATTCATCGATTTTCTGACGTTGGTGAGTGAGTGTAACACGTCCGCGGGGGACCTCGCTACAGTTCGGACTCCCTTTTTGTGTTGCGGTTCTAAATCTTGAACCAAAGAGTCCAACTCTGGCAAATCGTTTTGAAGAAAATAGATTTTTGAAAAGTAGTGCCAAACATGGACTGCTTTGCCAGATTACAGAGTCACCACCTAAATATTTTAAAATGGAAAATTTACGAAACTCGACTAAGGTCAAGGCCACGTGTCCGCTATCACCAAAGTGGTCTTGGCTCGAGCTTGGGTACGATTGGGGAAGGTCACTATGAGCACCCCTTTCGCATCCAAGACCGCCCTCTACTAACCGTGATATCCAATTTTGAAAACTTTATGCGTTCTTATTCCGGTTATTAGCCTAGAATTACTATGTTATGCACAGCAAACAAGTATAGACTAGATTGCCTAATTTGGAAACAAGACATTGCATATCCGTTCGTTTTGAAAATAGTTTGAACTTTGCTACTCGTAAGTAGGCTAAAACACGGATTTCAATGAGTTTTCCCAACTCAAGTAATCCAACCTCCACCCACAGGCATTCAAACAGTTTATCTCACATAAGCATTTTAACCGCATGGTAAGCATACATGTCATGGCAACATTCACACGCATGTGTTATGCTAAAGCGTAAAATACTTACATCGTACTCCGCGCCAAAACAAAAACTAGTTAGCAAACATGCATGTCCTAGTTCATGTTAAATGGCTAATGCATCGCATACAGGGGTGTAATCTAAACAGGCTTGGCTAACCCTAAACATGGCACATGAGATGCAACAACTATCACGTATTCAATTTGGAATTGAAAGTACGATGCAGTTTGCATGATGTGCCGAGCCCGATGCATGTAAACGAATGCATGAATGCACGCATGCATTGCATAAGGTATGCTAAGATAGAAATGCCCTAATCTGCCAACATAAGTAGGTAAATAAAAGGGATAGGAAGAAATGGGGATTGGAAGACATGCACCCACTCACACACCCTTATTACAATTTTGCCCTCGTTCGGAGGGACCGAAAGAATATACAAAACTGAATAACTAATTAACTACGCAAGCTAATTAATTATTACAAATCAACTAAATTAATTAAATAGAATAATTAATCTAATTAGACAAGAACGCCTCGGGATGAGGGCCAAATGCGGCACGCGCCGGATCGCTAATCGCACCGCCATGCATGATTACCTCGCTTCTCCTCGCTCCTCCTCTGAAAATTGCTAAAGTCCTGTGAGTGCCTCTCGAGGCACCGGGAGTATCACCGGCCAGTAGAGCACCACCGGCCGAAGAAGGAGGCCACCGCACTAGATGAAGTTATCGGTCGGTAATTGATCACGGTCGGCACTAAATAGTGCCGGCTGGCACTTAATACCTGCAGAACCTGCAACCCACAGCAGCAGAGGACAACAACATGCATGGCGATGTGATTCAAGGTATTTATGCACTATACACACCCCTTATCATGTTATTGACTCGAAGGGGGGCACGTGCCTCGATTCCTGGACCACCAATCGCGCATTTTCATGCATGATGGCCCTAGGAACCAAGAATGCAACTTTGATTTCAAATGCATGCAATGCAAACAAGCAAACAAGGGTGCTCAACCTCCATCATACTTCACTTCAAGAGGCCAAACATGCACAATACAAATGCAACCCTAAACATGTCAACTAGGCATGCAACATGGACTATGCGATATGTTCATGCAAAGGGTTCAAGCAAGCATGCAAGGTAAGCATGCAAACTAATGGAAGGATGGTCTTATACATGAATTAGGCAACTCAAATAGTCCTAAAATCAGTGGCCAAAATGCTAAGTCAAGAGGGCCAAACACACGTGCACACATACACAAGTTAAGGCACCAACACTTAAGCACAATAAACAACCCTTAAGCACACTTAAAGGGGCATAACAATGGACAACTAGCATGCAATTTAGGCTCTGAAAATCATGCTATGAAATGATGCCAAATCATGTTAAGCAAGATAAACAAATGCATGCAACATAGGTTCAACACTTGAGGCAAGTCATGGAAGCATTGAACTACACTTATGCAAAACAAATATGGCATGCATTGAACAACCTAAAACAGAGTTTTAGCATGTTAAAACAAAGCCAAATGGCTACTTAGATGGCATCTAAGAGGCTTAAGCACAAAGGCATGCAACATGACCAATGAATGAAGCATTCAACACATGCTTTTAAAGCACTAAAGAAGCCACTTAGGCAAGCATACAAGCACACCAAAGGGATTGAAATAACATTCTAAATGGTTCCAAACCATCAAAAATGAAGCAAGCAAGGCATGCTACACACTCATGCTCTTAAGGCCAACAAGCCCAATGCAAAGAGGCTATATAATGCATGCCAAAATCAACCCAAATGACTATGGACAGAGCTAAAACATGTCAAAATAAGCATAAAACATTCATGAATCTAAGCCTAAAACATGCCAGAAATGAGGGCATACAACCTAGGCATGTTAAGGGATCAAAAGGGCATTACAAGGCAACTATGCTAAGCGTGCATAAGGGACCTAAACCAACACTTAGCAATGTCATATTAGGGCATAATAAACATAAAATGCAGCCAAGACATGCTCAACAAACAATCAAACGTTATGCTCTCTCAAGAGGCCAAACTTGCCCTTTTCAAGGACATTAAGGAGAGGGGGGTGGGCCTCTCCTTCTTGGGACTTCAAGGCATCATCTTCACCACTGAAATCCCTCAAGATTTCAGTGGTGAAGAGATCCTAACACCAAAGTCTCGGATCTCTCACAAAATGGCACAAAAAAGGGCCTTTTCAAGGCCTAAGGGTGGTCAAACTTGCTCAAACCACAAAACACTCTTAATGAACAATAAAGAAGCTTAAAAAATAGAACTTTTATGTGTTATAGACTAAGCACAAAAACTGTTTTAAACTAGGCAAAAATGGAGTGCAAAAATGGGGTAAATAAAGTAAGTTTCTTACCCTTGATGATCAACTTCACAAAGGTTGGAGTTGTTGGTTCCTTGAGCTCCAAACCTGTCAAGAACTTCAAGAACAAGCCCTTAGCACCTCAGTTCCAAGAGGAAGGTGAAACACTAGGTGTTGATGTGCAATAGTAAGGCACAAACACCTAGTGCACAAAATAAGCAAGGAAAAGAGAGATGGAATAGATATAGGATTTCTAACCTAAAACCAGAGCTTCTCCTTCTCCTAAAATGTCTAACTCTCCAATTTTTCTAACCCTTGAGCCAAGAGAAGAGAGCTTCTCCTTATAGGCAACAAAGCTTACAAGCTAAGTCACCAAAGGGGCTCATCCTTCCATACACGTGTATGGAGGGAAGCAAAAGGTGATACAGCTGTCTAAAAATATCTCATAAAGCAGCTGTACAGTAGTCGGCAGGGCAAAATGGTCATTTTGCCAAAAATAGTGCCGACCGGCACTACTAAATAGTGCCAGTGGAAACTACAGCCAGCCGGTGGCCTCTAGCCACAGCCGGTGGTGTGTGGGGATGCCTCACAAGGCATTCCCTGCCCCTCCAAGGCAAAGCACAAGTGTTTGGTGCAAAACCAGACACAAAACGATCGAGTTCGGAGGTCCTGAGGCAAGGCGCGTAGCCGAGAACTCTGGGAACTCCAAACGAACACGAACATGGATAATCACCGGGTGTTCAAGCGGTGACATCCAAGTCTTGAGGACGGTCAAAAATGGGGTGTCTACAGCGAGGTAATCTTTTCTGGTGGGGTTTTCGACAACACGTCCTTTGTTTGTGTATGTTGGCACAATTTCTCCTTGCCCCTAGTTTTGGCGGGTCTAGCATTCGATTGATCGAAGTAGCCCAGGGTTTGAAAGAGGGCAAGAGCTGCATGGGCTTGGTACTGGCCGAGACTTTGATGGGTCTAGACGCCTTTTATCGGTGAGAGACCACCAAATTCGCAGGGAGTCCACTACTTCTTCAAGTAATGTTTCCCACCATTTCCATATGTGTTTCTCACATCACTCGGCACTCATGCTCTATTTTTCTCTTAAAGCCCTTTTTCTCATTTTTTCCCTCAACACACACCTCTCTATTATTTTAATCTCTCTTTTCTTTCATCCCTCTCCAGATATCGCTTATGGACAGGTTGAATATAGTGGATTCTTGCCCTGCATATTCAACACAGGGCTATTTCTTTCGCCAACGGCTAGTGGATTTCCCGAATGAGGGATGGTGGTGCCATTGGATGTGCAACAGGTCTGCTGTTCACATTGCTTGGCGTTACCCCTAGTTTGATCTTCCCGAGATGAGCTACAGCATGACTCGGCAACCTAGTATTCAGCTGATTGGCTTGACACATTGTGTATTCTACTTTCCATTTTGGTTCAAGCGTCAGTTCGGACACGACCAGACTTGCCCAAAAGAGGGGGTAGAGTACTCGGCTTCATTCCTAATCCCAGGTTCACAATTGGCTCGATATCCCACTACATGGAGGATAAGAGAGCTTCTAGCTCCTGCCTCTAGTTTCAACTGTGCACTTTCTAGCGAGTACCTGACTTGGCTCGAAGATGAGGCACAAACCAGGCCCACTTTAGCATCAGAAGCTTCCACAAGCACAAGTAGGGGACGTAGGAACACCTGACACATCTATGCCCCAAGTTTATTGCTTTGATCTTACTTTTCAAGTTTTCTTTTTGAATGTAATAAAAGCAACTTTAATTTGTATCGAGAGTTGAAGAACTTTGCATCGAAATTAATGAAATTGAAGTTGTGGGCACTGAAAATTTTACTTTTGGTTCAAAACTGGTCTAAGTTGTAAAAAGATTAATTTGAACAAAATCAACTTTTATTAAAACTTTTCAAATCCATTTTCGATAAGGATCATAACATGACACACATGGAATCTATGCTCGAGATGTACAAACCCTGAATCCAAAAATGGAAAATTGCCCCTTGTCTGAATAGTACTGCTTAGCATTGTAGTCAGCTCTTCTCTTAGAGTAAGGATCACAACCGAACTTTCAGATAACGAACAAACAAAGATGTCTTGATCAAACACATAGACACAGTTGATTTGGAGGTGTTTACGGCCGAGCTTGAAAATGAAGTTGCCTACATATCCTGAAGATGGGAATTAGGCCTTACGTAGTTCGGTTCGGGTTCACTCGAGTATTAACGCTCTCCTTTTGCGCACTAACTTTTGCCAAGACCACCCTTTCTGGGTTTTCAACCTTGCGAGCTCAGTTTTTCTTTTTTCCAATTTTTTGTGCTCTAACTTTTGCCCAGGTCGCCCTTCCGGGTTTTCGGCCTAGCGAGCCTCTCAAGGGTAATATTTCTTCAACTTGTCCTTGTTGATCGGTTGGGAAAATTCTAGGCCATCCAGGTCCATGAGAATAATAGTTCCACCTGACCAAATAGTTTTGATAATGTAAGGACCAGTCCAATTGGGTCTGAACTTGCCCCTTGGGTCATGGATGGGAGCTCAGTTGTCTTTCAACACAAAATCTCATTTCTTGAGATTTCGGGACTTAACTTTCTTGTTAAAAGCCCGGGCAATCCTGCGTTGATATCCTTGAACATGGTACAATGCTTTTAGTCTTCTCTCATCAAACAACATTAGTTCTTCGAACCTGCTCTGCTGCCAGTCCGCTTCTGTTATTTGGCACTCAGCCATAACCCGCAGCGACAGAACCTCTATTTCAATTGGCAGAACAGCTTCCATCTCATAAACAAGAGAGTACGGAGTTGCCCCAGTAGATGTCCGAATTGAAGTTTTATAGTCCCAAAGAGCAAATGGCAATTTGTCTGGCTAGTCCCTGTAGGTCTCAACCATTTTTTTGCAAAATGTGGTTGATGTTCTTGTTGGCGACCTCAACAGCTCTGTTGGTTTGCAGCTGATATGTAGACGACTTATGAACAGCCATGTTGTATTTCTCCAACAAGTCGATCACTTCTTTCTTGAAATGGGAGCCATTGTTTGAAATGATCTTATTCGGGACTTCATAACGGCAAATGATATTGTTTTAGATGAACTTAGCCACATGTGCTGCTTTTAACACTGCATAAGACTGAACTTCCACCCACTTCGTAAAATAATCAATTGCCACCAGAATGTACTCATGCCCATTTGACCCTTTCGGTGTAACTGCCCCAATGACATCAATTCCCCAGACTAAGAAAGGCCATGGTGAAGTCGTGTTGCAAAGTTTTGACGGCAGGATATTCATGCGATTTGCATGGATTTGGCATTTGTGGCATTGCCGAACAAAACCGATACAATCCTCATCCATGGTAGACCAGTAATAACCTTGCCTGAGAATCTTCCGGGCTAACATTACTCCGCTCATGTGTGCTCTACACTGTCCCCCATGGGTGGCCTCCATTAGGCGCTTTGATTCTTCTGCATCGACACATAATTTGTGCATCCCCAGATGACCCCTCTTGTACAGTTTACCTCCGCAGATGATAAATTGAGCGGCCATTCGCCGTATTGACCTTTTGTCTTTGCATTTGCCCGTGATGAATAAACCTCATTTTCCAAGAAGTTCTAGATATCATAGAACCAAGGGTTTTGATCTTGCACTTCATCTATTGCGGCGATAGTCTCGTAAGTCAGTGCATATCTCTGTTCAATAATGATCGAACGCATCCGGACTCCAAACGGGATGTCTATCATGGAAGATAGAGTTGATAAGACGTCAGCAAACCTGTTGTTCTCTCTTAGTAGATGAGTGAAGGTTAGCTTCTCAAACCTAGGAATCAAAACATCTAGGGTCTGGTAATAGATCTTCATCTTTTATTCTTTGACCTTCCAGTCTCCATTTGCTTGAGACACAGCTAGGTTTGAGTCCCCGATGATGTCCAACCTTTTTGCCCCTAATTCCAGAGTGGCTTCCAAACCAACGATACACGCCTCGTATTCTGCTTTGTTGTTAGATACCTTAAATCGGAGTTTGAAGGCTAAGGGAATATGGGAATTGTCGGGTGCTATCAGTAACCCCCCTATCCCATAACTGTACTGGTTAGACGCTCCGTCAAAGTACATTATCCAAATCTCAAAGTCGACTTGTAGAATAGCTTCATCTGAGAATAGGTTTTCTACCGTTTCATCCCCTTCCACTAGGTGCTCTGCCAAGAACTTAGCTACCGCTCTCCCCTTGACAGACTTGCGAGTGACATACTTCAAATCAAATTCGGAGAGGAGAAGCAACCAATGGGCTAGCCTACCCATAAGCGCTGGTTTCTCAAAGAGATATTTGATGGGATCTAATCTCAAAACCAGAATTATAGAGTGATCTAACAAGTAGTACCTCAACTTCTTGGTAGACCATACCAAGGCTAAGCAAGCCTTCTCTAGTGGGGTGTAACGGGTCTCATAGTCCAGTATTTTCTTGCTCAAATAGTAGATAGATTTCTCCACCCTATCCTCAGATTCCTGAACAAGTATGCATCCCATTGTTATGTCCGTTACTAATAGATACAGAATCAAGAGCTTCCCTAGCTCTGGCGGTGACAACACAAGTGGGTTTTGTAGGTACTGCTTGATTGCTCAAAAGTGAATTGACATTGGTCATTCCATTGGAATTTCTTTTCTTTCTTCAGGAGACCAAAAAGTGGTTTACAAGTCAAGGTTAATTTTTATAGCGATCCAAGTTTTACTCTGACCTTTATTGTATTCCAGACTCGGGTTCCGTGGTTGTATGTTGTTGTCTATGTCTTGTTTCCTCCCTTTAATTCGTTGACGTTGAGTTTTGGGTCTTGTTGGGCGTATTTGGAACAGGTTGGTTGTTTTTTGGTGCAAATGGTTGCTGCCAGGTTTTGGCTTATTCGCTCGAGCGAGGGTTCTTGCGCTTGAGTGAGGATTGAGAGTCTTCAGGTTTTTTTTAAACGCAACTTTCGCTCGAGGAAGAACTTTTGCGCTCAAGCGAGATGCGTGTTATTTGTTCCTTTGCTCGAGCGAGAACTCTTGCGTTCAAGCGTGCGTCTGCGTTGGTGGCAGACTTGAAGCTTTGCATTGTGCGCTCGGGCGACGCTTTTTGCGTTCGAGCGAGGCCATTTGTTGTGTCTGGTAGCTCGAGCGACAACTCCTTCGCTCGAGCGAGCCTCGCATATATCAGTTCGCAGCAGCGTGATTTTATATCATTTTTTGACCTTTCCTTCGCTCAAAACCCTAATACAGTTGCCTCTCTCTCTAAAACACCCTTTCTCTCTTCAAATACTCCATGATTTAGGGTCTTTCTACCCTTCTCCCTTTGTTAAAAAGCTAGAGTTTGGCATGGGCTTCCTTTTGATCGAAAAAAGTTCAAGTTTGGAGCATCTTCCAGTTTTGCCTTCTTCCTCTTTGAGCTTCTCCATTTGAGGTAGGGATGTTCTACTCTTTATTTTGAGTTTTAACCTAGATATGTGTCATCTTTGCATAAATGGTGGAGTTGGAAAGTTTAGGTGAAGTTAGGGTTTGGGATTGAATTTGTGGAAGAGGGGTTTTCTATTTTGGACTCCATGTGTGTATATGAGGTCTTGAAAATGGGGTTATTTGTGTATAATGGGTGAAATTTAGCCTTGGGTGCAATATTTGAGAAAATGGGGAAAATGCCCAGGTTTGAATTAAATAAACTATTTTGTATAAATAATGAAATCAATGTGGAAATGTGAAATTGGTTTGGGAATTATGAAATTGGGGGACTATGTGATTAAATGGTGTAGTTGGACTGATAAATCACTCACCTATGGAAAATTTGATAAATTATCTGTTGATAGATTTATTTTTCTGTTTAGAAATATCTGTTTTGGGCTATCGGTGGAGGGTAGTTGTGATTTTTGTAGAAAATGCATGAGGATTGGGAAAATTAAAACTAATCAATTGAAATATGTCATTGAATATGACGGTTTAAGTAAACCATTGAATATGTGAATTGATGAGTCATTGTATATGACAACGTATTTAAATACATTGTATATATATATCATTGTATGAGAGGAGATAGGGGATGTACTCCATTGTTTGGGAAGAGATAGGGAATGGACTCCATTGACAATTAAGTTGGCCGAAGTGTCCAAGGTGAAAGTCCCAAAACCTTATTTTTTTATAGGTGTCAGTTCCCTCAAACGTGGTTCCGTAAAATGGCAAGACATAGAAGTGTTTGATTGATGAATGTATTGAACTGTGCATCATTGAGTTGTAGTCTCATTTTGGTTATTTGAAAATCATGAATTTGGTTAATTGATTTACCCGAAATGAAGGAATAGAAATGAATCGAGATATTAACTATCTATATTGAATGACCTTGAAAAGAATGTGTGTTGGTCTAGAATGCTGCACATTTATCGGATGCTCATATTTTAGTTGATTCTCATATACTGTTTAGCATATCTCTACTGGGCTTTGGCTCACCCTACTTGGGAACCCATTTTTCAGGTACAGGTAACATGCTGCCTCCAAGGACTTAGCTTGGGAGGTTTAGGGGTTGAAGGCTCCGTATTTTGTTATCATTTTTGTATTTCAATGTAAATTCAAGTCGAGGGCTTTATATATAAAAGAGTTAGGACTCTTCTTTTATTGAAACCAAGTAACAACTTAGAAAGATGTAAGCCATAGGGCACTCATTCTGTTGTTAACATTAAAGAATTGCATGTAATATATTTTGAAATATAAATCCTGTTGAATGAAATATAATATTTCTATTATGTTTATGATTCTTGTGAATGGTTGATTTATACAATAATTTGAGGGCGTTACAATTTTGAAATAAACCGTCTTATGAATTGATCTTGGTTAGATGTATGGTGGGGTAACTCAACTTTTCGTGCCCCCTCTAGGAAGACGAATAAGCCCTACAGTGTCGGACTCCTGCGGTTCTGAATCTGATTCACAAGTACAATGTGAAATAGATAAACACCAAAGAGTCCAAATTCGGCAAATCTTTTAGAAAATTAATTTTGAATCAAATTTTCAAAATTGGACTGCTTTGCCAGATACAGAGTTGCCACCTAAATATTTTTGAAAAAATTAGGAAACCCATGACTCGTGCCAAAGGCCACGTGTCCGTCATCACCAAGATTGTCTCAACTTGAGAACTTAGGTACAAGAGGAAAAGATCATGAATTGAGCACCCCCGCTCGCCCGATCAACGATCGACCTCTACTAATCATGATATGAATCTTATGTACATTATATGCTCTTGTTCTAATTATTAGGCTAGCTTACTATGTGATGCACACACAAGGTATGAACTAATTTGCAAGAATTGGAATCTTTGATTTCATGTTTGTTTTTTGAAAATTGTTTCGAATATGTACCACTTGAAAAAGGTGATCGTATATGAACATTACTCAAATTATTCTAATTCAAACAACTAGCCTTCATCCAAAAGAATTCAAACAGTTATAGCACTTAAGCAATTAGCCTCATGGCAAGCATGCTAGACATGGCAACATCAACATGTGATATGCTAAAGCGAGTAAAGGCTCACTTAGTACTTCAAGCCAAAAGAGAAACTAGTTAGAAAAATGCATGATTCCTAACTATGCAATATGATTAATGCAACACATGTGATATGCAATTACTAGGCTTGGCTACTAATATGGCAAATGAAGTAATTTGATAGC
Organism: Camellia lanceoleosa; assembly: GCA_025200525.1. Lineage (NCBI taxonomy): Eukaryota > Viridiplantae > Streptophyta > Magnoliopsida > Ericales > Theaceae > Camellia > Camellia lanceoleosa. The sequence goes on from JANUSC010000418.1 coordinate 140,684, forward strand.
ATGCGGTCTAAGCATGTATTCAAAGAAGCATTTAAACTAACAATGCAAGTTAGAATGATGAACCGAGCCTTGGTGCATGCAATACAAGTGGATGCAAACATGGAGAATGCTAAACAAAACATGATGCATTAATCTAACCATCGTAAGCAGTTAAATAAAAGGAGAAAAGGCGTGGGGTTGGAGGACATACACATTATTACATCATTGCACCCTCACATAGGAGGGTCTGCCTGAACTAACTAGCTAACTAAATAAAGCTAAGCTAATTAATTAAATATTACAAATCCAAATGAATAATTTAGCCAAACTACTTAACTAATTATTACAAACTGAATTAATCAACTATTCTAGCTAACTAATTAATTACAAAACGAAGTAACCAAATTAACTATTCTAATTACTCTTCCTCGGGAAATGAGAAATGCTCATGCATGCACGAATTTTCAACCCGAAAAGCCACTGTTTCTGCTGCTGAATGCCTATGTTGCACAATAGAGCACTTGCACTGTTTTCCCCCTCCAGACCAACTCTGTTTTGCTTCAAAAGTACACTGCTAGATTTTGCACAGGTGGTCGGCAGAGGGCCTGCCGGCCACTAATGACTGGATTGTCCTACTGCAACAGAGAGCAAACAAAGCAGGGATAGGGTATTCTCAAGGGTTTGTTTGCACAATTTACCCCTCCTTATCATTTGAATAGCTCAAAGGAATAGTAAGTTTGATTCACAAACCACCAATGGATGCAATTTCATTGCATGATGGCTTATGAATCAAGTGTGCAAGTTCAATGAATGCAACAAAACAAGACTCTCAAAACCACATCTCTATCACAAAAGATCAAGGGAAGTAGTTGACAATGAATCTTGAACCGTTTTCATCACTAATGAGTATAAAACAACTCAAGACTCAAGGGTTCAATTAACGTCCTATTGAACCCAAACCAAATTATTATCTTGCATTTTTTTATTCACCAACTTTATTACTCCATTTTAATTACCTCTCAATTCTTTAATCAATTAAGTCCACAAATGAATTTAAGTCTTCTAATGGAAAGAGGGCTCAAACCAAGTGTTGTTTTGGGCATGAAAGAGACATCATACTGTTGGCAATGAACCCCCAAAGGGATTAAACCATTAAGCATGACAACCTCAATCTCATGCTTAAACAAACAAATAGTTTGAAACCATTTTCAAAGCAAAGTGGTTTGAACTCAGCCATTAAACCATTAGGCCTCGGCCATTCGAACTCTAGTTTTCACCATCTCAGTTGGTCTCCTAGGAACTCACTACAAACACAATCAGGTGGCTATACTAGACCACTTGAAGCCGTTCGGGCACAACAAACACCAAAGGAATTGCGCCTTTAGAGGATTTAAGGTCTCCTAGACCTGTGAGTGCACAAGACAGTGTGATTCAAAGTGCACAAGATAGTGTGATACAAAGTGCACAAGACAGTGCGATGTGAGTGGAATGCACGAAATCTATGCGAATGCACAAGACAGTGCGATACGGGGTGCACAAGATAGTGCGATGCAAGTGTCGAAGACAGTGCGATACGGGTGCACAAGATAGTGCGATGCAAGTAAATGCACAAGACAGTGCGATACAGGGTGCACAAGATAGTGTGATGCAAGGTGAAATGCACAAGATAATGCAATGTAAAGTGAAATGCACAAGATAGTGCAATGTAAAGTGAAATGCATAAGATAGTGTGATGTATAATGAAATGCACAAGATAGTGCGATGTAAGGTGAAATGCACAAGATAGTGCAATGTAAAGTGAAATGCACTAGATAGTGCGAATAAGGTGCACAAGATAGTGCAATATAATGTGAACAGGATAGGGTGATACAAAGTGCACAAAATAGTGCGATGTAAGTGCACGAGACAGTGCTATACGAAGTGAAATGCACAAAATAGTGTGATATAGGTGAGCGGTGCATGGTATGCAGAAGGAAATGAGCAGTACTCAGAGTAATGCGTCATGTACCTCATGAGATGAATGTAGGGCAACTTGCCACAACTCATTGAAATGCAACACAAAGGGAGGCAACTCGAAAAAACTCCGTTTAAGTGCAGAACAAAGTTAAGAGCAAGAGCAACCAATCACGCAATTCAAAGCAACCAGAGTGTATGAACATGTAGGCATAATCCAAAGCACATGTATTAATTAGAGGGAATATAGAAATCCTAAGATACTCTTGAAATGGTCGGAGACAATTTTCGAAAGTTGAATCATATCATAATCAACATCGGGGTAAACCCACCCTAATCTAGGGGAAAGTGCCCAACAAATGGCTTTGAGCGGATAGGAAGAAAGGTTGGATCCATGCCCCTTGTTCAAATGATGACCTGATCAGATACACTGAAAATTGCCCCTAGTGTCTAGTCATTGGCCACTAGTAGGGTTCATGCCCCTTGTTCGATGGATGGCCCGATCAGATGTACCAAAAATTGCCCATAGTGTCCAACCACTGGTCACTGTTTTCAACATTATGCAGACACATGTAATGGGGATCATCAAATCTTGGAACAGTTGTCAACCAATCAGACTCATGCTTCTCTTTTGACATATTGAGAACTTACCCCAGTCCCCTCCAAAGCAGTGATAGATTCCTCATATACACTAATCATGAATACGTTGCCCCTTATATGGGAACTCTCAGTTTGTTTATGAATTCCACACATGGACTTGCTTTCGAGTTTGGAGCAAACACTCGTGTATGGAACTGTGACTATGCCACTTTGTTGAACTTTGAGCAACAGACTCACTAGGATGACTCAATGAAGAGCGCTTTTGAGTGATAGACACGTTATGGTGACTCGATGAAGAGCGCAGACTGAGACAAACACCAGGCATGACATAACATAACTCACAACTAACCCAACAACATAAAAAAGACTCAAGGTATCTGATCATTCATAGTGCCCCTAGCATTACTTATGCTCCCTTTAAAACTCACTTTCGATTCCCTTTTTTTGCTTAAGTTAGAGATTCTACTGATAAGTTCAAGTATTGAAAATTGCTCCACTTGTTGATTGAAGCTAGTTCCTTCTTACCCAACACAAGTATATGATATACATAACAATCGGTGTAGCTCATGGATTGATACGAAACTGATGACGTGAATTGGGCAAGATGATTGAGTTCAGATGGATGAGATAGATATGGTTGAGACCGAACTTCAGGATGAAGTTGTCTACATATCTCAAGAATGGGAATCAAGTCAACGTAGTTCATGGCTGAGGTTCACTCGGGTGTTAACATTCTTCTTTTACGCTCTAACTTTTGCCAAAGTCGCCCCTTCGAGGTTTTCGGCTTAGCGAGCTATATATTTTTTGACTTCTCATTTTTCATGCTCTAACTTTTACCTAGGTCGCCCTTTCAGGTTTTCAGCCTAGTGAGCCTCTCAAGGTTAGTGTTACAACACTTGCGGTGGATTTGATCAATAGTCATCCTTGCCCTAACACTGGAACTGGCTTCACCTTGATTTGAGATTGGTTTTCCATTCTTTTATCTATGCCTTCTTTCTTTCTATTGCTCCATTTTCAAAATTGGTTCTTCTCGTAATGTGGTACTTCTTCGCATTGGCTTCTTTGAATTCAGACAGAAGTTCCTTTCTTCACAGTTGATTGGATTTCATTCCAATTGATGCCCCTGGCTTGCTGATTGACTTCTTTTCCCTTTTCTTTTTTCTTTTCTTTTCTTTTCTCTTTTTTTTTTTGTTTCTTTTCTTTTTCTTTTCTCTTTTCTTCTTTTTTCTTTTTTTTTTTTTCCTTTTTCTTTCCTTTTCTTCTTTTTCTTTCTCTTCCTTTCTTTCTATTTGAAATAATGAAAACACTATGGAAGAAATTCTATGATTTGTAAGGTCTGAAAACCGCCTTGTGCTTGCTAAAATGGTCGCCTAATGGTAAAGAGAATCCCCAGGACAATATAAAATACCACGCACAATTCTAAACCTATCTTTGCAAGTTTTGCAAAAGAAACAGGTTAAAATTCTTAAAATCATGAATAAGTCAGAATTTACTCAAACCATTTGGGGAATCCTTTTCAACACTCGAGCTTATTAACAAAATCTTATTCAAAAAAACAAATTCAAAGCCTTTTTCTATTTGTAAAAGGTCACACATGTATCACTATCGGCACAATAAAATGATCAGAAACATGATTCCCACTTTCTTATAAAGATAAAGACTTGAGGGTACACGAGAACGACTCAAAGAAAAAGACTCAACAACGCAAGAGAAGACAAAGAAAATAACACTCACAACACAACTATTTACAAGACACAACTCAAAACAAAATAAGCATTTGACAAAAAGGGTTTTCCGTCTCCAAGTCCATTTGTAGAATTTCAAAAACAACTTCAAGTAGCCCACGGGAAGGTCCAGACCTGTCTTTAATTCAACAATACACATCCATACCCAGAAGGATTGATTTTCAACTTCCAAATCGGGTTTCATAGATTAAATCTCATAATTACGTTGTCCCCACACATCTTCTTGACTGAAACAATTACTTTTTTCACACCATGCCTCTAGTTCAAAAGGTCCTTCCAAAGTGCTTTCGACAATTACCCTAGCTGAGACTGAGATTCATCATTCCAACCACCAATGCTGGCATCACTGCTTCATCAAGCTTGAACTCACCAAGATCGAGTAAACTTTCCATCTCTTCAAAGATTTTGTTCTTTTTGCTCAAATCGGAATCAAAAGATTCAAGAATGAACACAATGGGTTTGGGCTCATTGGCGAGTAGGATGTGATGGCTAGGGTAATGGTTGGTTGGTGGCAAGCTATGGGCAGGTTTTATGTTATAGAATGGCAATCTATTGCGGTCAAGGAGAGGGTTATTGCCAGCTTTGGGATTTTTAGGTGGGGTGATGACTTTGTTGTCAATCAAGTCTTGAATTTCATGGTGAAGGCGAAAGCAACAGTCAGTATGGTGATCGTACTACTAATGGAATGTGCAATATTGGGTAGAGTCATGTGTAGGTGGGAAAGGATTAGGGAGAGGTCGAGGATTGAGCGGTTTGAGATACCCTTTCTCCATCAGTACCTTCAATGCATAGGTTAGGCTCATATGGAGTTGGGCGAAGGTTCGTTTTTTGGAGGAGGAAGCATTAGGTTTAGAAACATTGGCAAATGGGTTGGCGAGTGTTGGTTGGATATTTATGTGCTTAGGATTGGAATCAGGATGGGTGTTTCTGGTAAAGCATCCCTTTCCATTGTTTGCCCTCTGATTCAAATTCTGAGCGACAAAAGTGTTATCCACAGTCTTTGTAATAGCTTCAAGCACTTGCTGCTTGTTTAACCCTTTGACCTTCAAAGTCTTAATAGCCGACCGAAGTTGTGCATAGGGATCAATACTTGTCCCGGCTTTGTTCTTGCCACTTGCTTCTGCTTGGTCAAAGGATTAGGTGGTTACATCGAAGCAAGATCCATTTGTTGTTGATCTGTCATCACCCAGACTTGAGATAGCTTCAGGTTAGCTCTTTTCAACAACGACTTGCCCCAAGATTGGGGAGCTTTGTGACGGGATCGAAACCCCAAATGTTAAATCCACCACTGTTTCTTAAAGGTCTTCAATCATTCCCAACATCTCAACAGTAGTGGATTTGGCCATTTGGCGCTCTTGGCATACCTGAACTAGATTGGGTGCATCCATATGCATAAATCGATACTTTCTGAAATGAACGCCTCAAGCTTGGGTAAATGGGCCAGGGTGATGTATATGCTGGGATTGAAGGTAAATGACAGTGTATGGATGAGGTTAAGATGAGAAGGATATACTTGGTCATGGATGGGAAGTGGGTCTGTGGTAACATTGGGTTCTTGAGATGGAGCTATCGTCTGGCTGTCGATGAGACTCTGAACCTCATGACGAAGGCGGTAGCAACAATCGGTGCCATGACCGTGTTGTTGATGGTACACACAGTATTTGGTGGAGTTATGTCTAGCAGGGAGTGGGTCAAGAAGAGGTTGGAGATCAAGGGGTTTGAAATACCCTTTTTCTATCAGGATTTTTAGTGCACTGATTAAGCTCATATGGAGGGGGGGTGAAAGTTCTGCCATGAGCTCAGGTTGGGCCAGCTGTTTGTGGATTGGTATTGGCAAAAGGGTCAGCAGTTTTAGGAGTGGCGACGGTGTTGATTTCAGTGGGGTTGGGAATAGTGCTACTGCCAACATTAGTACTTCTTAAAAACACCCTGCTTGTTGGTTCACTTGTTCTGGGAATAATCCATTTGTTGAATGCACTCTCAATCTGAACCCCTAATTCATGCAAAGTTTTGAAAGTGAATAGTGGAGCAACTATTAACTTTTGTAACATATCAGGCTCAAGGTTCTGTACCATTATCCGTTCATGGTCCCTCTTAGAAGGTCGATCTGTCATTTGTGCGACCTTTGCTCTCCACCTTGCAAAAAATTCCACAAAAGGTTCTCCAGGATTCTGGTAGGTTGACTCAAGCTCTTGAATGGTCATTTCAAGTTGGGTATTGTAAGAGTACTGATTAACAAACGCCTCAACCAACTCTTCCCAGTTCTACTTCACTATATCCTCCAACTTGGGGTACCAAGTGGCTGCTATGCCCGACAAGGTTCTTCTATACAGAGAGAGTTTCTGAGGCTTAGTCAGACCCATTGGTTTCAAGACGTCCAAGAAAAGCCGGATATGTACCATAGGATCTCTAGACCCGTCGAAACGGTCAATGTGTGGCATTTTAAATGTATCTGGGAGCCTTACGACAACCTCGATGTACCCATCCTCAATATCGGGAATGGAGTTAAGTCCCTGAGCCTTTTTGAATTGCTTCTCGAGGTTAGCAAGTTTTAACAAGGTTGGGTTGAGATCATTAATATCAAAAGGATAAAGCCCCTCATTAGGCTACACCAAGGGTCTGAAAACTCGAGCTTAAGCCAACCCTTCTCGGGGATCCAGACCTTGCAAATCTTCAGTTAGCGGAGGTGGATCAAAGTTCGGCTGGGGGCCCGAGACTGGATGTGTGGTAGATGCCCTAGATAGGCGTTGCATTTCAATATTGGTCTCATCCTGCATGGCAATTCCCTGGTTTAACGCTGCTATCATGGCCATAACTTCTTCTGGACTCTAAGCCATCATGGATCTGCTGAGTTGGCAATCGGTGAAATGGATGGGTGTAAGCTGAGAGCTGACTAACAAGGATTTCGATCAAGTTATACTTGATATATCTGAACTGGATTAGTCTAGACAGGTTTGACTGGATTGGGCTTTTTAGAATGGGTCTTTCGGCAATGGATGGATCTTTTCTAAGTTAGCCTTTAGGGATCAAATGGACTGGACCTTTGCTGAGTGGATTTTTTTCTAGGATTGGATAGACTATAATGGGTGCAGCTACTGCTCCTTCTTTTGCTCAAACAAACCTAGCATTAAAAACAAATGCTCCATATCAAACACAAAGAGTTCACCCATATCAGGATATCGAATATGCTGATCAAAACAATATAAGATACAATTTTTGGCCCTGGTTCTGATTTTGCTGAAAATTCACCCATATCAAACACAAACCTCAGGATTTCGACCCAAATCTAATTCTAATATGATCCCCAAGTTTGAAAGGAATCACCTCAATATTAAAACTCTCCAAGGATTGCATCATACATTCCCAAAGAGTTCACAATTTACACAAAAGCATTCAAAACACCCCTATGAGAGGTTTAGGGTTTCCCTGTCCTAGCTCTGGAGTGATCTACAGGTTTACTACTCAAACAAGCGGTATCACATCATCCTGCATATGGAAGAGTATCATGTCCTAAGTTGGAACAGTCACTATGGCTTTACTATATGTAGCTAGGCCGATTGGTCAAAAGGAGTATCTCAGTAAAACTACCTACTATGCCTCTCACACCTAACACCGAGAAGTGAAAGAAGGATCAAACGGTACAACGGTAGTCCAGATCCAAGGGTTGTGTTTCCAACATGGCAAAACCCATGATCGGTCAGCCTTTTGGTTAAGCCTCCGGCAAACCGTCCAAGAATAGCAGATGGCAAACACAGTAACTTAAGCGCACCAATGCAAATGCAAAATGTAAAGAAACATATAAGTGTAGATAAAATTGCACATCATGAATTTCAAGTCAAATTCTCTAAATTTCCCAATGGAGTCGTCAAAAACTGTAGCTCGACTTTTTCGCACTCCCTTTCGAAAGACGAATAAGCCCTACATTATCAGACTTCCGCGGTTCTGAATCTGATTCCACAAATGCAATATGAAATAGATAAATACCAAAGAGTTCCAATCTAGCAAATTTTTTAGAAAATTGATTTTGAATCAAATTGTCAAAAATAAACTGCTTTGCCAGATACAGAGTCGCCACCTAAATATTTTTGAAAAATCTAGGAAACCCATAACTTGTGGTCATGGGCTTCCTAGATTTCCTAAAAATATGATTGATTGATTGATATGAGAGAGAAGAGAGAGGAGAGAAAAAAAAATGATTGATTGATTTATTAATAATAATAAATAATAATAAAAAGAGGAGAGAAAAAATTGAATTTTAATTTGTATTTTAAAAATTTGTTAACCAAACAAACTTTATTTATTTATTTATTTATTGATTTTTTTATCTAAATCATGTTTTAAAAATTAAACTAAACATTACCTTATTTTTTTTTACTTTATATTTTGGTAAAAAAATAAATTTTTTTTATTAAAATAGTGTATTCCAAAAATATGGTAAAAAGAAGAGATTTATCATGCCATATTACTACGACGGTTCTTTTCCCATTGGTAAGAAGGATTGGGGTTTTGAGTCCAAATCCTAAACCAGTTTGGTTTTTCCTCTCAAATATAAATGAATAGAACTAGATGGGTGGGTGATCATCTATCTTATTCCAAAGAAAAATCAAAATCAAAATCAGTATCAATATCAATATGGCAGTGCTTTTGTTTTGTTTTGTGTGTTGAGCCAGTAATAGTACTGGAGTGCTTGTATTTTGAAGGAGGGAAAAAAAAATTCCAGAAAGCTTCTACTAGAATTACAAATGGGTCCGGTTAAGAGGAGGAGGAATGGAATTGATTCGGAGAGTAGGATTTATTACGAAGATTCTACTGGTGGAGCATTTTGCACTGCCAAAAGTAGAGACTGGTGGGCTATGAAGCACGGGTATTCCAACAGTATTGTCGTACAAGTACTGAGTACTCACCGAATGTGGATACACATACCGGTATGGCGGCACATGTCCCAGGTATGGAAAAAATGCACCGGGTACATTTTATACGATCGATATAATCCCGGTACGCAATGGGTACGTTTTTAGGTACGCCGAGGGGGAAAAACAGAATTTTCTGCAATTTTAAGGATACAGGTGCAATTTTTTTGGTCCATTTAAAAGAATTAAAAAATTTGGGGTTCTTTTGTAATAACTAAAACATGAAACAAATGAAATTAAGGTTACTTGTTCTATTCGATTAACTCCTCCTTCAAAGAAATACAGTCGGCTCTACGAGGAGAGAAAACGATTAGCGACTCTGAAACTCTTTCAAAGGTGCTGATTCTCTTCTTCAAATAACATAGTCCAGTGAGTTTCTTTTCAATTCTTCCTTCTTTTCTTTCTCTTTCTTTCATTTTTTTTTTTCAGATCTTTTTTGTCTTTCTTTGTAGCAAACGAACAGTTGATCATCTGTTTTTTTTATTCATTTTTCTTCGATTCTTTTCCCTCTTTCTTTCATTTTTTTCAGATTTTTTTTTCTTACTTTGCAAACAAATCTATCCTCCTTTTTTTTCCCCCCTTTCATTTTTTTGATTCGATTCTCCCATTTGATTTTCTCTTTCTTTGATTCGATTCGTCTTTTTCTTTCTTGAACTCTCTTTCATTTCCCCCCTGATATATGTACATATTTTTTTTTTGCACATTTGTTTTCCCCACAGACACTGGAATATCAACAACTTGCAAGTCTAGAATGACCCACTCTGTTATTTAACTTTGCTCTTTTCTTATTGTTGTAGACTGTAGTACACACAATCAGAATTGTTAGTTTGTTTTTAGCATGAAATTCTCTTTTCTAATTTTTTTTTAATGACATTAAAATAGCTCGAGAATTTACTTTGGTATTGGTATTGTTGAAAAATGAATATATATATATATATATTGGTAATTTATCCTTTTAATTATGTTATTGAATTTTAATTTGTATGTTGGATGTTTAGCTATAAATTTAAAAAAATAAAAATTAAAAATTGGTGTACCCCAGCCGTACTCGTATTTTTTTTTTTTAAAATTTATAGTATCGATGTACTCGTATTGTATCCACACTCACACCCATCTTTCTTAGCGGTGGGTGATGTTAGAACCTCGTTGCCAAGGCGGCCATTCATTCCTCTCATTGGAGATGTTGTGTCCGAATAACAAAACCCACTCTCGATCATCATCACTACGACGACCACGACAATCCAAATTTCATTTTTCTTCAAGTGCATTATTAAAATCTATCCAACTCCAAGACAGTATCTCTTGCTTACGGTGTTCTTCTTCTCAGAAAAACATCCTTCTTTTATATGTTCTCATGTTGTTTGCTGCGGTCAATGGCTGATCCACAACTACTTCAATTACATAACATCTGTTTATGATGATGTTGTTGCACCAACATCTGGATATATATATGCTACTGGTTCTAATGGAGTTGTCTTCGAAAACAGTTTAAACTAGCCATTAAGGCTTTTTCAAGTTTTGGAACTTGGAATTCTTAGAAAATCTATTCTTTAAAAAAAGCAACAACTTATGGTTTATGATGACGATGTTTTTGTTGTTCAATGATGATCGTTGGATTTGGAGGTTTGGAAGATAAGATTTCCCAGAGAGGAGGAGAAGGAGATGATAATATGGGAGAGGGATTAGGATTTGGGGGACCTTGCAATTTTCTTGTCTCGCAAGTATTCTAGGGTTTTTTCTAGATTGGAATGGCGTAACCAAGAAAATCATGTCTAATTCATTGATGATGATGATCATCATAATGATGAAGAGGGTGACAATAATAATAATTACTTATTATATATTGATTTATGGTTGGGCTTCCCTTCAGTTCGTGATTGGACTGGAGGTAGGGATGGCAATTTGAACCTAGCCCGACGGAGACCCGACCCCTCGATCTCGATTAAAACGGGCTTTCCCCGAAAATAATCCCCATAGGGCCGAGGATGGTATTGAAAATTAAATCCTTGTTAATTTTCGGCGAGAACGTGATAGGTTGCTTGGCCCTACCCCGCCCGCCCAAAATCCCGAATAGTCCCTCAGATATATATATATATATGTTTAGGAGTGCATCGAGTGCACTAACATATCTACTATATTGTATTTTATCTACTATATTATATTATATCTAATGTTAAGGAGTGCAGTGGAGTGCACTGGATATATGTTTAGGAGTGCTCTGGACATAGCACTGACTTCTCTCATCTCTCTATCCCTCATTCAGACTCAGATCGATCTCTATCTCCTCGCTCTCATCTTTCTCTCCTTCACTAACTTCTCTCATCTCTCTTGATCCCTCACTCACTGACTCAGATCTCTCTCTCTGAGTCTCACCGTTTCTCTCATCTCTTTCCCTCACCCACTCACTCACTCACTCAGCAATCATCCAGATCCACCACCACCGATCTAAATAGATCCTAAACCATGGCCCGTCCGTGAAGCCTCCATTGCCACCGATCTAAACAGGACCAGGACCGTGACTGTGAAGCCCCCCCTCTCTTTCTCTTTCTATATATATATATCTGTTGTTGACGTTTTAATTTTTTTTTTAAATTGTTATATATATATATATATATCTAAGTTGTTGCCACTGATCTGTTATCTGTTGTTGTTGATGAATAATGTTGTTGATGATTGTTGTTGATCTGAATAGTTAGTGTGTGTGTGTGTGTGTTGTGAACAGATAAGTCAGGGATTTTTCAGGATCGGGGAAACCTGATCCCCGTTAGGGGGCGGGGGTGGAGGAGGTAATGGCTTCCCCGCCGAGAATCGGGGGTGGGGACGGGGATGGGATGTTTTTACTTTCAGGGATCATGGACAGGGAGTGGCATCCCTAGCCCCGCCCCGACCCGTTGCCATTCTTAATTGGAGGATACTATTGAGCCCATGGGAGTTCACCATAGGTTTCGTTTCGATAATTCGAACTGTTCAATATGTAAAACTCGTTGACTACTATATGCTTGTAAAAAATTATGTTGATCAGATATCGATAACTATCTCATCGAATTAGATTGCTAACCTTTATTTTTTCACCGTCCATTTTTTTATACAAAACTAATTTGATCACATACCTATCAATATCCGATCAACGTGATTTTTTACAAGCATATATTAGTTGACAATTTCTATACATTGAACGGTTCGAATTATCAAAACGAGACCCGTTGTAAGTCCCTATGGGTTTATGATAGCACTTTTAGTCTGATCACAGACTAAAGGGAAGGCAGCCGCTGATTTAATGGGCAGTGGCTTGCCTGAACTGCAGGGTTCACTCCGGCCCATTGGGCTAACTTTTGAGCCTTTTTTTATAATCTGAACAGATCACATTTTAGAATTTGTTGAGTACATTATCCTTATAAAAAATCACGTTGATCAGATAACGAATGCTATGTATTCAGATCATTTTGTTATGAACCGTTAATTTTTTTGACCGTCAATTTTTTTTCAGATAAAAGTGATCTGAATATATAATATATGGTATCCGATCGATGTGATTTTTTACAAAAATAATGTACTTAACAAATCTTAAAATATGAACGGTTCAAATTATCAAAAAAAACCCAAAAATGAACCCAATAGATCAAACTGTCCCAACTCTGGACTGAAGACAGTCCAGAGCTGATTTAATGCATCTCTTAAAGTAAGAATATTTTTGTTTTGGCTATGCTAATAAAATAAAATAAAATAAAATAGCTTTTGTTGCCATTATTTAATCAATCTGGGATCTGGGGTTTTGTTCTTTATGTCATTTTAGATAATTATTCAGCAATTTCGGAGTATCGATGTGTAATATTTTATAGTATTATGATTGGTGGAGAAGGTGATAAGTGGTGTATTATATTGAGTGATTGGGAAACATAAGGGGACATATTAAATGATTATTGATTAAGGAATACAAACATGTGATACTTCAAGAATATTTAATAATTTCCCGTCCTTTTGCTGTCATTTACTTCCTTTTTGTTATCTATCTTTTTTTTATAAATAAATTACAAATCCACCCTTCGAGATTTGCCTAAAATACATTTTGCCTACTGTGGTTTGAAAAATTACAAATATTCCCTTATTAAAAAAATTTATTTAACAAATTTAACTAAAAAAGAAAATTCATAATTACTCTCCTATATAATAATAAAATTACCTAAATTATTAATTGAAACATATTTTTAAAATTATTAAAAATTGTTAATTGACTTGATAATTTATTAATAAAAGGGCGATTTGTTATGAAATTAAAAATCTCAAAGAGTAGAATGTAATTTTCAAGATCACAGGGCACGATTCGTATTTTAATCAAACCTTAAGGATGTATTTGTAATTTACCCTTTATTTATTTGTTTGTTTTTTAACAATGGGTGATTTTGATTCTTAATTACCGGTGGCAATTGTTGTTGATATCATTCCTTAAACCTACTTCTAACTTAATTTCATGTGTTTTGATTTTTGACCTAAATGAATAGGTAACATTTTCTTTTATCAGAAATTGTGATATAATTTTGAAATTTTAAACTCCTCTAAAAATTCTTTCAATTTTTCCAACATGTGATATACTTCGTGCCCAAAACGGTAAATTTAAGCGATCCAAATGATTCCATTTTTTTTTCAATATATTTCCATAAGAGCAAAAAATAGATAAATATAATAAACTAAAATTTGAGGAAAGTGGAGTTTCGGAAGTATAAAAACATAAAAATAGTCATAATTGAAATTTTTAAAATTTCAAAACTATATCACAATTTCTGACAAAATCAAAATACATGATACTAATTTAGAAGTAGATTTAAGGAACGATATCAACAACAATTGCCACCGGCTAAAAGTTCTTTCAATTTTCCCCCATCATTGTCAATGAAATTTGATATGATAAAATGTTTCTTGGCTTTTAGGTTGATCGATACTCACCAAAAAGATGCACATATCATCTCAAAAGGAGAAAAGGTGGAGAAGAAAATACAAGCACATGAACCATCCCAACAGATCCATTGTTCATGCAATAGTTACCTTGAAATAGAAATTCTCCCAATGGACCTTCAAAAACTTTTTGCAAAGTTTATTGCTAATACTAATGTCAAAGACTAATTGAGCTTACGTGATATATGTAGAAGGTGGATGTCACTTGCTCCTCCAATTCGCTGGAGAAGTGATCTGACTGGTTCAACATCCATTGACTGTTGGCTCATGTTCTTTCACAAGGAAAAAATGTTATGATCTTTCTATGATCCAATCAACAATTTGACATATTACATGAATAGCAATGAATTATTTGGATGTAAGATTCGATTCTCAAACGATGGTTGGCTTCTTGTTACTGAAGGTCTGAGGTTTTTTTTTTCTTTGAATTCTTCAGTAAAACAAAGATTAAGCTTCCTGACTTGGTGGAAGACAATTGGTTTGATGGCATTTCATTCTCAGCCTCGACAATTTCTTCAGGTTGGGTTGTTTTTGCCATTTCTCATTCAACTTCCATGGTCGTAAATATTTCATATATGAAGGCAGGTGATGAGAATTGGACTAACAGTAGGTACGATAATGGAAGACCATTTGTCTCATCAGGTTGCAATCCAGTTTTCTATGATCAATGTTTCTATTGTTTGGGTGAGGAAGGAAGTTTGGGTACCTTTAAATTAACAAAGGCAGGTGGTTCTTATGCTCATCCTCAACCATCACAGTTTCTTCTAACCATGTCTCGAGGATTTATGGTTTCAATGAAGAAAAATATGTTCTCAGTCTTTGTGGGTTCCATGGGAAAATCTGTTCATGTTTTCCAGCTAAACTCTTCTTCTACAGAGTGGGTTAAACTGACAAATTTGGGATGCAAATCATTCTTTTTAGTCAAATATCGTCGCTAGTTGTGACTTGGATGGGAGGTGCACTGAAGAACAAAATAAATTTTCCTATGATTCCTTGTAGCAACAACAGCTACATTGCTTACTCGTTAGACAACTCTAGATTTGAAGTTCTTGGCATTGATTATTCTACAGAGGATCTTTGTGATGCAAAAGAGCTGTTCAGTGCCACTTGGTTTCAACCAAGAGTGATTGGAACCGCTACATGAATTCCATGTTTTGACGGCAGTTACAAAATGTAAGATGGTGTTCATGGGCTGTTATTTAGGATGCTATTTATATATTCCGATGCTTGTTTTTAATCAATGTGCCACACTATTTCATTATATAATTACATTGAAATTCATGAGAACAGTAATATGACAAACTTTACGCTGTGTTTGGTTGGGAATTTGAAAAGGGATTTGGAAAAGGAAAAGGAAAAAATTTGTGAAACTAGATAAAATATAGGTATGTTTTTTTTTCACACTTCACCTACTTTTTCCATTTTCATTTCCAAATCTCTTCAAATCTCCTAACCAAACACAAGATTACTGTGTACAAAAATGATATCTTGAGATGGCACTTTTTTCCTTCCTTCTTGAGATGACACTCACCAAGTGATCCCAAAGTCGCCAATCATTTTGTTACCCCCATTTCTTCTAACCTCAATGTCAACCTCGTTTTCGTTATTAAAAAAACTACGCCTTCAGTTATTTTTAGGAAGAACCACATGAGAAACTCTTGTAACAATGGTTTAAATAATGTAAAATTTTAATTCAAAAATTCCTAGCAAAACTGACTATATCCTTGCCTCAGCAATGTTGCAATTGGTCATCCAAAATCTGATTAGAACTGAATCAAAGGTTGAAGAATGACAAAATAAAGCCATCATCTTTAAATTCTCTTTAAGCACTCTCCTTAACTTTTTCAGTAAGCAAGGATGGATTTAGAAGCCCTACGATTTAAAATAATAATAATAATAATAATAAACTCCTTTTGTATGCTACTATTATTATTCACTATGTTTAAATTCTCTCTCTCTCTCGATACCAATCACGCACACTCTCAACCCAGGGGGTGTGGTGGAGTGGAAGGGACTCCTCCTTCCTTAACCAAGTGTCGGGGGTTCAATTCTCACCTTAGGCATGGAGCAGCCTCAAATCCCTGGGCCAATTGTCCCACCCTTTGAGGTGCCTACAAACCAGCGAAGGGATTAGTCTCCACGGTCAGCGGGAGATACCCTGGGGAGACCTAAAAAAAAATCCCGCACACTCTCGCTCTCGCTCTCTAGTGATCTCCCTCTAGACATGAGCAGATGGAGTTAAATGAGAGTCGGTAAAGGTGAGGGAGAAGTTGAAGAGAGCATTGTAGAGGGAAAAGCAGGGAGGAGGAAGACAAATAGTGGAGAGGGAGCAAAAAAACAAGAAGAGGGATAGAGAGGATAAAAAAAAAAAATTAGTGAGTCTTAAACATTTTTCTATAATTAAGGCATGTTGAATAAAAAAACAATTTGTACATTAAGGTAGGTTGAATCTTATTCATCTTATTTAATTTTATTTTTTAAATTTTTATTTATATAAAAAAATTAATTTGACAAAAAATAAATACCAAAAATATATTTTTAAAATTTCACAAACTATTTTCACCTAGGAAAAAATAAAATCATATGAAAATAATCAACATTTTTCTTTTATTCAATTTTTTCCCCATCAAACTAGCTTTTAGCTTCTATGGGGGAAAAAATAAATAAATAAATAAATAAAAATAAAAATAAAAATTCAAATCGAAAGCAAGCAATGTGATTGTTTTTTATTTGACAATTCAAGTATTAGATTTTTCCAGTAAATCCCAAGTGCTTAATCACAGATTGACATAAACTTCCCTAGACTTTTCAGCATGCCCAATAATCGTATTTTGTTTTTTAAAAAACAAAAGTTGTTATATTGTCATTTGTTGCTGAAAAATGAGCAGAATCACTAAGGGCGATCACTTCATGTGAAGTTAAGTCTCAATATTAAACAATTCTCCAAAACTATGTTTGGATCATGAATTTAGATAATGATTTTAAAAGGTGTCCAAATTCGTGATACAGTCTAAAAGGGAGTTTATTAATAACCAGAGATTCCAATCAACATGCTGACAGGGTTAATTAATAGACATCCTTTTCCACAAACATAAACAATAGAATATAAAACAAGAAAGAAACCAACACTAACATTGCTTATTAAGATTAATTATCTCATACATGCTAGTTCTGCACCACCCAGCAAAATTGAATTCTCACCAGCATATACATCACTAATGTGGGTACAAAACAATAATTGAATTGAAGATGCATGTATTCGGTCGCTCAAAATTCATAATGCTTACTACTATGTGACTGTATGTCAAGGAAACCTCCAGAGGGAGTAACTTAGGGAAGCCAACCAGTAAACAGATGCTAAGTTGACGGGATCTTTGAGATCTCTACCAATAGTTTGTGTAGGGCTTGAGGTTTTGAGAAAAAGGGGGAGTGATCAGCACCTTTAAGATGAAAAACCCGTTCCGGGGGGCTTCTGTTTATCATGCTTTGCTGAAGTGCGATAGGTATGGCGTTATCTTCTGCAGTTTCTATGTAAAACCGCTTGACAGAGCCATAGTTCTTGTCAGAAAGAGAAAGCTTCTCCAAAACTGGTGCAAAAGGGATTGGCCTCATTGAAACAGATGCTAGTGCAACATCCTGGACGACAATAAGCAAAATGGAATTTAGCAGAATTATATATGCGTAAATGCACAAATTGACGGACATGCATATGGGTCATATTGAACACAAAACAAGAGTGTAAACAACTGAGATTGTCTTTATGATGCTTTGAGATGATGACTTCCAATGTCTGTTGGTTCACCAAAAAACTGATAAACACTTCGTGCAAAGGTATGGATGATCTAAAAGATTTGGAATTTCACACTACGTTTAAATTTTGATTTCTTTTAACAAGTTTGATTAATTGACTTTTCAATAAAGTTTTGGGAGCTCAAATTGTCAATTAAAACTTTAAGAATGACATTGAAATTTGAAGCAAAAGGAACAAAATAATTGTGTGTCAGCAAGTAAATTCAGGTGTGTAGGCCTGTTTATTTATTTGGTTGTTTTTTTTTGGGATGGAGGGTTGGCCAAATGCTGCTTACACTTGAAGTTCACAAAGTAAGTGTTCTTGGTCGAGAGGAGATCACCAAGAGGTAACCAACTTGATGGTTGTGACTCTACATCGTAATCATTTCAAATATTGGCAACACAAAATAATACATGCAAGTGTACCTGCATGCTTTCATAATGTGTATGTCCCTACCCATGTGTTGAAACACGCATTCTTCTAAGCAGTTAAAGTCAGAGGCATAATGCAATAATTTCACAATCATGTCATTCCTAAATTTAAAATGAAAATGTACTGATCATATACAAAATATTATGAGCAAAGTTAGTATATACCTTGGCAGGACTCTGGTTGAATAACAAGTCCCTTAACAATGACTTATCAAGATTAATTGCAGTTGGAGGGTTAGTGTACCCATTTGCATAGATAAATATCTGAGCCTGTCATCAAATCATTTGAATCTGTCTGCAATGATTACAAAATGTAACTCATCACAAATAAAATAAAATAAAATGCCCAACTTATTTAGCGTAACATTCCAGGTATCTATCAACCTGAATAAATTTAAAACCTTTATTTTTATTGTCTACTGACAATAAAGTAAATCAAATTCGCCACCTTAAGAAGCTTACACCTTCAAGCTCCAGGAACATGTCTCATGATTAAAGCCTCAAAGGTCTCATGTTTCATTCAGGTTCACACTTTCTGTTTAACTCACATGAGGCATAAGTTATGACACGTGCCTTATGGCTACCAAGAACCTCAGAACTGAATTTTAGATTCTCTTTCAAAGCTTTTGAGGCTTACACATTGAGGCTAAGGAAATATGCCACAAGGTATAGCCTCAAAGATCAAAATCAACTTAGTTTGACATCTTTGGCAGAAGATACATTTGCACACAACTACTAGCCAGTAAAGGTAGAAGCATTTTCTGAAGAATCTGAGCATTATCTAAGGCCAGACATAAGCAAGATGCGAGAGTGAATTGCATCCAAAATAGTTGGAAGTCAGAAATTTTTGGACACAATTTAAGAACCTTCATAAGCCAAATGGCATTCTGGAAATTTTGAAACACAATACTCACACATAAATCAGAACCAATTTTCAAACTCCAGAATCAGTCCACTTGCACACAAATAAGTATCCGTTAAGTTAAATGACTTAGAATGACTTGCAAACCTTTTGGGAGAACATATCAAGGGTACTTTGTTCACTAGTCAACATTGCTCCAGCAATGAAAACAGCTTTGGAAACTTTATTGGGAAACAGCTCCATTGCATATGATACACAGGTACCACCAAAATCATGTCCTACCAAAATCACCTGAAAAAATAATAAAAATTAACATAAGTAAAAGTTTCGAACTGCTATTCAAGCTCCCACGACTTCAACCAAAATATAATTTAGGAATTTCAAGTGACTTTTCCAAGCATCCATTTAGCACCTTTAAATAATAATTACACCAGCTCAGGCACCATTTCGGAAACAAACACAAAGTAGCTAAACCAAAGCAAAGAAAATCTTCCAGCAATAACAAACAGAAGTTTCCAGAACTTTGTAACTTAACAATGGGAATGCAAGAACAAGTTCCTTTAGAGACAAAGGGCAAAAAAAAATTAGGTAATACATTTCCAACAAGTTTCCTTAATACAACGGTAAAAGCTCAGGTTGCAAAGGGTGAGAACTCGAATTTGATTAATAGAGCAGCTGCTTTGTGCAAATAATGCCAAACATTAGCTCTGCACATGACTTACGCGGACAAACAATGGGCAATGGAAACTAAGATTAGTTCTGAACATCACTACTGAAGTAAAGAACTTGGATGAAGTCTCCAGCCCAAAAAAGGCTCGAGCGTTGACAGTGTAACAGACCTTGCTTGCAGAAGTAACATAAGGACCAACATTACAGCAGAATATCATGACAACATGCAACAAGAATTTATTAAGAATACCTTAGATAATACCCTAGATGTTAGCCATACAAGAACCTATATGTATAACAAAAAAAGACTTCTATGATCCAGTTGTAGAACATCTGAATTCACTAAAATTACAAACCCTTAATAGAAACTCATGGAGATTTCCACTTTGAGACCTCTCTTATTTTCTTTTTGACATAGATGCAAACTGGTGCAGCGTGATAAATGAAAACACAGAAAAGAAACTGGTAGAAATAGAAAAGTACCTTCTCCGCGTCAGCAAGTTTTTCAAGAAAAACAGTAAGTGGCTTCACATATTGCGAAAGACTTGTGATGCTGTTTGTATCAAATGAATGAATTCCAGAACCAGTTAAATCTATGGCAGTAACTCTGTATCCACATTCTTCTAAAAGTGCTATAGTTTTATACCAACACCAGGCACCAAAACCTCCTCCATGGACAAGAACAAAATGGTTGGTCTCTAGATCATCAGGCTTTACATTCTGTCAAACAGAAAATTAGTTAGAAAATATAAGAATGACTAAAAGGGATGAAGAGATCACACACTTGGAAATAAAGTCAAGGCACCATAGATCTCATCCATTCCATTTTGACACAAACGATTGGATCCATAAATTATTGTATTTATAAATTGGAATCTTGGACATACTATTAGATGACAATGAAAGGGTTTTGAGGGCTAGGAAATATTATGACTTTTGGGGCAGCTAAAACTAAGTATTTACTAGATCTCTATAAGTACAGCCAAAAGATCATCCACATTCAAAATTGTCTTCGTATCTCTTTGTATAGGAGGACCTACCACCAAACACCTCCTATTTGAGGACCCCCATCTGCATCAACAGTCTCTTTAAATTGTTAATTCACAACTTCGGAATTCAACAATTACAAATTGAAATAATTGGGTAAAAATTGGGTGTTGTGGAATACATGCTACATGTAGACTGCTCCATTTACTGCGGAAAAAAATAGATAAGCTCAAGACTCATTGTTTTATTCCAATTAGTAGCTAGAACATAATCTGGAGTAAGAAAATTTACCTATGTAACAAGCAATCTTGTAATTTGTAGGTTAACAACAGATAAACTAAGAAAAAATTACATGCATTTAATGAAATAAAAAGGAAAATTAATAACCAACTGAGGGTGGTGGTCAGGGGCTTAATCCTAGGTGGTTTAGTGGACACGAGGTCGTAGGTTTGAGTCTCACTGGTGACTATTGGGGATGCGAGACTCATGCCCATTAATCCTAGGCCATCAACCCCTTGCCACTATGCCCATGGCAAGGCTGGGATCAGGCTCTGAAATAGTCCTTTGAGCTTTTGGTATTTAAAATTTGAACAATAGGGTTGAATTGTAGAACCAAGAGCTCTGCTCGAACAGTATTCATAGGGCACTTGGGCAAAGGACTGGACAAGTAGTAAGCTTTGCTTGAAAGCTATTTAGGTAGCTTTTATGGGTTATGCAAAATTCAAAATCAATAGATGGAACTCAAAGGGCACATTTATTTATTTATTTTGCAATTTGAGAAATTATTTTTCTTGATGAAACTATACTTATAGCAACTTATTTTCATTCTACAAACTGAAAGACTCGTTTGTTGCCCCCTAACCACCTACCAATTTAAAACCTATTGCAACTTGCAAGTACTTTGCTTTAACAAATCAAAGAGAAAATCATGTTGTCAAGAAAGTGAAGTGCGTGGGTAGATTTAAAGTTACACTCAATTGAAGTGTAAGTTGGTGGTTTTAAAGCCTTTGCACAAACTAGGTCTGCCTCCAAATTGAAGGGTATGGGGTAGATTTAAAGTGCTTAGCAGAATTATTTAATTTAAATTCAAATACTTTGCACAAACTAGGTCTGTCCCTAAACTTCTGTTAAGCACGGCTTTAAAACCACCAACTTACACTCAATTCAAAAGTTCAAACCAAGTTTGAATATTTAAACTTAAGGTTAGAATATCCAGCCAAATGAACATCCCTTTGGAGAAGAAGAAGACATTACGCTTAATTTGAGACTTGGTCATTAAAATCATTCAAATTGCTGATTGTGACTGAATTATTTCTTTCCACTTGTGGTTTTTTCTTTTTCTTTTTCTTTTTTTTGCGTTTGAATTATTCCCAATTTCTAGTCAAACGCAATTTGAAATTTGAGTATAAATTTCACCAAATTACACGAATATTCGAGCTAATATACTTACAAGTTAAGCAAAACTCCTAAAATGTAAACAACAATAAACAACACATTAACGACGGCATTAGTTCAAAATGCAAACACAAAACACCATACAATTTAAAACCTATTGCAACTTGCAAGTACTTTGCTTTAACCACTCAAAGAGAAAATCATGTTGTGAAGAAAGTGAAGTGCGGTAGATTTAAAGTTACACTCAATTGAAGTGTAAGTTGGTGGTTTTAAAGCCTTTGCACAAACTAGGTCTGCCTGCAAATTGAAGGGTATGGGGTAGATTTAAAGTGCTTAGCAGAATTATTTAATTTAAATTCAAGTACTTTGCACAAACTAGGTCTGTCCCTAAACTTCTGTTAAGCACGGCTTCAAAACCACCAACTTACACTCAATTCAAAAGTTCAAACCAAGTTTGAATATTTAAACTTAAGGTTAGAATATCCAGCCAAATGAACATCCCTTTGGAGAAGAAGAAGACATTACGCTTAATTTGAGACTTGGTCATTAAAATCATTCAAATTGATGATTGTGACTGAATTATTTCTTTTCAATTGTGGTTTTTTTTTCTTTTTCTTTTTTCTTTTTTTTGCGTTTGAATTATTCCCAATTTCTAGTCAAACGTACAATTTGAAATTTGAGTATAAATTTCACCAAATTACACGAATATTCGAGCTAATATACTTACAAGTTAAGCAAAACTCCTAAAATGTAAACAACAATAAACAACACATTAACGACGGCATTAGTTCAAAATGCAAACACAAAACACCATACAAATCAGCCAAAAAAAAAAATCAGCAATTCAGTTCAACAGTGATCAATTCGAAGACCAAAAAAAAAAAAAAAAAAAAAACGGAACCTGATTAACAAGCTGGTGAGGCTGAATCAGAGGATCAGCCAGAGACCGAGCCCTAGAACTGGAGCTCCGATTCAGAGCCTGCTGTTTCTTGGAGTTGGCGTTCGGATATCGCAGCGAAGTGGATCGATCAAACGGCACAGAACCACCAGCGGCACCGTCCTGCAACTGCTGCTGAAGCAGAATCGCGGCCGTGAGAGCTCGCTCATGAATGATCGAGTCCTCCAACTTGTCCTTCTTCGTCGATCGGACTCGAGTCCACCGATTGCTCGAATTGCCACCATTAACTGCGTTTGATATACGCTTGGAGGGCTTGTTCTTCACCGCCTTGCGAGAGAAACACAGTCCCATTGCAATCGTTGCATGCAGAGAGAGCGAGAGAGAAAGAGAGGGAGGTTTCAGGTGAAGTGAGAGGAGAGAGAGGGTTTTTGTTGGTGAAGAAATGGCAATTGGAAGAGGGCTGCTCTGCTGATCACTGAGAGGGACGGTTCCTATGAAGGAGAGTTGTGTTGTGACTAGGCGTAAAATCGATGGGCCTTTTTTATATTATTTTAATCAGAAAAAAAAAAATGCACAACATCTGCTGTTTTGCCCTCGTTTGGGAGTTATTTATTTTAGTTTAAAAATTAAAAATTATTAAAAGAAAATAAATAATTTATAATTTATAAAAAAAAAATTCCCTTTATTTTTTATATATTTTTTCAAAAAAATTAAAAATCATTCTAAACATATTAATTTTTTTCCTTTATATTTTAACAAAAAAATCAAAAAATTATTAAAATAAACTGTTATCAAAGGAGGCTTAGTTTTGGAATAATAAGGTGCCGTTGGGTAATATTTACGTTTTCAGTTTTCAGTTTATATTTATAAAAATTTTAAAAACTCAAATAAAAACTTGTTTGTTAAATTTTTAATTTATAAATCAGTGGTCTCAGTTTATAAATTTGGCCAAAAAATATAAACTCAAAAAATATGTTTCCGTTTTGAGTTTTGAGTTTTTTTTTTTTACCACCCAACACTAGTCACCACCCGCCACAATTTTCTACCACCGTCTTCCGCCACCACCCACCCCCTGCCACCACCACCACCACCACCACCACCACCCGCCACCCACCTGTCACCCACCACCCGCCACCACCACCACCACCCGCCACTCGCTACCGCCACCGTCACCACCACCACCACCACCACCTACCACCCATCAGCCACCACCACTCACCTGCCACCACCACTACCACTCACTGCCATCACCCACCACCGCCACCCACCCACCCACCCACCCACTACCACCACCACCCACCATCCACCACCCACCGCCACCACCATCCACCTTCCACTTTCCACCATTTTCCGCCATCATCACCACTACTCACACCTTTCCACCACCGCTACCATTTTCTACTCGTCACCACCCACCACCAGTTGTCATTTCTCACTCTTTTTTATATTTTTAAATTTTTGTTTAACATTTTGTCTAACTAAACGCGTTTGTAGTTTATGTTTTTCTAAAAATAAAAAAAATAAATAAACAAAAACCAGTTTATAAAATTTTTGTAAATATAAACTGAAAACGTAAATATTATCAAACAGGCAGTAAGTGATGGTTAGATTTAATTTAATTTAAATGGAGGGGTCATTATCGAGACATTCACGTTGTGTTTAGCTGGTAAATTTAGATATGAAATTAGAAAGGAAAACCAAACAAATTATAAAATTAGATGAAATATAAATATATTGGATAAATTATATTGAGACCTCCTGAGGTTTATGTTTATTACAATTCTCCCATCACTGAGGTTTAAAGTTTCATTATAGATTACTCCCTTAGTTAGTTGACTGTTAAGTCAACTAACAGATTTTGCTGATGTCAGTAATTTAATTTTTTTTAAATACCAATTTTGCCATCACTGGGTAAATTACATTGATACCCCTCACATTTTAGAAATTACAATCTCCTCTCCAAGGTTTAAAGTAGCATTACCAATCGCCTCCTCGGTTAGTATTACTTGAAAAAAAAATTCATTGAAAAAAAAAATTAATTGAAAAAATTTTTTGTTAGTCAAATTTTTAAATTTCTGTTTAAAAACCAACGTAAACTCATTTTTTAAATTTATATTTTTTTCTCAAATTTACAAACTGAGACAACTATTTATAAACCCAAAAAATTATCAAACAAGTTTTTATGACAATTTTTAAAATTTTTGTAAATATAAATTGAAACTGAAAACAAAATAGTTACCAAACAAGTCTCATATGATAAAAATATCGTAAAAGTAACAAATAATTAAATAAGCTACCAACGTAAGAAATGACTTATCAAATGATTCTTAGGCTATGTATGGTTTGATTTTTAGAATTTTTTTTAAAAAATTAAAAATTAATTTGGTTAAGAAATAAGAAATAAAAAATAAAAAATAATTATCATTTTTATATAATTTTTATCTTTCGAGTGATTAGAAATAATTTTTTACAAATTAAATATATTTCTTCATATTTATTTTTATTAAATTTTTTTTTTTTTTTTATATATATCAGGGAAAAATCTGTATTAAATTGAAACCTCAGGGAGTATCAATGTAATTTACCCTTTAAAATATATATAAAGGTTAAGAGTAAATATGTCATTTTAAATTAAAAATTAACAACATCAAATAATTACACTGACAAAGGGGGTTAGTGTAATTTCCGAAATATGAAGGGGAACTGTAATAAACATAAACTTCAGAAAATGTCAGTATAATTTACCCAAATAAATTTTATTTATATTTCACTTATTTTTTTTATTTTTCTTTTCAAATCTCTCTATAAATTACCTAACTAAACACAATATCAGTAAAGCTCAATTACAAATCATAGAAGAGACCAAATATCGATGAAGTAGAGAGTGTCAGCTGGGCTTCTTCGGTCCCTTTTTGCTGTAATTGCCCAAATGATCTTAGACTCTGGCGTTTTTTGTTGGATATATATTAATCTTTTTTCCAGTAAAAAATTAATTTAGAATTTAACGGTAATTGAGATTTGTGATTAGGAGAATCGCTCACGTTTGTTAATAATCTTCACTTGACCACTACATGGTAACATGGTAAGACCGCAACCTGGGACACATAAATATATATTTTTTAATAATTTAGTGTTCAAAACAATTCGCATTTCAATTAACTACTTTTTTTTTTTTGATTCAAAGGAAAGGATTACAGAAAGAAAAAACAAGACAGAAAAACACCAAAAGGCCTAAACAGACTTAGGCCTGTTCACAGGATAATCCAACAATGTCTGCAACTAGCAGACTAGCAAGATCATTTGGAGGGTCAGCTAGAACTACTAGATTTTCTCCATGATGAACTCCCAGATTTGCAAGCCTATCTGCACAATGGTTCCCTTCACGGGAATGTAGTGAAGGCGATTGCATACGTGCATGAGAACTTGATATCCTCCAAGAGAGCTTCGGTAGGGATAGTTCTTTGGGTGTGGAGTTGTTGATGTTTAGGACCACAATTCGCATCGATTCAATCAAGATGTCTCGCAGCTTTTCTCCAAAATGATGGTGAGGCCTCTCAGAATTCCCCAAAGCTCGGCTTCTTCACTAGTTCTTGACTCAATCTTCCATGATAGCCAAAAATCCAAGCTCCTGGCATCTCTCAAAGAAACCACCATACCCAGCTGGGCCAGGATTCCCCTTGGAGCACCCATCCGTATTAAG
This sequence comes from Camellia lanceoleosa, assembly GCA_025200525.1. Classification (NCBI taxonomy): domain Eukaryota; kingdom Viridiplantae; phylum Streptophyta; class Magnoliopsida; order Ericales; family Theaceae; genus Camellia; species Camellia lanceoleosa. Next base: position 167,553 of record JANUSC010000418.1, read on the forward strand.
CTTTAATTGACCTGCACAAGGAGGACACCAATCAGTGTTGATGAATAAAGAATTACCTGTAAACTGTTCAGTGGTGAAAGCCTGATGAATGGCTGCTGCCTCTTGCTGAATCTGTCTCACAATTTCAGGAGGGTTGCAAGCTACTTGGTTGAATACCCTATTGTTCCTAGCCTTCCATATTTTCCACAATATCACCACAAAGACGGTGCTCCAAGGGATGTTAAAACACTCTCTATTCTTGCTCTGCAGGTTATAAAGAATCCAAGTATCCACTGCCATTCGATAGGAAGGAATTCTCGAACTATGATTGGGGAGGAGTTCCCAAATATCAGCAGCCTGTTTGCACTCTCTCAACAAATGGTTTAAATCCTCACAGAAGCTCTGGCAATTTGGGCAAATGTCATCATTAGTGAAGCCTCTAATTTTTCTTTGCTGATTGGTAAGCACTTTATCAAGTAGTAACAACCAAATGAAACCCTTAAGTTTTTGAGGGATTTTTAATTTCCAGATCCCGCTCCAGGTAGGTGATCTAATATCCTGTACAGCAGCTTGATTAGAGACCAATGTATAAGCATTTCAATTAACTACTGAGTGACCCTTCAGTACTTTATTGGAGTAACTCAAAATCAGAAAAATATTAAGAATAGATTAATTTTATAAATTTAAGAATGATGATATTAATAATAAATAAATAAGTAATATGATATACTAATGAATAATGATTGAGAAATAATGAGGATTAAAGGATCTAAAATAACAAATAAATAAGTAAAAATTATAGGTATTTGAGAATTAATTTTTTTTTATTAGAAGAATGATTGAAAAATAATTAGGATTAAAGGATCTAAAATAACAAATAAATAAGTAATATTTTAGAATTGATTTTTTTCTAGTGATTTTTTTACAGAAAAAAACATGTAGAAAAGTAGAGAAAGATTTAACAATTTTTAGGGACTTTTTTATTTTTTAACTAAAAACTTACCTTTCCAAACAAGGCCTTAACGTCAAAGGCAATATTTTGATATTTTAATCATACAGCATACATCTATAACGAGATTTATGCTTGATTTGACATCATCTAAATAAGTCAAAAAGTTAAAAAGTCACTATCTTATTTAAGTCATATCATCCTATTTAAATCACATCACCTCTCTAACACATCACATCAAACTCAATCCAAATCACCAATAAATCAAAAAGTATATTTTTTTATTAGACGCCAAATATAATCAAAACATGAGCATGTTAGAATAAAACGGAAGAAATAAAACTTGTCACTACCTTCTTTATCCAAGTTGAGAAATTTGCACGAGGTAAGGTGAAGCGAACCAAAATTGTCAAAAGTATCATATGGTGCTCCAAAGCCAACGACCAATTATAAATGCCACTCCGTTGATACATCTAACATTAGTACATAGGAGCGGATGGATACCATTCACCATTAAAGTAAATATTAGATATAATGATAATATTGGAGATATCACCAACGAATAGGAGTTCTTAAATAGTAAAAATTAAAACTACATAGTGAGATTATGATAAGGATTCGGCTATTAATTTTAATTACATTTTTTTATTTAAAACTATCGTTTTGGTCTCGCCCCTCTAAATTGAGCATTATTTTTTCTAATATAACTTTAGACCTGTTCAAAATTATATATAAGGTCTCATTTGGGAACAGACTTTTTTTAATAACTTTTTGATTTTTTGACTAAAATATGATGTAAAAAAAATTAGTATATTTGGAATGACTTTTTGATTTTTTACGAAACTATGTGCAAAAAGTAGAGAGAAAATAGAATATTTGACTTTTTGGTATAAATTGTTGACTTTTTAACTTTTTGACTAAAATCCTCACTCACCAAACAAGGCATTACTATCTTCTTTTGTAGACCTAAATTTAAAGTCTCATTTCTATACAATGCCATTGGTCCTTATCTTATCTTGTTTCCTTCTAACAATTGCAATATATATTGGTAACTACCCAAAACTCCCAACTACTTCAATTGTGAACCATTCAGACTATTTTTTTATTTATTTTTTTTTCTTGTTTTTTGTTTTTTTGGTATGTTTAGTAGAGTTGTGGAAAAGTGATTATAACTTATAGCCTAACAGCTTTGAGAGGGTAATTTATATGTAAATTAGGCCGAGCTGGGCCGTTATGGGCCTCAGTGCGAAGGGCTGAGTAAAAAGGCCATGAGTTACTCCGGTCTTGAAGGGGCTTAAAGTTAGTCCGGTCTCGAACCCAGATATTAGTCCGGTCCGAGAGACGCTTGGAAGTTAGTCCGGTTCCAGAAGGCATTAGTTCTAGCCCGGTTCAGAAGAGTACAAACGAACAGTTCGGTCGCCGCATTTAGTTCGGTCATGGAGTATGGAACCATATATCTGAGTCCTTTTCAGACTTGGTGTTGGGTTAGTTCGACTTAAACTCTTCTATGGATAGCTTGGTCTTGGCATGAGAAGCGAGTAGGAGAAAAGTAAGGAGAGCCGAACTAACAGCTTAGATCGGTCACTTTAGTTAGCCTAGCATGGCAATGTTATTTGGTCATATGGTAGTCCCCATAGTAAAACCATCTCACTTGGTTTAAGCGGTGGAGGTGTTGAAGGATAAGCATTATCTTTCAGAGTATGAATCTAGGAGGACTCTACATGGGAGTAAAAGTCCTACTAGGATTGTGCCACGAAACTTATAAAAGCTTACAAACACCACCTATGAAGAGGTAACGCAACTTTGATTTCCGAATACACAGAGCTTTTGTCTATTTGTCTAGTTTGCTGATTTAGGCATCAGAGAAGTTTCCGGCACACACCCGCCGGCTAGCTCACGTTTGTGTTTTCAAGTGATAAAACGACGACATATGGAGGAGCGCAGACTTGATCAACAGGATTATATGAGAAGGTTTATTTCTTTCCCGTACAAGCTTATAGCTTATAACTATGAACATAAACTATTTTTTACTTATAAATTAAGCTTCTCCTCTCCCACTTAAAGAATAAGTTAATTTTTGACTTACAAAAAGTTATAAGGCATGTTGTTAAACCAAACACATCCAAATAACTTAAATTAAGATAAAAGGTGAAATAAATTAAAAATAAGTCCTACCAAATAGGGCCATGATGTAGTACAAAAATGGGCATTTGTCCAGAAAAAAAAAAGAAAGATATTTCTCATGTCTGGTTGGTTCTGAAAGCTTTTGTACAGCATTTCATGAATATCCAAATCTTATAGCATCTTCATTTGGTTTTCTTTGTTTGGCGGTGTTGACTACAAATTAGCCTCCCATTTTTCTCAACTTTCAATTCAAATATTTAATATGTGGATTTCAGGCAGTCGTTATTGGGTGGGTACTGCTACAATTTTTGGCCCCATAGGCCATAACTAAAACGGAGGTCATAAATAGGCCTTCCTCATCCCTCATAGTAAACTCATACTTAAATTTAAATTTATTATGATATAAGTCACAATATATTTTAAATATTTTGCCTCCGTTCGGTTGGGCTTTTTTGACTTTTTTTTTATTTTAAATTTTAGCCCTGTTAAAAAGTCTTATTTGGAAGAACTTTTTGGATTTTTGACTTTTTGCTTTTTGGTGAGGTGTCATGTTGTTAAATTCACGGTTGCCTTCTCATTTTTTTTTATTTATTAATTTGGGTTTTGATATGTGTCATTTCCCCCTTTTTTTTTTCTTTTTCTTTTTTTTCTTTTGTACAATTTTGGCTTTTTGCTGAGGAAATTTTTTTTTTGTAATTTTTTTTTGTATTTTTTTTTACAAATCCAAATTTTGGCCTTTTTTTTTTGTAATTTTTTTTCCGTATTTTTTTTTTTACAAATACAAATCCAAATTTTTTCTTTGTAATTTTTTTTTTGTATTTTTGTATGTAAATCCAAATTTTGGCTTTTTTTTTTTGTAATTTTTTTTTCCGTATTTTTTTTTTACAACTTCAACTTCCCAAATTTTTTCTTTGTAATTTTTTTTTGTATTTTAATTTATTTATTTTTTTCTTTTTGCAAATGGTTTTTCATGTGTTTTTTATTTTATTTTTTTTCATTTTCTGTGAAACGATAAAAATGAGGTTTTATTTTATTGTCCTTTGTATTTTAAATAATTTAATTTTAAATATTTAATTTTAATTTTAATTTTAATTTTAATTTTAATTTTATTTTAATTTTAATTTGATTTTAAATATTTAAATTGTAAAAATTTAAATAATTTAGATATTCAAAAAATTTAAATAATTTAAAATGTTAATATTTTAATTTAAAATAACTCTACACTCAAATCAGAATTCAACACATAAAACAAAACTTAGGCAAAGTTTGGCATGTCTAGGAAAAGTCAAAAGTCAAAAAGTTACTAAAAGTTAAAAAATTAACACTATTCACCAAAGTTAACAATTACGCACGACAACGCCTAATCCTAATTTTCTTACAAACCAAATTTTACAATTTTATTACACATGTTTCCATAAAAAGTCAAAAATTAATTCAAACATCTATATTTTCTTCCTCGCTTTTTTAGGACACTCTAAACAACCCTTAATTAAGAAATTATTTTAAAACTTATAACTAAACACATAATTCAAACTTCATACTACTTTCACAACTCTACACTCAAATTATAACCAAATACATAACAAAAAAATTAAAATATTTAAAAATATTTTTTATAAAATAGAGTTTGAATTTATTTTTATAAAATATTTTAGCAAAAACAAAAAAATAATTTTAATTTTATTTTAAATATTTAAATAATGTAAATAATCTAAAAAATTTTATAAGCAAAAATTAAAATAAAAATTTTAAAAATTTAACTTGTAAAATTTAAATAATTAAAATATGTAAAAAATTATTTTAACAAAAAATTTAAATAATTTAAATATTCAAAACTTTAAATAATTTAAAATGTTAATATTTTAAATTTAAAACAATTCTACACTCAAATCAGAACTAAACACATAAAATAAAACTCAAGTAATAAATTATTTTAAAATTCATAACCAAACACATAACTTGAAACTCCACAAAGATTTTCACAATTTTACACTCAAATCATAACTAAATACAAAACAAAAAATTGAAATATTTAAAACTATTTTTTATAAAATAGAGTTTGAATTTATTTTTATAAAATATTTTAACAAAAAACAAAAATCTGTTTTAATTTATTTTTTTTAACTTTATTTTTTCTGGGAAAATGTGTCTTTTTGGAATTTTTTTTATTTTGTGCTGCTGCATGCCCTCTTCATGAGGGGTAGTTTAAAAATCCCTGTCCATTTCTTGGTGAGAAGCTGCTGTAGCTTTTTGTCATCTTTTGGCTAATTTAGCCTATTTTGGCATTTAGTGGCTAAATTAGCCCAAGAATCCTTCCCAAACACAACCATTATATATTTTTTAATTTCTACTACATAACAACAGTTGTGAGAAGGGAATTTTAGTGCACTATTTGCTGCCTTTTCCTGTTAAATTGTTTCTTCTTTTTTCTTTTTTTGGGCACAAAATAATTAAAAATTGGTTCATGTCCAAATTTTGAATTTGTGGGAAAAAATTATTAAGAAAAAAATAGGAAATGAAATTGAAGTGAAAGAAGTTTAATTTAATTTGTTGTTTTGGTTGGGCTTGGAAATGAATGTATAATGTGAAGATATTACACAAGAAATAAATGTCGAAAAAATATAAGGTTCACGTGTATGGAACTCACATATGAGACTCACTTTTTGTTACATTTCATTGTTCTATTTTATAAAATTCTTCGGAAAAGTAATCTGAATGAAGTTATATTTTTACGACGACCAATCATATGAAACATATGGGGGGAAAATGTGGTTGGTTTTGTGATTTTCATTTGTTGTGCTTTTAAATGCTAATTAACGAGACTAGAGATGCATAATTAATCACAAAATCATCTACATAAAGTAATCATGTCCATTCATATTACATGGTGGAGCTTATAAAAAAAAAAATGTCATATGTTTTAAATTTTTTATCAAATAAATAACTAAATATTTTATATGAGTGTGGGGTTTATAAAATTACAGACCTCACACCTATATGAAATATTTGATAAAAAAATTTAATATTCCAAGTATTACCCTATACAAAAAAATACAAATTCACTCGATTACTTATATTTTATGAGATTATTTGTGATCAATATGTGTTCATAAATTTATTAAATGTTAATTTAATTAATTTTTCGGTTGGTAGATGATTTTTTAAGAATATTGCAGGGTTGTCAGACATGGTCCCAACGCAAATGCTATGGAAATGAGTTGGATTAAAAAAATATAAAAAAATAAAATAGATTAAATAAATCAATAAGATAAAAAATTATATTTAAATGATAGTTATTTTAACTTTTTTATTAAAAAAAAATGTAAAAGTTCAAAAAATTCTCTCTAAACGAAGCTAATTTAAATTGGTTAAATTAGTATAAAAAAAAACCAAAAAATCAGAAAAATTATTTCCAAACCAACCCAATAAGAGCTGATTGGATCCTGAATTTTTGAGGTCATTCTTTAATGGTCTGAGCCTTTTCTTCTTGAAGCCAAAGCCCAAGGAGACGGAAAGTAGTGGTTGCCAAATTCCTCCAAATGCTTGCCCATGCCTTCACTCTGCGTGCACTTCCCAACTACGCAGCCCTATAATTAATGAAGGGTTTTATTAACATAATAAAGTTATATGTATTAGTTAATATATTAAGGTTTCATTTGATAATATTATTTTTTAATTTAAAATTTAAAAAGTCATTGAAAAAAATTAAAAAGTCAATAATTTATACTAAAAAGTCAAAAAAAAAAAAAATTTATTTAGCTTTTTTATATGATATTTTCTTAAAAATTAAAAAAATCATCCTAAATATATATTAATTTGTTTACACTCATATTTTAACTAAAAAATTATTTTAAAAGTTTATTTCCAAATCTAGATCTAATTTCTTAGGATACTTGTTAATGATACATTAAATCTCATTCTCAACAATCTTTTGTTTATCATAGAAAATATAAAACACTATATTTTATTTAACTATCTTTTTTTCTTTTTCTTTTTCTTTTTTTTCTTTTTTTTTTTTTCCTTTTCAATTTCATATATTTTAATGATTCTTAAGCACTTTTTCAAAATAGAGTTTTTTTTTTAATATTTTTTTTTTATCATAAAGCTAAATTTCTTGTATTTTTAAATACATTATTTTTGTAGTTTTTTATTTTTAATATTCTTTTTATTTTGAATCATTCAACCTTAATGAATGACAATGGTGTAGCATTTGTTTTTAAATAAATTTATATTCCTTTTGTTGATTGATCTTTATAAATTTATTTTTATATTTGTTATAATTTTTAAATTCATTTTTTACTCATATACTTTTAATTATGATTGAAAATAATAATATTTTATTTTTTATAAAAAAAACTATGAAATGTTATTTACAAATAAAGGATATTTACTTTTTTATGATAAAAAAAAAGTTTTTATAAAAAAAAAACCTTCTATTTTGGAAAAAGTATAAAATGTCAAAATATATGCGAAATTTAGAAAAAATAATAGTTTAGTCTACAAACAAAAATGTATTTGTAGTGTTTTTATATTTTCTATGGTAGTGAGTAATGCTAGATATTGAATGACGTTAAACGTCTTATAATGTGGCAAGTGTCTTCACACAACGCGGCGTCCCATGTGGGTTCCACATCCATATGAGACATTTGGTAAAAAATTTTATTGCCTCTAGCATTTTTTAAATTTGTTAATGAATAACTCTATAAATATTGAATCCCAAACACAATATATATAAATGAATAAGATTTTATTTTTAGATAAATTTTTTCTTTTAAAAATATAATAGTATATGTAGTAAGGCTTTATGTTTC
>JANUSC010000419.1:0-175069 GCA_025200525.1 Camellia lanceoleosa
GACTATAAAATCAAGTCTGATAACCAAAACTCGTAGTAGCTCTCTTTTATTTCTAAAATAAACGAGAACTCATCTGGCGTAAACAAGAAGATGGAAAGGGAAAAGAAGGTCAAAAATACGAGAAGAAAATTGAATGAAATGAATTCTGGAAGTAGGCTTTATATAGGAGGAATGGTGGTTTTTTGAATAGGTGCCAACAGATAAAAGCAATCGGCTCGGCAGATTCAAACTAGAAAAACCTATTTGGACAGATTTGTCCGATTTGAATACAATAGGTATGAACTGTTTGGATGGGTTAGGACCCTGTTTGGGTGAAGGAAAAATTTGGACTAATTGATTTTGAATTTTGAAACCAAAATTAAAAAAATAAATAAATAAATTATAAATATTTTTGGCCCAAAAAGATAAGTATCGTAATGGACAATGAACCTAATCAGACATCTAGGCTCAAATTTCACCCACTCCGTGACCGGACGGACTAAGAATGTAGTTTTTGTTTTGGGTCCAATAGGTCTAGTCCACTTTACCCATAACCTCACCCTTCCACAAACTTAGGTACCCCTTGGGCCTATCCCAAATATCCTAAGCTAAGGTATATAAAACCATTCAAAACCTTACATTTCCAATGTAGACAAGCATATTCCACAAATGTGTAGGAAACCCACCAAAAAGTCATTCCACAAAATCGAAAACATGCATTGAATTCTCATTCATCTGAAAATGGTTTTGAGTAACAAAATACACTTTTATTCACTATGCGGCATTAAACATGAACCCATCGAAAAACGTTAAAAATAACGCTGAGTCCCACCTTAATTAATACTCAAAGTTAGCAAAAATAAGGATTTTCAAAGTCATTTTCCAACAATCCCCACATGAATGGAATTCACGATAACTAATATACAACAAGATGCGCATAAAAAAAGAATACTTTTAGAAGATACACTATATCAAGATAGTAGCTTTGGCTTTGAACCTCCTCTAGTAAAAGCCTATCGGACTTACTAGCTAACCAAAGGACGTAATGCCTTGAATCGCTCGGGCTTTTTTGTGTAAGCCAAGACAATAGATCATACATAGTGTATCCACAGATACTTTGGTTCTTACGATTGTGTTCATTTTGGTACGAACAACACTTGGTAATTCTTGAGTGCTCGAGAATTTAACTTTCTCAATTCTCACGTAATCCCGCCCATTCATACTCATATAGATAACTTCTTATTAAGAGTATTCGACATGCCCCACTTGGATGTCCAAGCTATAAGAATTATTAAAAGCAAAGCTTATCCTACTAACGCTGTAGGTATCACTCTTTTTATCATAGAAATGGATATGAGCAAACCTCCTTAGTGATATGTGAAGTCATCCATAATTCGGTTGTCCCTTTCAACCTAGATATTGGGATGTCCAGTTAATTAGGTTGGATTGCCATTATGGTGACTTTTAAGTAATAAGTTTTAATCTCATTCCCCGATAAATGATACACTTGCTTTCGATTAGCCCTTTAGTCAATAGATTCGCAATGTTCTCTTTTGACTTTACATATTCTATGGAAATTATTCCATGTGAGAGCAAATGCCTAATCGGTATTATGTCTTTAACGAATGTATCGAGACTTCATCATACATATGATTCGCGGCTCATCATATTGTCGCTTCACTATTACAATGAATGGATATAGTGGCAGAGGTTTAGGCCACATTGAATGTCTTCTAAAAAATTACGGCCATTTTGCTTCTTCTCCTGCTTTTATCTAATACGATAAACTCGTATTCCATTATCGACCTTGCTATGCATATCTCTTAGAAGATTTCCAAGAGACTGCAGACCTCCTGTGGTAAAGATGTATCCACTAGTGGATTTTTGAGTCTTTAGTATCCGTTATCCAATTTGCATCATTGTACCCTCGCATCGTTGAATATTTGATATAATGTAAGCTATAATTGTGGGTATGTCTTAGATAATCAAGTACCCTAATTATTGCTTATCTGACCCTAGATTACTTGTGTACCTACTCAATTTGTTTACAAAGATATGCTATATCCGCCTAGTGCAATTCATTGAGTACATCAAGCTTTCAATTATCCGGAGAGTACTCTAATTATGATATGCCCAAGACTGTTTTTTTTACAAATAAAGACTAATGTCAACAGTGTTTTAGTAGGATTCGGCCATCATGCTTTCCAAATTTCTTCAAAATCTTCTCAACATAGTGAGATCGAGATAAAGCATATTCAGACGCCCCTCGAACGCCCCAGAGGGATGAGTCCCCTGCCTGCTCATCTTGGGCTCACTACAGCCAGACTCAAATTGTTACGATTCGTAATCTGAACCAAAGAGTCCAAATCCGGCAAATCGTTTTGAGAAAACAGATTTTTTTGAAAGAAGTGCCAAACATGGACTGCTTTGCCAGTTATAGAGTCGCCACCTAAATATTTTTTATTTTGAGAAATTTAAGAAACCCCGACTCGTGCCTAAGGCCACGAAATTCACATCACCAAAGTTACCTCGGCTCTAGAACTTGGGTATGATTGGAGAAGGTCACTGTGAGCACTCGCCGCCGATCAAAGATCAACCTCTACTAACCATGATATCTAGTTTTGAAAACATTATGCATTCTTATTCCGCTTATTAGCTTAGATTTTACTATGTGATGCACACAAGCAAGTATAGATCGATCGTCAATTGAAACAAAACATTTCATGTTTGTTTTTGAAAGATGGTTTGCTACTCGCAAGTAGGCTTAAAATGCAGATTTTGCCACCCTCGGGTGGGCTTGGAAAAAATGGTTTTGCTACTATCTAGTGGGGTTAAAACTCATAGTTAATGATTTGTCCCAATACAAATAACCCAACCTTCACCCACAGGCACTCAGGCAGTTATATCACATAAGCAAATAGCCTCATGGTAAGCATGCTATCATGGCAGTCACTCATACGCATGCAAGGATGCTAAAGCATAAAAACTCACCGAGTACTTCAAGCCAAAACAGAAGCTAATTAGAAATCCATGCATGATCCTAACTATACAAAATGCCTAATGCAACACATGCAAAAATGCAACTATAGCAGGCTTGGCTATTCTAAACATGGCATATGGAATGCTACAGCTAACACATATTCAACTTGAAATTGAAATACAATGCAGTGAGTTATGATGCGCCGAGCCCGGTGCATGCAAAACAGATGAATGAATGCAAACATGCTATCATACTGTATGCTAATTTGAAATATGTCCTAATCTAACCATCATAAGCTGGTAAATAAAAGGGAGAAAGATGTGAAGTTGGAAGACATACATCACACACACACACACACACTTATTACAACATTGCCCTCGCGCAGAGGGTCCAAATAAATAATACAGTCCCGAATAAGTACAAAAATCCTAATTAATTAACAAATTAATCTAGGAAAGCAATAAATGGCACGCAAATCCATGGACCGCCTACTGCTCCAAATGATGAATGATGCATGTTCGTTGCTTACGCAGAAATCCATCGCGACGCCTCTAATTAGCCTCTCGCTTATAATTAAGCCCGTACGTTGCCAAACCCCAAAAGATTGCCGCTTTTGATTTGTCGCAACAGAGAGCAGGAAAGGGGCATGGCAATGTATTTTCACATATGTATGCTTGAATACTCTTCAGGGAGTGTAGTCTTCGATCCTCGTGCCACCAATCACGCATCTCGATGCATGATGGCCGAGGGGTCGATTTGCACGACTCAATATGGAATGAATGCACACATAAACACAACAAGGCCTAAACTCCATCATGGATAATCCGGAGTGTTTGTGATCGAAATTGAGACACGCTCATTACTCGTAGTACGAACGCCCTCGCTTCCCGTTCGCTAACTCTATCCCAAGCACAATGCAATATGCATGACATGCATGAATGCAACTAATATACAACCTAGCATACACGCATTATGAGATGGCATACACGATGCACGATGTAACATGGCATACACAATGCTCTAACATGCAACATAGCATACGCAATGCTATGAAATGAAATGGCATACGCAATGCATGATGGACTTACGCCAACATGAGTGGACCTCACCACACTTACATCAGCAAGATTAGATAAAATGAGACATCGAGATGCGTGCACACATGCACGCAAAACCGAGGACCGAACCTAAGTCACGAAATGCCACTCAAACAAGGCATGGAAAGGGATGCAATATGGCATACAAGAATGCAAGTTTCAAAGATCAAATGTGATGCAAAATGATCCCAAACATGGAAACATGGCACCCGATGCATGGAATGGTCCCAAACACAAAACTAGGCACATGCATTGACCTATAGCTATACAAAGCATACATTATTTGATCATGAAGAATGAAGACAGAACTAAGGTAGTCCCAAAACATGAACATTTCTAGTTTAAAGCATGGCCAAAAGATGCTAGCAAGATGGACTAAAATAGCATGCAACTTTGACTAGCAAACATGGTTTACATGGCATGTATATGAATAAAGTGAGAACTCATCAAACCAGAAAAATCAATGAATAAAACATGCCAAACATGTCCAAATAACCTCTGAAATGCAACCAACACATGCACAAATGATGGGTTCTTTTAGAGGGCATACAAAGGGTTATACACATGCATCAAGGACACTTAGCATGACACAAAAAACTTAGAAAATGAAATATGGTAGTCCTAAACTCATCAAGTTGACCTCAAATCACCAACAAGGCATGCAAGATAGGGCCTCTTTGTAAGGCCAAAATGACCATCAAACAAAATAAGGTGAGAGGGGTCACCCCTCTACTTTTGAGGCTCAAATACATCAAAGCCACTGAAAATTTATCGATTTCAGTGGCTAAGAGGCCAAAACAAGGCTAATGCAATGCCCACATGTATGGCCCCAATCATGAAGAGATGAGGCATGCATAGGGTGAAGATGACCCCAAACAGAGAATGGACCTTAATCAAACATGAATATGATGTCAAAAAAAAACTATTTTCATCTTAGGTCGAGGTCCAAAAAGGCTAAAAAATAGGGCTGATATATCATGAAAAAACAGCCCTAAAAGAGAGGATGAACAAACAGGGCAGAAAATGATCTCAAACAGAGAAGAGCCCTTCAACAAAGTTGAAGAGGGGCTCAAAAAAAGATACTTTATAGTTTATAAAAAATCCCAAATATGCTCACAAATAAGGCTACAATATGATGCAAAAATGACCCTAAAAGAGAGATACAGAGTAAGAGGCAGTATCTGGCCTCAAAAAGTGAAGAGCCTTTCAAAAAAGTTAAAAGGGAGCTCAAAATAAGGCACTTTACAGTTTGGCTCAAAGCCCAAAAATGCTCACAAGCAAGGCTAATATATCATGCAAGATAAGGGCCAAAAGGAGGGATAAAGTGCAAAGGGTGGTAGGAGACCTCAAACAGAAAAGAGCCCTTCAATAAAGTTAAAGAGTGACTCAAAACAAGCTACTTTACAGTTTAGCTCGAAGCCCAAAAATTCAAGCAAAAGGGGCTAAAGTATAGAGCAAAATAATGCAAAAAAGGGAGAAATAGAAGCTTACCCTTGTAGAGTTGACCCTCAGCGACTTTTGGACCAAGAATATGACTCCTCAAGCTCTTCAAGTGACCTCCAAGGTGCTAGAATGGATGAGGGAAGTGGTAGGCTATGGGTTGTAGTGTAAATGGCCAAGGAACTAGGGTTTTGGAGCTTTGGAATAGTGAAAATGGAGGGAGAAGGGGGTGAGCCTTAGCAAATATTTCTAACCCCTAAAAATGAAGCTTAGGTGCTGGCTTTATAGAGGGAGAGAAGCAAAGAAAAGGGGGGGAAAAACCAATTCAAATTTCCTCTCAAAAGGGCAGCCCCATGGACAGTGGGTCAAGTGCAGAATAGCTGGCACAACTGGAATACACTCACGGAGACAAAAATGGCCGACCAGGTGCAAAAGGGCCAGGTGGTCGGCCAGTCACCTCCCCTGGTCGGTCGGCCAGTTCAAAAGGTTCAGGTGCCCGGCCGGCCACTTTACCTGGTCGGCTGACTAGGTCAAAAAGGTCAAAGGTGGCTAGCCACCCCCTAGGATGAATCCCCAGAAGTTAGCTTTCCAATGCCACAAACCTTGCATTAAAATTCCTCCTGTGAAAAAAGTTATGCCAGTTTTGGTGAAGCCGCGCAGATTCCGTCCAACCGGATTGATTCCCTACTTCAACCAATCATATCTCCCCTGCCCAGACTTGTCCTTAGGATATTCTTGAGTGTAAAATGAAGCCCTGGAAGTAAGCTTTCCAACGGCAGTGGCCTCATATCTTAATTCCTTTTTTACAAAGAGTTATGCCCTGCTTTGAAGCCGCCAGATGTTTTCTCATTCCCGAATTCATCAATCACTTTTGACCAAAAAGCTAGTTTTTCAGAAAATTGCTGGCCTCCCACCCTCCTACAAGTTTTCTAACAATGAAAATAAGGTCCCCGCCAAAATCGACCAAGACGGATGCAAACAAAGGTTCGGGCCCAAAACACGCAGCCGGGTCCCAAAACAGTCGTTAGGGCACCGAAGTGGCGTTCACCACGGCGGTCTCTGGCTACAGAGTTCTCAAAAGAGAGGAAATAAGGTGTATGCCAAAAATTGAGCAAACGGAGGTGGTTAAGGCCCCAACCAAGGCATAGGGCCGATTGGTCGGTTTGGCCAAAGTGGGTCAAAATCGATCTGACCAAGACACGCAGGGTTGAAGAAAATAGACCCACAACCGCCCGCGGTGCGGTTCGCGGTTTGTGCGGGTGGGTCAGTTGGTTGTGCGGGTTGGTGCGATTCGGTTTGCGGTTTGGGCTTTTTTTAAATTGGGCTTAGTTATGATATTAATTTGAATAAATTTGACATGTTGGGCTACTTTTTAAGCATTTTTTTATTATTTATGAAAAAGTTATAAATTAAATTTCATGATAACATAAATGCCCATATCATGATATAATAAATTTTACATTCTTCCAAAATAGAAAAATAATTGATATAAAACATTAAAATTCACACTAAAATCAATCTCCATCAATCCATAATCCAAAGCTTACCTAAATTTTACATTTATCCAAAATGCAAAAATAATAATAATAACTAGTTATCTTCATCCATCCATAATCCAAAAGTTTACCTAAATTTTACATTCATCCAAAATGTAAAAATAATAATAATAACTAGTTATCTCCATCCATCCATAATCCAAAGCTACCTATTAATCCACAATGCAAAAATAATAATAATAACTAGTTAGAAACTAAAATAAATTAGTTTTCATCCATCCATCCATCCATCCAAAATCTAAAGCTTACCTAAAATTTAGTGCTCCAATTAATTTTACATTCATCCAAAATAAAAAAAAATAATAATAAACATTAGTTACAAACTAAAATAACATTGTCTTCAAACTTCATCCAAAATAATTTCAAAAGGTGGTATCCATCCAAGGCTTCACTAAACTCTTTAGGTCCAATGTCCAATGTCCAATCTCATCCAACAATCTGCCAAAAAAAAATTCCAATGAGCCAAATTAATAAATATAAATAAATAGATATAAATAAATAAACATTAATCTGATCTCAACTAATTAGAAAAATCTCACACATGAGCCAAATGAACATTAAAGTTCAATTATAGCATCTACATTACACTTTGGGGTTGAAGAGGAACATGGCTCCAAAGTACCTAAAAGCATGAGTCAACAAGAGAAGAGAAAATAAATAAACTTGCATAGTAAAAATAATAATAGAATTAAAATGAAGAGATATTCACATATTACCCGAGTCAGATTGCTCAAATTCCTCCACATCATCCATTGCTTTTCAAGAGAAATTGAAGGTTACTTTTAAGCCAATTTTGTGTGCATACAAGAGCTTCAACCATGGAAGGGGCAAGTGAACTACGGAATGGATCAAGGATACGCCCCCGACATCGAAAAAATTCAAGCAACGCTAGAAATGGGCATGGCCACCACATCCTTTGCTATTTGAGATAACACTCTATACTTTGTTGCATTATTCTTCCAATATTCCAATATCTCAAATGTCTGATTTTTTGCAAAATGTTCAACCTCGCCCAAGTACTTGTCTAATTCCGACTTGCTTCCACTAGTGAAGCGCCCTTCCAAATATAAATTAAATTGGGACTCCATTTGAGAATCCAAATCATCGTCATCAATCACTATTGTCTGCACTTCAGTCACCCTTGAGACACTCTCATTTGATGAATAAATTGTGGCATAATGGTTGTACAAATGAGTCAAACAAGAAATAATTTTGTTCACCATCTCATTCACTTTCCTCTTTTCTCCATGAAATATATTTGTAAAAGAAAACTCCAAGTATGCTATCTTTTTGTAGGGTCAAGAGCAACAAAGAACATACAACAACATATTACTCTTCTTACCATCCCCCCAATATTTGTTGAACTTTTGCTTCATACTCATAGCCATTGTGCATAAAACACCATCATTGTCCAAAATTAATTGATTAATTGTGCTTTCAATTTTAAACATCTCTTTATAAAATGCATTGAAGTAACAAAAGGGACCCGAAAATTTCTTTGTTGCAAGGTAGAATAGTTTCAAAAATCTCACAAACAACCTACATTTTTTCCAATCCTCCTCATTTGGAATCCTCCTAATCCCACCATCAACATCCTTGAAGTAAGTTTCAAAATTGGAGTCTTCATACTTCAAACGTTAAAAGCCTTCTCAAACTTTTCAAATGCCTCCAACATTAAATATGTGGAATTCGACCTTGATGTTACATCTAGGCATACAAGAGCAAAGAGTCACAAGTTTTAGATAGGCCGCACACTTCTTAAAAGCATCTTGCCGATTAGGAGAAGACCTCACATACCTAACCGCAAGTCTAATATTTGCAATAGAATCATCCATTTCCTTCAATCCATCACTCACAACAAGGTTTAGAATATGTGCACAACACCGCATATGCAAAAACTCATGCTCCAAAATGGTCCCCTTCCAATCTTTGGTATTCCTTCTCAAGTATTGAATGGTAAGATTGTTGGAACTAGCATTATCAATAGTTACAGTGAAGATACTATCGATGTTCCACTCAAGCAAGCACAACTCAATTTTTCTACTCAAAGTTTCCCCCTTGTGATCTTCAACTTGTTGGAAGTTTATGATTCTTTTTTGTAGTTTCCAATTATCATCAATGAAATGAGCCGTTGGACACATGTAACACAAATTTTGAATAGAAGTCCAAGTGTTCGTAGTGAAGCAAATTCTACGACCCTTCATCAACCTCCTCAATTTATCCTTCTCGTTGTTGAATATGTTTGTCACCTCTCTTGCTATGGTATGACGAGATGGGATTGGTGTGAATTTAGGAACGGCAACATTACAAAATCTTTTAAACCCAACTCCCTTCACAAATCGAAAAGGTAACTCATCAATAATCACCATCTTTGCAAGAGCCCTTTTACAAGCCTCAAAACTAAAACTTGTTGCCACAACCTCAACACCCTCTTTGGCATTTTGTTTTGATTTAAAACTCAATGTTTGTTGCCTATCTTTATCATTGTTTGGAAATTTTTGAAATTAGGGGTATGACTTCTCAAATTATTAGTCCCATGAGTCCTAGAATCGGCCATATACTCTTTAAAACAATACTTACACACTGCTCTACGTTTCCCATCTTCTCCTATAACCTTATCAAAATGGTCCCAAACCGAGGATGGTGCTCTCCCACAACCACTCTCACTCTTTCTTTTGTTCTGGGGTTTAGGAGGCTTAGATTCAGATGGGGAAACATTAGTTTGAGAATTAGATGATTCTGGTGGAACAATAGGGCTTCCGGTAGATTCAAAACTAGCATTGTTATCTTTATCCATTCAAACTGGTAATAAAAAATTAAAAAAGTATGAGATAACAATTAAGTCATGGATGGTATAATAATTGAATCTAAACATGAAAATAATATGATACTAATAATTTAAAATTGTCAACAAAAGCATCACTATTTTCAACATGAAAATAATAAATAAGTAAAATAATTTAAAATTGTCATCCACATCTCATTCACAATTTTGTTTTCAAATTTCTACTCAAGTTTATAAATCAAATAAATACAATTTTATAAACCTTATTATGAATGTGACCTACATGCTACCAATTTTAAATTCACAATATATAGTATATTTTGGAGATAAAAATTCATGATAAATAATATTTTTGAAAAATCTATTCATCTTTTGAAAAGAGAGGAAAAAAAATAGAATCCCAAATTAGAAAACAAAAAAGGTAATGGAAAAAAAAGATCAAGTGAGGTCTTGAAATTCTTAAGTCACATGGATCAAAGATACCGCAACCAATATTCATCACAAAGGCACACCAATACGAGACAAAGATAGAAAAAACAAAATGAAAACAAAAAGAAGAATTAGCTTTTTAGAAGATATCTAAAGGAGAAAGAAAAATTAAACTTGTTTGGTAAATTATTCAAACTATTTTCGTGATTTTTTGTTGTTGAAACTTGAAATAACCCTTTTTAGAAAAAACACTTTAAAATTATTTTTGAATTTTCCAAAATTGTTTCCTCAAAACAAAAAATAATGCGTGCTTTCAATATTTTCATATTATTTTATTTTTGTTTGAAAACATAAAATACAAAATCATCGAAAATGAATAATATGATATTGAAAAGCCTTGGTTTGTTGTTCATGCATTTTCTTTCTTTGAAATTTGAAAGTCATTTAATTTTATAAAAAATAAATTAAAAGAAAAAAGACCAAATACACAAGACAAAAATCAAGGAGAGAAGCAGATGATGTACTACTAATTTCAAAAATCTGCACACCCAAGTTTCTTCTCGCAGATCCACATCTAATTTCAAAATCGAATGAAAAAGAGAGAGAGAGAGAGAGAGACCGAATAGGGTCAGGTTGTCGCGATCACGGCTGATTTGTCACGCCGATCACGGTTGCTTTACTCGCTGATCGCCGGGCGCCTCGCCTCGCCACCGCTGCTGCTGCTGTGCTGCTAGGGTTAGCGGCTGCTGCTAGCTAAGAAGGGAAAATAAAGTAATGAAAAGGGGGAGAGATGAGAGAAATAGGCGGGCTGGGTGGGTGGGCAAACAAATAAGAGTGCCCTGCCCTAGTATAATAAATAAAGGTTTATTTTGTAATATATATATATATAAATATAAAAAAATAATAATAATAATAATAATACGCGGGTCGCGGGTTACGGTTCGGGTAGGGTCAGAACCGCAACCCGACCCGAACCCGATTTTTTTTTTTTTTTTTTTGCAGAATTCTTGACCCACACCCGCCCGCCTACCTATATCGAAACCGCCCAAAAGGTCATGGTCGCTCAAGGCTTGGTGGGTGGGTTCTGTGCTCAAATTTCTAAGGCACATGGCCGACGGCTCCGAAAAAAACAGAAACCGGGCTTCAAACGGGAAAAATGGCCTACGACCACGAAACGTAGCCTACGACCACTGAGAGATGATCTACGAGACCTCTCCCTCCCTTCGGGAAGAGAAAACGGAGAAAACGGGACCTAGTTCGCAAACCGAGGCAAGGTACAAAAGAGTCCGGAAGTCCGAAGGCAAGGCTCGCAGCCGAGACTCCGCAACCTCAGAACGAGCACAATATGCAACATCACCAAGCGCTCAGTTGGTGACGTCTGAGTCTTATGGTCGGTCAAAAATGGGGTGTCTACAATATCCTTCAGATGTTTTAGTAATTTTTATTCCTAGAATTACATCTGCTACTCCCGCATCTTTCATGTCAAATCTTTTGTTCGATATTTTTTTTGTAGATTTAATCATGTCATTATTGCTTCCAATAATGAGCATGCCATCCACAGAAAGACAAACTATGACATAGCCTTTGTCTGTGCTTTTAACATAGAGGTATTTGTCACATTCGTTTATCTTGAAACCATCCGAAAGCATAGCGTGATCAATTTTTCATGACATTGTTTGAGCTTGTTTTAATCTATAAAGGATTTTCAAGTTTACAAACCTCTTTCTCTTGGCGTGAAGTTGAAACCCTTCCTATTGTTTCATATAGATTTCTTCATCTAACTCGCCATTCAAAAAGCTGTTAACATCCATTTGATGTATTTTCAGATTAGACAAACCCGCAATCGTAATCAATATGTGAATAGATGTTATGCTTGTCACCCGAATACGTGTCAAAATAATCAATGCCTTCCTTCCGCCTCAGATCCCTTAGCAACAAGCCTAGACTTGGATTTATCTATTGAACCATCTATTTTCATTTTTCTCTCGAATATCCACTTGTATCCAAGAGGTTTACACCTGCTGGAAGATCCACCTCCAAAGTATGATTTTGCAAAGATTGATTCATTTTCACTATTTACAAATCTCTCTCCACAATGGAGCTTCAGACTTAACATTGCTTCCTTGAAGTTTTGAGGCTCATTTTCTAATAGGTATGTCAGGAAATCTAGACCAAATGATTTAGAGATCCTAGCCCTCTTGCTACATCTAGGTTCATCTGCATCATTATCATTGTGGTCTTCATTGCTACTCATTGCATTATCAAAAATTCTTTTATTTGAACTTGTCTTTTCAGTTCCCTTGCATGGAAAAATGTGTTCAAAAAATGATGTATTCCTAATAATGTTTACATGCATATCAGGATTTTCAGATCTATAAACTAAAAATCTATATGCACTATTGTTATTTGCATAACTTATGAACACACAATCAACGTTTTTTGGTCATATCTTAGTCGTTTTAGGACTAGGGACTGCCACCTTGGCCAAACACCCCTACACTTTGAGGTAATTGTAGGTAGGTCATTGACCTTTCCATAATTCATAAGGTGTTTGATTAAGTTTCTTGTGGGATACCTTGTAAAGGATAAAGTTAGCGGACAAAATCGCCTCCCCTCCACAAGTTCTGAGGTAACCTTGAACTAATCAATATAGTATTCATCATCTCTTTAAGAGTTCGATTCTTTCTTTTAGCAACTCCATTTGACTGTGGAGAATAGGGTGTAGTGGTTTGGTGAATAATACCATGTTCAGAACAAAATTCATCAAATTGTGCATTATACTCACCACCTCTGTCACACCTTACTATCTTAATAGTTTTGCTGTCGATTTTCAACCTCAAGTTTATATTGTTTAAAAGCTTGTAAGACATCATCTTTACTTCTCAATAAGTAAACATAGCAATATCGAGTGCAATTATCAATAAAAGTAATAAAGTATTTCTTACCTCCTCTAGTTTGAACAAATTTTAAATCATAGATATTTGTGTGAATTAAACTTAGAGGTTCAGTACTTTTTTCTACTTTATTAAATGATGCCTTAGTGAGTTTTGCCTCAATACGAATCTCATATTTATAATTAGGATCAAACTCTAAGTTTGGTAAAAATTCTAAAGCAACAAGTCTACGTAAAGAATTAAAAT
Source organism: Camellia lanceoleosa (assembly GCA_025200525.1). NCBI lineage: Eukaryota > Viridiplantae > Streptophyta > Magnoliopsida > Ericales > Theaceae > Camellia > Camellia lanceoleosa. Next base: position 13,407 of record JANUSC010000419.1, read on the forward strand.
TAACATATCCTAATCTACAATGCCATAAAAAAGAAGATTCAGCAATATAAACAGAAGATGTGTTCTTATTATTAATAGCCAAATTTGGTACAACAGTTTTTACATTGAGCTGAAAAGCCCATCACTCATATAACCTCGCCCCACATATATTTCACTTTTGGAAAGTACAACCTTGTCAGATTCAAAGACTAATTTAAATCCATTCTTTATTAACAACGACCCAAAAATCAAATTCTTATGAATTTCTGGTACATGGAGTATATTGTTGAGCGTGAGTTCTTTTCCCGAGGTCATTTTCAACACGATCTTTCCTTGTCCTTCCACAGTTGAAGTGGAGGAGTTTCCCATAAAAAGTTGTTCCTCACTTTCCACTACTTTGTAGGTTGTGAACATCTTCTTATCTGCACAGATATGGAGGGTTGCTCCAGTATCCACCCATCATTCTTTAGGATTGCCCACCAAATTTTTTTTAGAGATTATTGCAGCAAGATTGATGTCTGCCACTCCATCGGAAAGATAAAAATCCTCAGCTATGTTGGCTTGTGCTGGCTTTTTGCTTAAACTCCCTCTGTCCTTGCGAATGTGACAATCCTTAGTGCGATGTCCATCTTTGCCGCACACAAAACACTTGCCTTTGAACCTCTTGTTGAACTCGTTGTTGATCTTACTAGTGGATCCTTGTTTGGGACCATTGCCATCATGCTTCCGCTTCTTGTTGTTGAACTTTGACCCATGTTCATGTTCCACAACATTTGCTTTAGCCTACATGACATGGTTTCCTGACTTCTTGTAGAAACCACGGTTATTCTCCTCAATTCTGAGCCGTACTATCAGTTTCTCCAATTTCATCTCCTTGTGCTTATGCTTCAGATGATTCTTGAATTCTTTCTAGGATGGTGGCAATTTTTCAATGATTGCCGCCATTTGGAATGAGAACCATCTCTTCCGCATGTATTTCATGCAGAATTAATTGGAGATCTTGAACTTGACTAATAACCGTCTTGGAATCCATCATTTTAAAATTCAGAAAACGGCCGACAACAAATTTCTTTGTATTGACGCTGCTTGTCTTATACTTATGATCCGAGATTCCCACGCCTCTTTAATGTGCTTTTGACATTATACACATTGTACAAAGGTATTCTCTAACCCATTAAGGATATAATTCACACGTAAAATCACCATGTTTCTATGCATCGATCAAAGAACCACTTGTTGGTCGTCTCCTCGCTCGAAGCAAGGCCTTTTAATGAGTGAAGTGAGCCAAATTCAATGTCATAAGATAAAACATCATTTTTGTTGCGATTTTTAAAATCATTACCATTAAATTTTTCGCTTCTCCCATGATTTACCTGCATCCAAGTCATCACTAGCACAACAAGTGTGGAATCGATGTAATAACATTTTAGTATCATAGTAGTCATATTTCTGATGAAATAAAAATGTACCAATCACAAATTTATACACAAATTAAATTACACACAAAATATACAGAAAAATATTTTGTAACAAAATTCTAATGATAAATAGTATATTACTACTATGTTATCAAAGAAATCATTAAACAATATATTACTACTATTTAAGAAATTAAACAGTATATGACTACTATTTAATTTCCCGAAACAAAATATTTTTCTGTCTAACACGAAAAAAAAAAAAAAAAAACGAAAACCTACTTTAAGATTGTTATACCCATAGTGCCGCCTGTATGTGTAAATTAAATGTATAAAGAAATTAAACAACCTAAAATAATTCAAGAAATAATTATATAAATTAAATTCCGAAGTAAACGCTTATAGAAATAAAAGTCGAGGCGTGTGTTGGACACAATCTCCTTAAAGTAGATTTCGCCTTCACTCCGATGCTTCGAGATTTATCGACGTCTACTTTCCAGGATGCAATGACTAAAACGTGATTTTACAGCACTATAAAATCAAGTTTAGCGAACCAAAACTTTGTTGTAACTCTATTTTTTCTTCTTAAAATAAATGCAAAACTCATGCAGAAACAGGAAGATGAAAAGGGAAAAAGAAGTACAAAAATCTGAGAAGAAAATCAAATGAAATGAATTGTTGGAAACATGCTTTATATAGAAGGAATGATGGCTTTTCAATAGGTGCCAATAGATAGGCAATCGTTGGACAGATTCAAACTAGAAAAACTGCTTGGACATATCTGTTGGTTTGAATACAACAGTATGAACTTGTTCGATGGGTTACGACTGCTTTGGGTGAAGGAAAAGTTGAACTAATTTATTTTGAATTTTGAAACCAAAATAAATAAATAAATAAGTAAATTATAAATGTTTTTGGCCAAAAGATAAGTATTGATCGACAAGCCCAATCCAACCTCACACCATGCATCTGCACTTGAAGCCCACCGAACCGGACGGACAACGCATTTACTTGTGCGTAGTTTTGATTTGGGTCCAATGGGTCTAGCCTACTTTACCCATAACCTCATCCTTCCACAAATTTGGGTGCCCTTGGGACTCATTCCAAGTATCCCAAGCTAAGGTATATAAATCCATTCAAAACTTTAAGCCTTTCCAATGTGGGACAAGCACATTTCACAAATGTGTAGGAAACCCACCAAAAGCCATTCCATGAACCCAAAACGACGTTGAATTCTCATTCATCCGTAAATGGTTTTGAGCAACCAAATGTACGGTTTCATTCACTATGCGACATTAAACATGAACCCATCAAAATGTTAAAAATAATGCTTGGGTCCCACCTTAATGAATGCTCAAAGTTAGCAAAAAAATAAAGATTTTAAAAGCCATTTTCCAAAAAAATCTTGTGTAAAACGAAGGAAGATCTCCAAATAACGCACCAAAGATAAGTTATGGATAGATCTAAACATAACATTCATACTGTAAAACAAAGGTTGATCATAAGAATTCGACACTAGAATAAATCTAAGGTAAATACATGGACTATATCTAAACTATGTGAGTAAGCTATGAACACACCAAAAAAATAAAAATAAAAATAACATGTACACATACAAACCCTCAAACCCATAACTCCACACAGTGGCAATGACTGATCCGATGGTGGAAAGCAATGGAGTAGGATGATGGCTATGGATTTGGGTGAGGGGTAATAGATCCAACGGAAAGATGAGGCGAACAAGTGATGATGGTAGCCGAAACAAGAGGCGCAGAACATGGAGTCGACACCGAAGTAGAGAAGAGGAGAAGAGAGGCAGCGGATCCATGAAGGCCATGGCCAGAGTTGAAGCAAAGAGATAAACACCTCACAAAGGAGGAAGATGGTGGAAACCCTAAAGCTTCCAAGTTATTGAGTAGTAAAAGCGGTAGGATGAGTAGAGAAGAGACCAGAGGTCGCCGGAAAAGCGCCTTTCCCATCCTAGTCGCCGCTTACACCTAAACCCTAAAGAGAGAAAAGTGTAGAGAGAGAAGCTCTCAAAGTTTTTGTGTGTGTGTGTGTGTGTGTGAGAGAGACAGAGAGGTCTTCTTCTAGAGGTGGTTCAAATTGTCACAGGTCATGAGAAAAAATTGAATAGATAGGAAAAAAATCAAACATATATTTAAACAGATAGCTTCGAAAAAATTGAACAGATAAAAAAATTTCAATAGATAGGTTAGCAGGTAAAATTAAAAACAAAATATTCTCCAAAATAACAATATGTAATTCTCACCACAATTTTTTAAAAGGTGTGTACGTCTTGAAAAAAAAAAAAAAAATAAATAAATAAAATGATGGGAGTTAATAACTTATACCCTCTTTAAAATAAACATTTCACCAATTCTCTTATAACAATTACATAACAAATGATACATGTAAGATAGTATTAAATACAAATATATGAGAAGTGTCCATTGAAAAGTATCAGATACATATACTACACTATTGTCCGAGTATCGTGTTTGACACTTAATATTTGATTTATTTTAAAGAGTCCATGTAACATAGTAGACGGTAACATATAAAATATGAAAAATTATTAAATAGTTCTAAAGTATTGTGTAATATTATTATTTTGATAATTGATAATTGATAAATTTGAGATTCAAAAGTCATTTCTAAGTTAATGAATCAGATACACGAACTCTTATCAATAATGTGGCCAACATACTCGTAAAATTATCAAGACTTTTAACTAAAATAATGTTACGTGAATTATTCTTTATTCATAATCAAGGTTTCATTTGTTTTGTTGTAAAATATATATTTTTTATTTTTGTTGTTTGATTGCCTAGAAAATAAGTAAAATATTTCATATAATAAAGTGTAAAATTTTGCGTTAAAACTTTCGCAAGTTATTTTTTTCTTATCATGATTTATACTATCAAAAGTACATATCAAGTTTGACTACTTTCATACGCATTAAGTATTTTTATATACATTTTTTTCTCTCTCTCTATATATATATATATATATCTATATATACATATACTTATATATACACATATATTATTGTTGAGCATTTAATCGAAATTAGATTTTGAAATTGTTATTTTTGTTATATTCATTGTCCTATTTTATTCTTTACTAATAATTTTGGAAAACTAGTTAAAAGTTAGTTTTTATCTTTTAATTCATTTTAAGTCATATCATCTCTCACATTGTTTACACACAAAAAGACAAAAAAGTCATAAAAAGTCAAAAAATCAGTTTTTAACCAACTTTCAAAATCACCATATAATCAAACCTTCTCTATAAAAAAATATATATAATGATGTGTCACATTCCTATCCACTTATTGTAAGTTCAAATTCTCATTTTTATAATTTATAAATGTAAAAATGATATTGCCATATTATTTTGTTCAATTGTACATGAAAATTACATATAAGCATCATTTTCTTTTAATTTTTTTTTATAAAAAAATTTACCCTAGAATTGGTTTTTATTAAGATTTTTGTTGTAGATAATATTTTAAGAGTGAGCCAAATACCAAAAACAAAAATAAAAATTATTTTTAGAACAAAATTATTTTTGAAAAAACAAACGGAGTGTAACAAACAACAAAAAAAAAAAAGAAAAGATTTAGAGTATACATTAAATAATTGTACCCACCACTTAAATAATAGAAAATGTTACATTTCGGTGGGACCATCACAAAATATTTATAAATTAATAAAAAATCTATGAATTGAATTATTAAATTGTAAATATTTTTTTGAAAAAATACACAGAATTGCGATTTTCTCCAAATAATAGTTGGATGAAAATAAAAATTGTGGGTAAATTACAAGTCAAGTCAAGCACGATATTACAATTCCGTGTAATTTGGAGTGAACAAGTCAAGTCAAGCACGGTCGCGATCATATGCGACAATTCTTCACGATTGTGATGTGAAAGTCGCCTAACCTCGCTTGGTCCAAGTAGTGAAGTAGTCACCACTCGAGGAAAAGAAAGACTTAAGGTAACGTATGATTTGGATTAAAAAAATTTATGCTTCGTTTGGAAAGCCCAAAGTTAGGGTTTTTTTTTTTTTTTTTTTTTTTTTAATTTATAATTATTTTAGTTATAAAAAGACGAATGAAATTTTTAGTTCAACAAGATATAATATCATATCTAATCTATAATTATTACATTCTTTATCTCACAAAATAGTAAAAAAGGCCAAAAAAGTCAAAGCACTTCTCAAACTAGACTTTTTAACCCTGTGTTAAAATAGTTAAAAAATTAAAAACTAAAGAGCCAACCCACTTTCCAAACGAACCCTTAATGCCCTTCTTAAATTGGATAAATTACACTGATCCTTCTTGATATTTCGTTCAATTTCATCTCACTTGCGTTTTAAAAATTATATTTTCGCTTTTATAGTTAATAGTCTCATTTTATAAACTACCTTATTTATATAAAAGAAAAGGATAAATTACCGACACCCCCGAATTTATATTTATTACGCCTTCCTTCACATTTGGAAAATTATACCGATCCCTATTAATTTAATTTTATATATGATGATCATTACGTTGAGGGGGAATCTATGAAACTTTAAACCTTAAGAGACAATCAGAATGAAATTTTAAACTTCAGGGAGTGAGATGTAATTTTCAAAAGATGAGGGGGAAATTGTAATAAACATAAACCTCAGGGGGTTTTAATGTAATTTACCCAAAAGAAAATAACTCTTAATAAAAAAATGCATTTAAATTATATTGAAAAAAATAAATAAATAAATAAAGCAAAGCAAGAAAAGAGAGAGTGTATAAATTTAATATCTTTATTTAGTCTAAATAATTACAATGATATGGAGTTAGTATAATTTCTCAAACGTCAATGGGTGATATGTATTAAACTCAAACCTCAGGGAGTATAAGTGGAATTTACCCTTTTAAAATTCATAATCAAACATAAAATTGAAAATTCAATTTAAAAATTCTTTTTCAAACTCATAACTAAATTTTTCTCAAAACTTTATTTAAAAAAAAAAAAACTCAAAAAATAATTTTTTATTTTTTATTTTTTTGGAAAATATTTTTTTTTTCAAAAAATGTGTATTTTTATTTTTATTTTTTGAAGATTTTTTTTTTTTATTTTTTCAAAAAATACATTTTGTTATTCTTTTAAGTATTGGCTAAATAATTTGTTATGATTTAGATATATATAGGTGATCCAACATTTTTTCAAATTTATAAAAAAGAATTAAATTAAATATTTTAAAAATAAATAAAAAAGATTCAATTTTTTTAAAAAATGATAAATTACACTTACACTCGTTGAGGTTTGGGTTTAATACATATCACCTCTAATGTTTGAAAAAATTACACTAACCACCCTATTATTGTAATTATTTAGACAGAATGAAGACCTTGAACTCATGCATTCTATTTTCTTGCTTTTTTTTACTTTCTCTCTTTCTTTTTTTTTCACTGTAATTTTTTTTGTTTTTCTACTGGAAGTTGTTGCCTTTCATATAAACATGGATTTGTGAAATGAGACTATTAACCATAGGGGTGGGACTGTAATTCGATCAAATCTCAGGGGGTGTCAATGTAATTTACCATTACAAAATATTTAAAAATAAAATAAAAAATATTAAAATAAAAAATATTCAAAATAAAAATTAGATATTTAAAATAAAAAATATATATTTTTTTAATTTTGAAATATTTTAAAAAATATTTAGAAAAATTACAGCGTATAAATGTAGTAAATACATCGCTCATCAAAAAAAAATATATATATATAATGAAAGATATTTACCCTAAAAAAATAAAATTAATAAATTTTTAAATATTAAAAAAAACTCAAAAAATTAAATAAATACAACTTAAAAGTCAAAAACTCAAAACTCAAAACTCAAAACTCAAAATACAATTCAAAACTTAAATAAATAATAATAAAAAAAAAAAAAAAAAACCAAACGAAACCTAAATTATCATAGGAAAATTCTAGTGCACACCCCTATAAGATTTTGGTTGCTAATGACTTCTTTCTAGTTTGAAATTGGATTGGAGTGTATTGTTGGGTTTTTGTGAGCTCATCGCGGAGTATTCGTTGAGTATTTCATCCTGGCAAAAAATTACGTTACTTGAATATCGATAATCACTTTATCAGATCAAATTTGTATCAATGGTAAATATGATTTTAAAAATAAATTGTTGATACAAATATGATATGATGAAATAGATATTGATATCTGATCAATGTGATTTTTAAAAAAAATAAAATACTTGACGAACTTTACATATTGAATTTTTGGATTATCGGGATGGACCAAAAATGGGCTCAAAATGAGATAGACTGGACTGTCCAGTTGCAATAGCAAGCTGGAGAGGGTCTAATCCCATTTTTGGTTATGATTTTTGTGGTCTTTGATTATAACTTATTGTGGTTTTAGTTATAATATTATTTTAGTTATAATCTAGAAGTCTTTCAATATACCTAAGTATTATTTGGTTATAATTTTTTTTTAAAATTTTTTTTATTTATATTCTAGTTATGATTGTTGTGAAAAGTAAAATTATCTTCACAAGAAAAGCAAGATGACGTGTGCCTTCCTTGATCTTTGCAAAAAAAAAAAAACAAATGTCAGTGATCACGCTTGACCTAGGAAGGTCGGGAGGACACTTCGATGATCAAGTCAGTATATTGATCGGTTATTTTACAAAATATGTATTGACTATGTTAAATGAGTTTCTTGAGTTACCTTGATATGTCCTTTGTGTTTTACTTATTTATTCTTTTATAGTTATTTGGTTTAAATCCTGTTCGTCCATTCATCCTTTGATCAGAAGCCTTCGTTAGATACTTGTTGGGTCAATTGCCAATTAACTTGCCTTTATCTTTGATCGTTGAGTCTTATTGTACTAGACAACTAGGATTATGTCAAGTGTTAGTGACCAACTTGCTATTTGTCATGACCGTGGGATAGAGTTGATCAGACAGCTTCCTCCTTGGTCAGGTTGAGCCTATACCTCTATATTTCTTGACATATATTCTCATTCGTTGGATTAAGGTATGATCTATTGGTCCTTATTTTGCAGATCCTCTTTCTGGAAGGATATCGTCATGCTTAGCTGTCTTTTCACATGCCTGTGTCTGAGCCTCATCTAAGTTGATCTCTATTATGGGCCCAAGGTGCTGCTTTTGGGCCTTTTCGAGTCTTTAGACAATATTAAATGGATTGGGCCTTGACGCATAACTAAGTTATTATATTTGTGACAATCAAATCCACATAATATGCATATGAAAGGGTGTACCATGTAGTATTACCCATTACAATAACATACTTCTTTTAAAATTTCAAAAAAAATATATATATACAACAAATTTTGTAATTTCGATATAATTATATTATCTTTTTAAAAATTTTAATTTATATAATATTTTGTCTCATTTTTATAAATAATTTATTAGTCATATATAGATAAAGAAAAATAATATTATCATATCTTTTACGCCCATTGAAATGTATCATCTTTAGCTTTCACCTCTTTAGTCTAAGTAAAAAAGAAATCAACATAATTATGTCCATATTGTGGGCCTTATTGTATTTTTTAAAAACCTAAAGAGAGGTCAGTGTATTGTCAAAACATAAATGTATTACTATTTCAAATCAATATAGAATTAAAATACTAATATTCACGCTACAAAATATACAAATTTAAAAATTTTATAATTTTTTTGCTTAATTGATATTTCAGAACCATAATAAAATTTTGGGTAAATTACATTTTGCTCCCTTCAAGTTTCGTCATTTTCTCACTTTGACCCTTCAAAATTTTTTCCCCACTTTGGCCCTCATTTTTCATATATATTTTTTCAATTTATTTCCAAAGCTAACTTGTGTTTAAAATTAGATAGAAAATGACACATTTGACAGTTACATGACATAAAATATTTTATTATGTATAACTCATAATCTTACACAAACCCAAATTTCAATATAATATATATATATATATATATATATTTTCTGTATGTGGCGGTTAATGTGATTTTTTTGTCTAATTTTGAACAAAAAATAATTTAGGAGTAAACTGAAAAAAAACTTGAAACATGAAAAATCAAAGCGGAAAAAAACAAATTTGAAGACTAAAATAAGAAAATAACCAAAGATAAAAAGGATAAAATTTTACAATGTGAAATAGGACACACTTCAATAGGATGACAAATATCAATTCAATGGTAAATGGACAGATGTTTTTTTTTTTTTTTGTATTACCAACTGAAGTTCTTCCTTTAAAAATTTATACATTTAGTTTGCTTCGAGATTTAAAGATTGAGCTTTTATAAATTTCCTTAATTGGAATTTTTGGCATTTTCCAATTGTTTACGAAAAATTCTTGTTCCTCATTTTTAAATGATTCCCTTTCTCCTGACTTAGGAAATTGATCATTTCATTCTCATTATTTGAATCTATTCTTATCATAAAAAGTAGTTCCAGTTAAAATTTCTTCTAAGATTTGTTTATCGTTTTCATTAGAACTATATTCAGATTCTAATTCATATTCTGACATGAGTTCTTCTACTTGATCATCAGATTCTATTTCATATCCCCATATTGATTGATGTTTTTTTTTTTCAAAAAATAATATTTGTTTAACATTTTGTTTTCTTTGTTTGTTAGGACATTTATTTGCAAAATGTCATTTTTCTCCACAAAATCAACATTTATATTCTTCAAGAGATTTTCCTTTAGACATAGAAGCTTTTTAATTTTTGTGAATTTATTAGATTTCTTTTTAATATATCTACCCCAAGGTTTTTATTTTTCTTTATACGGATTAAATTTTTGTTTTTTTAAATTTTTTCTATTTTTTCACAATTTTTTTTCTCTTAACCAATGGTTTGGATTTCTTATCACAACCATAGCTTCCTACCATACCTTTTGTTTTTGAACAACAGCTATAATCCATATATGCTTTTTCCATACCTTTTATAGCTTGTCATTCGGCACAATATTTCTTTATAACTTCTCAGAAGCTATTCTTCCTATAAGAACCAGTATTTAATTATTCTTATAAATACATTATGTCATCTGAATAATAAATTTAATCTTATCTAAACTATTTAATAAAATTAATATTGCATAAATTAGGTGAAAACTATTCCAATTTAAATCACAAACAAAAATATTTCTAGGAATAATAATTTTGTAGGTATTTAATGTTTGTCGCTTGTAAAATGGTTCAACTTAATAATTTCCCTTGCTAAATACTTTAGTTGAAAACCTTAATTAATTGATTTTTAAAAATCCACATAAATCTGTAATTATAGAAATTTATCATTTAAAACAATACAATAAAAAATAGGTGACGTGGCCAGGGGACGTCAATTAAACCACCAACCGGACTGCTGCGTGTAAATCTACAAATAGCCCATGATGCAGCAACCCGCTTTAGAATATAATTGAAAGGAAAATGTTATAGACTCTAAATGAATTATCAAATATTCTATCAAATCATTCATATGGGTGTGAGACTCACAGAAATCACATGTGTGTGGGTCCCTGTGATAACCCAACCCGTTTTATGCTTAATTATACACGTGTTTATGTGTTTAAGATGAATTTGCAAGTTAAGAATGTGAATTATGTGATTTTGGATTTTGTATCTGTTGAATGTAAGAAAATCTGTTGCAATTGGAACTTTAAACTGAAAATTGAAAGTCTTCGAGGCGTGATAAACCAAAACCGACTTCATATTTGTGATTAGTATGATTTTTAGAGCTTACGGTAAAATTTTATAAAATTACGACTCGCAATATTTTATATAGCCTATATTATTTATATATATAAATATATATCCCTAGTTCTTGAGTTCATCATTTTGGGGAGAGCTTTGCTAGAAGGTGACTTAGAGAGAGGAAAAGAGGAGAAGCTAGAGATTTGGTGGAGATTCAAGGGGTAAACCCTAGATTGAAGCTAAGGTATGTAAATTTACCTAGAATCTTTGTCTTTAGCTCATATTTGGCATGAAATCAAGAGGAAATTAGAAACTTTGAGCTAGGGTTTTGGGGTTATGTAATGGGTTGAACTAAATGCAAGAAATCTCTTTATGTTTGTTTGTTTTAAGTCCAATTTCATGATTGATGCATGAAATGAGCTCTAAATTGTGCATATAGCAAAGATTTGTTGAAGGATCATCCATGTTTTTATGTATTTAAGCTTTATCATGAAATTTATGAAGTTATGAACATGTGAGACCATGATTTTGTTATTGAAGCAAGATTGATGTGTTTGATATGTAATTACTCTTGAATCATGTTAGTATAACATGTTTTTGGATTAGCTTTGCTTGGATCTGAGTTGGCAATGAGTTTGCAGGGCTTCATTTTGTCCATTTTCGGACTGTCTAAGGTTGCCCAGACCAGTCACGGGCATCGCACGAGCGAACATGAAGAAAAAAATAAGTTTTGATTCTACTCCTTGGGCGTTCGAACGGCTGGTTTTTCCGCCGAGTAGATTTGGGCCGCACCGCGGTGAAGATTTCGCCGAGCGGATCCTGCTCGCCTAACTTTAAAAGGCATATCTCCTCCATTCGGACTCGTTTTTAAGTGATTCTTGAGCCTAAATTCAAGCCCTCAAGTCTAGTTTCTAATAGTGGTAGTCTCACACCCAAAATCTAAGTACACAAATAGATATTCTTAAATTAGTGACGGCTACTTATTTTTCTTTTAACTGTTTCATGCCAATTCGTATCCTAACTTAGTTTCCTTTTGCTTCTTGCTATTTCCTTGAACCTTAAATATGTAAACATGATATTTTCAATAGAAAACATATGAGATTGTTGTAGGAAACATTAAGTTAAGTCATGAACATTTATGGCCGTTTAAAATACATCCGTAGCACAAGCTTTGTACGTCAATCACATGTAGAGGAGTTTAGCATTAAACACTTGAGAGGGATTAAAGAATGGGAAATGATTGAACAGATGTGTAATGAATAAAGTGATTTATTGAATTGAAAGTAATGTGTTTTGAAATGTTATGCTTGGTTATGTTCCTATAGGCTGAGTCGTTAAGGAGTGTCATCCGACCAAGCACCGTGAGTAATTTTCTTTGTAACAGTATTTTCATATGAAATACTCTAGAATTGTGAAACTTATGCTTTGTATAAATTATGTGCCTTGACGAGCGTTTCCGAAATTATAAAATATGCTTGAAATCTTCAGAGTAATCATGCTATGGCAAGTTTCCAAAATAATGTTTGGATAAGAATGAATAAGTCTCCTTTTGAGCAACAATTATGATAAATTGGGAAAATGTGTTGTGACCCTTAGTAACTGTTATTGGTCTAAATCCATGTTTTAGCCTACTTGTGAGTAGCAAATTTCAAACCTGTCTTCCAAACGGCAGATATGCAAAGGCTTTGTTCCAAATTAGGCGATCTAGTCTATACTTTTGTGTTGTCGCATCACATAGTAAGATTAGCTAATTAACCTAATAAGAATGCATAATGTTTTAAAACTAGATATCATGGTTAGTAGAGGCCGATCTTTGATCGAAAGTGCTCATAGTGACCTTCTAATCGTACCCAAGTTCGAGCGAGACAACTTTGGTGATGACGGACACGTGGCCTTAGGCAAATGAGTCAGGGTTTCCTAAATTTCCCCATAAAAAATATTTAGGTGGCGACTCTGTATCTGGTAAAGCAGTCCATGTTTGGCACTTCTTTCAAAAAAAATTTGTTTTCAAAAACGATTTGCCGGATTTGGACTCTTTGATGATTCATTGGTCTTCCATTGTACTCTGTGAGATTAGATACAGGATCGTGACATTGAGTCCTAAACTGTAGTGAGCCCAAATGAACAAAATGGGCGATTCCCTCCCAGGACGTTCGGGGACGTCTACAGCGCCCCCCTTTCAGAGAGGGCGCGAATTGGTCCCAGCTACTATAGTTTGGACTCTTGTCACGGTTCTGAATCTAATCTCACAAAGTGCAATGTGAGACTGATAAACACCAAAGAGTCCAAATCTGGCAATTGGTTTTGAAAAATCAATTTTGAATCAAAAAGTACCAAACATGGATTGCTTTGCAAAATTACAGAGTCGCCGCATAAATATTTTATTTTGGGAAATTTGGGAAACCCTGACTCGTGCCTAAGGTCATGTGTCCGTCATCACCAAAGTTGCCTCGTTTCGGGAACTTGGGTACGAGAGGGGAAGGTCCTAAAATGAGCACCCCCGCTTGCCCAATCAAAGAATCGGCCTCTACTAACATGATATGTTGTTTTTGAAAACACATGTGTTCTTGTTTGGTTGTTAGCTAACTTACTATGTGATGCGTACAACACACAAGTATAGACTAAATCGCTTGATTTGGAACAAAACATCTCATGTTTGTTTTCGAAAATGGTTTGAATTTGCCACCCTCAAGTGGGCTTAGAAATGCAGATTTGCCACCAAACAAGGTGGGCTTAAAACATGATGATTTGCCACTTCAAGTGGGCTTAAAACTCACATTTTGATGAATTGTTCCAATTCAAGTAATGAAGCCTTCATCCACAGGTATTCATGCAGTTAATCATTTAAGCACATAGCTTCATGGTAAGCATGCTAAACATGGCAACCATTTACACACATGCAAGTATGCTAAAGCGTAAAGACTTATATTGTACTCTGAGCCAAAACAGGGAACTAGTTAGAAATATGCATGATCCTAACTATGTCAACAATGCTTAATGCAACACATGCAAAATATAACTAAACAGGCTCGGCTATCTAAGATGGCATATGAATGCAACAATTTGATACATGTATTCAACTAGGAATTGAAATACAATGCAGTTTGTATGATGCGCCAAGCCCGGTGCATGCAAGACAAATAAATGATGCACGCATGCATAGCATAAGGTATGCTAATCAAAATATGCCCTAAACTAACCATCAAAAGCTGATAAGTAAAAGGGAGAAAGAAATGGGGATTGGAAAACATGCACACACGCACACACCCTTATTACAACATTATGCCCTCTCGACGGAGAGTCCGAATAATAAGCTAACTAGCTATGCTAAGCTACTTATTACAAAACAACTAATTAGCTATTCTAACTAATTAATTACAAACCGAATTGAAAAACTAGCTAATCTAAGCTAATTAAGGCAATTAATTAACTATCTAAGCTAATCAATTACAACACATTAAAATAGCTAGAAGCAACTGACTAATAAAGCAATAAAGAGAAGATGGCCTCATGAAGCAGGAAGCATGCATGCTCGGTTGTCATTCACTTAAATCCATTGCTATGCTATCAATTGCCTCTATTTTCACTTGACTTGATCTCTGAAAATTGTGCCAATCTCCAGAATGCCTCTACTTCAACACAAGAATCTGCTGGTGAAACGCCAAAAAAGTAGCCGCCACCACTAAAAGCCGCCACGGCTAGTGAAACTGGTTGGTTGGCTAGTAAAACTGGCTGGTTGGCTGGTTTTTTCTGCAGGCTACTGGTTTTGCTGCAATAGAGAAGAATAGAGGCACAATAATGTATTTCTAAGACAATGTGTGTACTACCACACTCCTTATCATGTCTCAGGCTCAAAGGAGCGTGGCACTCGGCTCTCAAGCCACCAACCAAGCATCTCAATGCATGATGGCCGAAGGCCAAGCTTGCACCATATTGATGAATGCACAAATAACACACAAGAGAGCCTCCACCATACCATGCTTGATCAAGGATGTTAGCGACTGAGAAACGCAACACGTTTCATCATTTTGAGTATGAAACGTGCCATATCCCTTGTGTTTGGATTAATGTCCAATCCAAACACAATGCAATGCAATGCAAATAACATGCTCATCTTTCAATGCTAAAGTGGCGTACAAAACTCTATCATGTAATGCATGCGAGACATGTTAAAAGGAGAAGAGCACTAAAGCAAGTGAAGAACATTACACATGAGGCATGCACTATCGATCTCAAATGGTCACACCAGCTATGGACAGACCTAAGATACTCCAAAACAGTGGCCAAAACACACTAAAACTTAGGCACAAAAAAGCAAGAAATGCATGCTCATTCATTTGCTCGCAAGCAAGGCACAAAGCTTAACTTTCAAACATATTGAAAGAGCGATATTTATGAGAGCATGATAGAGGTACAAGCACTGAAATCATATGCCAAATGATGACATATCATGTAAACAACACAAGTATAACATGTTAGGGTCCTTAGAACTCAAAGCTAGTCAAGGGCTTCACACAAGAGGCATGCAATACATAGCCTAAACAACCAAACCAGCTCTGGACAGAGCTCAATCATGCCAAAAAAAAGGTTAAAACATGCTGAAATGGTAGCCCAAAAGCTTAGACAAGCATGTATACGTATTGGCTCATGATCAAGGCATAAAGCACAACTCTCAAAAGCATTGAAAGAGTGGAATATGTGAGAGTGTGACCATGCTACATGCACTGAAATCATGTGAGAAATGAAGCAAAGGCATGCAAATAACACAAGTAAAGCATGCTAGGGACTTTGGAACTCAAACTAGTCAAGGCCCTTTACACTACAACCATATAAGGCAAGTCACACATGGCCTAAACCATTCAAAATAGAGCTAAGACATGCTAAAATAATGGTAAAAACATGCTGAGATGGAGCTAACATAAGCTAGGATGAGAGGCATAAAGCATGATGCATGTTAAGCCAAGTAGGATTACACTACAAGTGTAAGATGCAAGAAACCAATAATCAAACCAACCAAAAATAGAGTCATGGTAGGTCCAAAAGTCAGAAAAACATGCTTGGACTAAGCTTCAAGAAGGGAGAAATACATGCTCATGTATTAGGCTACCAACACAAGCAAACATGAATACAAGGAGAGGGGATCACCCCCTCCTATTTTGGGCCACAAGAACAACTTTTTACCACTGAAATTCCTCCGAAGTTTCAGTGGTTAAAAGGCCAAGCAAGGGGTGATTCAAAAGCTTAGAGAGGGGGCTCAAGAGGCTTAATATGCCAAAGAGCAAAAGAGGGAAACCACCCCCCTAACCACACAAGGCTCAAACCAATATTTTAAAGCCTTAAAAACAGAGTTACTAAGAGGCTAAAACCAACCTTAAAGTAGTATGCAAAGGTGGTCAAGCTCTTGATCAAAACAAAGCTTAAAAGGGACAAGTGTCTTACCCTTGAAGAACAACAACAAGACAGCAACTTCAGCAACAATTCTGAGCCAAAACCAAGTCTAAGACCTCAAAACAAGCTCCAATGGACCTCAGCTCCAAAGTGAAAGTGTTTGAGTAGGTGTTTGTGTGTAAACGTGTGAAGAAACAACACTTTAAGGCTGAAAATAGCACAATATAGAGAGAGGGATATTATTTTGCTCAAAAATCTAAACCCCTAAGAAGGCGAGACACCTCTCCTTATATATGCAATGCAAGCCAAAAGGCTTGCTAGGATGAGTTCAATGAGCCACAATCTTGAAAATATCTGAAAATATCGTAAAAAGAGAAATTGGTCGCCACCGCTAAGTGGTCAGCCGGCCACTTCAACTAGCTGGCCGACCACTCCAACTAGTTGGCAAGGAGAAAAAGTGGCTGGCAAGGCCCCACTCTCCTTCAGCCAAGAGGCACCAAGGTTTGGCCTAAAAACAAGGCCAAAACACAGAGGGTTTAGAGGCTCAAAGACAAGGTTATTGGCCGAGACCTTCAGGCACTCAAAACTAGCACAAACATGTGCAATCATCGAGTGCACAAACGATGACGTCAAAGTCTTAAGGTCGGTTAAAAATGGGGTGTCTACACAGACATAGGTTTAGTTATACCTTCATACAAGTATAATTATTTTGAATTATCCTCATTTAAATATCTAAAAAGAAAAAAAAATTCTTTCATTGACTTGTATTGAGACACAAAATATGTCTATTTGTCCCTAATGCAATGTTTGGCCTATTACAATGAGTCTAGAATGCAATTATCATTTTTCGTAATATATGTATTGTTATCTGAGCATTTGGACCACAAATCCAATTTTAAAACTTTTAGGTAAGCCCAAACTCTAATCTTTTGGGAGGGCGATAACAATTTGAAAAATAATATTAATTTTACTTATATGTTAATTTGTTTATTATTTTATTTATATGTTTAGTATTATCTATCTGTCTATTTAATTTATTCATCTATGCATATTACCACCATCACCACCACCTATTATCTACCGCCATTATCATTCACTATTGGTCATCGGTCACCTCTGGTGACTTTTTTGGAATTGACAACTTTTATGGCGATGACGACTGGAGACTGGCAGCGATAGTGGGTAAAAAAATTATCATTCAAAATAACAATGTCTTTCTCACCAAATAATTTCATTATTCATATCTCTGTAACTAAAACAAAACAGTCATTGGACCTATTGTTATATACCTCTAAACATGAATTTATCATCAATTTTTCCTTCTTATTTGGTTCAGTAAAAAAATAAAATAAAATAATCACCATTCATCACTTTAGAAAATGATTATTTTATTAAGAGATCAAAGACCAATCATTCTATTTATTTAATTATTTATTTTTTTCTAAGATCAGTTGAACGAATCAAACATTATTGAATGGGTATCCAAAAATTGCTCATTAGGATGGAAATTTAAAGAAATTATTTTGTGCCCAAAAAAGAAGCCAAAAAAAAAAAAGAAAAGGAAAAAAAAGAAAGAAAAGGAAATCAATAACGACAAAATAAGAAAAGGGACAAGGGATCAAAAGTACTGGCTGAAAATATGGGGATAAGTTTTCTTCCATATCTCATCGCTCTATACCTCTCCATATTCCTTTATGATTTTTAGTTCAGTCATGCATTGATGATTCCAACCGTTTATCTTGTAGGAGCCGCAATGAAGGTTATCTATGCAAAACATTAGTTTTATCAGACAACTATAAACATAGAAACAAATTGCATTTTGGGTTCGTTTGGGATGTGGGTTGACTTTTTGGCTTTTTGCCTATTTTAGCCTGGAACTAAAGTCTCGTTTATGATAGACTTTTTTGGCTTTTTTGACTTTTGTTAGAGAAAAAATACAATGATTATGGGTTGGATGTGACATTTTGTCCTATTTGGCTAAAATGGCATATTTTGTCCTATATGGCTATTTTAGCCCAAATGGGCATCAAACAGGGTTTTTGTTTTATAAAATAGATGATTTAAATTTTATTATATTTACTATTCATTTGATAAAATAAAATGCGATTTATTTTTGTATTTATAATTTTTTGATGAAATTGATTTTTTTATATGAATAATCTTTATTGTAAAACTTAGAAGATAGATGATTCGAATTATCGATGCGGATCTGAATTAAAATTTATAAAAAAAATATATATGTGAACAAATATGAACAAATAAGAGAGAGCGTATCAATATATATATATATATATATAAATATGAGTGTCGTGGGAGCGCAACCTTTAGCAGAACAAAAATGCTAGAGATCTTAAAAGTTTTACTAAAATTTCTATCAAACTTCTCACATGGGTGTAGAACTCATATGGAACCCATATGGTGTGGGTCCTACACTCATGTGAAACATTTGTTAGAAATTTTGGTAAAACTTTTGGGGTCTTTAACATTACTTTTAATTATATTGAGCAAATATTATTTTACTTCTTTTTATCTGTGAACTCTATATTTCATTCTCCATAATTATAAAAGTCCTATAAATATCCATTTTGAAAGGGTGCATGTGACACCTAAAATATTGAGAATTTGAAGAGATAGATTAATAAAGAAATATAGGGTTTTGGTAAGGTTGCACATCAAAAAATAAATAATATATCATAGTTTAATATATTATAAACAATGTTACTCTATTTTTACAAATTATAAGAAAGAAAAAAATTGAAATAGTGAGTTTGAAAATCCGACATCGCCTATGCCTCTAGCAACTTCGAGCTCTTCCACAAAATCTTCTTCGTCGGCTAATTCTTGCAAAATCTAACATTAATGCTAGGGCAACGAAAATAGCTTTGAGCTGCAATGCCCAATAAGAACATACACACACCCCAACTTTCCACACTCCCGAAATATACGGACAAGTATAGACAATATGAACAAATAGAAGTACAATATATAATTTGCATAAATAAAAAATTATAGAGAATTACGAACAGTAATATCAATGCACAGTCACAAACAATAGCTAGAAATAATAACGATAAGTTATAGTCGGTTAGTAACACTTAACAGTTAATAGCAATAATGAGATTAAGGCCACTAGAGTCCCCCAAAGAGATCCATTCTCTCAAACACTAGAATTGGACATTAAACTATTCAAAATCTCCCTCTTTTGCTGCTTTGCAGATCTTACCATGGATGCCTATAACGATTATATACCACACAGCGCCATTAGTAGACCTCAAAAGGAACGGGCAAAAGAAAATGATTTTATTATCCTGGACCCAACCTTATCCCTCCAAATTAAAAAGGTTTTATCCTCCTAAATGTTCTATCTAGACCAACCTTATCTCATCAAAACAAATCACTGCATAGAGTCCGAATATGCCCATTCCATCCTAGGGTTAACGCGACAACCACTTGCAAAAGACTTAATTCAAAGGGAACTCATCCCACCATCAATTCAATATCGAAACCCTTTCATCACTGAATCAACAATTACAATCATCATTCCAAAATATAACAAGTGAGCTCAAACCCATTACCACTCATTTTGTTTCCGCTTTACTAAGTTTAGGGTTAATTACAAAAAAAAAGAAAAAAGAAAAATCCTATGGTTTCGCTTGTTTTTTAATTTAAACCCTAAAATTTCAATTTTGACAAATTAAATCCTAGAGTTTCATCCGTGTTTCAATCTGGCCTCTTTGTCAATCTCCATCATATTAACTAACGGAAATCTAAGCAGAATTTCAGATTCAAACCCACATGTTCAAACATTTGTATCTCACTCGCCGTAACTTCATTTTGCCTCATTTTTACGTTGTTGGATTCACCTCATGACCTAGTTTTCATTCCATTCTTCATACGCCTTGTTCCACATCTTTTTATTTGTCGTCGGAGCTCCGAAAGTTGGCTAAAAATAAGATTTTTCTCTCTTTGGAAGAAAATTTCAGATTCAAATCCACATATTCAAGTACTTGTATCTTTCTTTTCGCAACTCCATTTCACCTCATTTTTGTGTCGTTAGATTCAACTCATCGCTTAGTTTTTATTCCATCCCTCATATGCCTTGAAACATGGCTGAAACTCTAGGGTTTAATTTGTCGAAATTTAAATTCTAGGGTTTAAATTAAAAAATACACGAAACCCTAGTCTTTTTTTTTGTTGTTGTAATTAGCCCTTAAGTTTATTATGAAGCATGGTTAGTGACGAAAAGTAATTAGCCATATGAGACACAATTCAACTAGTACATGAGTATTTGGTTTTAATTTTCTGGATTCAATTTTCTGAAGATTAAGTTTTTATTTTTATTTTTATTTTTTTGTATTTTTAGTAAATATTTTTAAAATTTTCAGCAATTTTTTAAACTTTTTTAGATGCACCTTGCTTAGATATATCTAAAAAGTAAAAAAAATATTATAAAAAAATCAATAAAATACATAAGAATACGAAAATGTATTGAATTCTCGTATTTTTTTTTAATTTTATATTTTTGGTATTTCGTGAATTTTTTAAAGATTTTTTTTCCACAAATATTATACTTTTAAGTGTATTTATGTTAGGTGTGTCTAAAAATTTTAAAAAATTGCTTAAAATATTAAATAATTCAGTGAAAACAAAAACATATGAAAAACAAAAAAATTTAATTTTCTATAAAGTGAATATGAATTCAGAAACCAAACAAGCTATAGCAAACAATAATAGACAAGTCCTAGTCTCAATATACCTCAAGAATATACAATTATACAAGTATTTCCAGAATCACAACAGTGACTGGTTCTAAAGAAAAATACAAAATCCATACCAAAAAAGTCAAATGATCACAATAGTTTTCCTGGAGGTAGTTCATTAAGTTATGAAGAGATGTCTAGAAGAACTCCAGAGCTAAAAAAAACTTCACGATGGAGAATTCATTTTTCGAATAAAACTGGTATATTCAAGCAGTGAGTTGCAGCATGTTCCAGCACAGGTATGCCGAGTTTGGAAAATGAAAAAAGGCATCGAATGACGTCAAAAACAGGCTATATATAAATCATTTAAAAAATATTTAAGTTTGGAACATTTTATCAGAAGGACACAAACCTAAAAATCAAAGGTATCACATTTTTAAATGAACTGGTCCGCTTCCGTTGCAATTTGGAAAAATGGATATAACTCTTTCAATATTCAGTATTTTTAAATGAAATTAGTGTCCATTGAAAGGTATCTGATGTATCTAACATTTGGCACTGTTATCATAAAATATGGAGCTTTGTAGACAAAATGGCATTAAAAAGAAAGGAAGGAGTAGCTGCTGTCCCAAAAATCTGCAGAGTCCAGCCACAAAAGAAAAGGATTTCGAAATCCAAAAAACCTCCAATCTCTTGTAAAAATTCAAGCATACTGTAAATCATAAAGCATTATAACGCAGCGGATAAAATGTTTGGATCATACCTTTTAGCGAAGAACCTCGTGGGTAAATCACGTGCTTCCTAAATCTGGTCAATCAACCCAGCAATGGGGTGATATTACAATAGTGAATATCACCCACACAAACCACAGTGCAAATGGCTTTGATCGTTGTTTTTGGGAGAGAGTCAAAGAGAGAGGAGAGTCTGGGAAAAAAGGTTATGGGTAAAAAAACCCCATAGCGTATCTGATATATGTATCTCCCATTATCAGATGTATATAATCAATAATAACCAATAAATATCTATCCATCTATCCATATCTATTGATATGATAGATATAGATATCCTGAATGGTTATCCAAATAAGTTTGAATTAAAATTCAAACTTGCATCGATAAGGTTTAAGAGGTTTAGGCTAAAAAAGCTCAAAGGGCCATGCCACATGGGCGCCCAATTTCTAACATCTCCCACTTACACATGAGTTGGCATGACACTGCCACATCTCTATCTCAATCTCCCAAAAAATGAACAACCTCATGCTAGCCAATGCACTGTGCGACTATTGAGAACACCTGCATGTGGGAGCTCTATACTAGAAACTCAAAATGAGCCAGCATAGAGACATCAACCCAAAAAAAAAAAAAAAAAAAAAAATAGAAATAGTGTCTCATATACCCTAGACCCATCTAATTACACTGGTCCAAAAAACATCTCTAATCCCTCAAAAAGAGCATGTTTGACCCTCTCAATTCTTGCAATATATTCACACTCAATCCGCTTCTCATATAGAGCGATGTGAGTTGCCGGCAGTGAATATACATCAGTGGTGTAATACTAGATGATCTTCCCTTTGCCCTCATGCCATTTAGTTTAGGATTGACCGCTTTCCCAGTGATGTCCCTTAAGGCCGAATCATACATGACCGTAAGCAACATACCAAAGTAGCAGAACGTCAACCCCTTACCTTATGACATAGTCAAAAGTCACAAAATGGTACAAAAATGAAAGTCATATCAATAATGACACGTAAGACTCACACGGTGAGGAAATAGGGATCCATTCTCTCACCTCATTACTCAGTCGCCAAGCACATATAGTATAAATACATGTTACAGTGGAGTAACTCTTCCCAAAGAGTGATGTCATACTCAATACACCGTACAGATATTTTTCTAGTCGCTTTCTAGCGGCTAACCCGAATTCTCTATCTGCTCGCCTTCTAGGCGCCAAATAAGATCTCGCATCTGGCTAATCGTAACAGGCACAACATGGAAAGTGGGTACTAACATTCATGTTTGGTCCTTAACACAACCTCATCTTGGTTGTAACCAAGGTGACATGCATAGTGGATAGTTTTAAGCCTCTCTTGGCTTCAAATAAAAACAAACCACTTGTCTCATCCTCGTTCGCTCTCAAGCGCCAAGGGCGATTACTCGTGTGAGTGAGCCAATCTTGCCTGTTGACATCATCATCTGCTAATCATTATGACACAAATCATAATAATGTCAACATCTCATCATCTCAAAATAAGTGATCGATTTTTTTTAAAAAAAAATTGACCACAGCTTGCACAATTCTAGATTCCAAACATAAGCCTTATCAGCACCTCTTGCGATAAGTATATACAACGGAATCCACCATGTGCGCCTCACATGAAGTGATTCATGATCATAACCTCTTGCGCAATAACCTCTCTAAAGATATTTTGGTGGCCAATTTGCGTTCATTCTGGATGCGCCCAACTAGCGCATTGAATTTTACAATGAGCAAATTAATATATTACTAGTAAAGAATTCTATCCACGGTCCAATGAGCAAGGTCAATGTCTAAACAACTCAGTTGACCATTTACCAAAGATAACACTTATCATGCCGAATATGCGCACATAGCGTACTTTAGGCTCCCACAACAAAGAAAAAGATCAAGGAATATAGGTCATCTGTTTCTCCCAAAGACAATCCGAGGATACACTCAATAGCTAAGGCTCTGGCTTTTACCAATAGGTAAGCCAATGGGTTTGCAATTTTGCATCTAGAATCATTCTAGGATATTCCTTTTGTAAGTCATCGAAGACAAAATAGGAATTCTCCCAAAACAATCCCTAAGGATCGTACATCCGAGCATATAAATTACATCACCCATGTCCATCATATCTAAAATAGAGGACTGCCCACCCTAGGTGGCGACAACCCTATAAATTCCTGGCTCATAATGACTAAGTAAGGAAAAACTTCTTTTGGACCATTGATCATGCCTCAGTGGTCTTCATCGATCATCGTTAGCCTATCATGGCTTGACGAAATCTAAGAACCACTATTGGGATAACTGTTTTAGGCTGTAAAAAATTTATTGGAACTAGCAGCCTTTTTGCGCTCCTAACTTTTCACCATAAAAGCAGAAGGTAAATCCCTACAGATCTACTTATCCAATTCTCCAACAAGAAGTTGGGTCACAATGTCCACAAATCAATGTTCCGAACTTATGTCAATCATAGCCTAAGTCAAAATAACCTCACTCCCCAGGAGGAAGTCTCCTCATGGTCTACACTTTTCTCGATGGTGCGACTTTTCGGTATCTAGCGAGCCTTATGCCTCAACAATGACTATCCAAATTACGCATAACTTTAGAACAGTTTCGCGTCATAATGGAAAGTCAACCAATTTAGAGAAATGGTTAATCCTCAAAGACTTTGTCTTAAATTGCGCAACATTAATCCACTTTCTAAAAACAGGGGACTAGAGCCTTTGGCATTATCCTAGGCTCTTTATCATCTTGCGGAGCAATCATGAATGTTTCCTTCTCAATCACCCAATGATGACATGAAAAATTTTCATATTCGCTACCACGCAACTAAGAATGTAAAGTATTTTTCTGTAATGGAGTAATCCATTAGTAGGCACATTGCTCCCACTGTCCCTAGGATATTGGAAATTTCTTTCCATTCTCAACTAGGCTACATAAAAGCGCTATGCTTAGAATTCTCTATCTTATAGAGTTCCAAAACTCTATACACGTCACCTTTAAAAAAACTTTATGTGACTTAGTTACACTACCACTAAGCTGCTTACCTATATGCACATGACCCGGAGGGTTTACATGACCGCATACAATAATGTGCCACACAACCCTATGTGTTTACAAGACAGCATACAATAATGCGCTATAGAACCCTAGGTCTTAACTTCGCAATCTTATGAGAAGTAAAATAAAGATAAGCTGCTTAACAATTACAGATCGCCCATTGATGGCTCTCTGCTAACCCATTACTCAAATAGAGTGTAAAATCTGATATGGAGGGCACTTAGTTAGGGATATAGGCAACAAACTAGTGCAATTCCCAATTGGGAAACATTTTGCGCCATTATCCACCTAACATTAACAATATGTAATTCCTTATCTCTACTACACCATTGTGTTGTTGAGTATTAGGAATAATCAATTTTCTAAGCATCCATTTCTTTTCACAGAGTTTTCTAAAAATAACTCAAATAGATACTCGCCACCTTGATCAAAACTAAAAGCACAAAAGCTGTTATCTAATTGATCTCAACCTCATATGTGCAATGTCAAAAATCATCTCAAAACTTTTGACTTATGGGAGATCAAATAGTCTTGACTCAGATGCGTATCGTAATCTATAAATGTGTCGAGATTGAGGCTTAGCTATCATACCCTTACACATATCTAGTCACAAATATCATAGTGGACTAAATGCGCCAATACAAATGACCTTCTACGGCTTTCCTACTTACTTGTGCGCACCCATTGCGAACAAAGTTACACATTTATATGAGAGCATAATGTCACAAGTGAGTAGGCCCGAGAAGGCCTACTCAAACCATCGTGTCATCATCTCATTAATGTGATTAAGTATAATAAGCCACCAGTTCATGACCAATGTCATAAACTAATTCCAATCATCTTAATGTGTGAGTTCTCGAAGATAAGTTTAAAAGGTTTAGGCCCAACTAGGTAATGACTCAGGACTAATTCATATTCACTAGATCATAAAAGGATGTCATGGAGATATCAAGTGCGCCTAAGTCGCAAATTTAACTAGTAAGTGCTAATCCCTTGCACCTTCAAGTCAATTTTATTCTCCATACACTTTAATGCATCTAGTTGAAAGATGACGATACTCTTCTTGCCATCTCTGTTTCTCGCTTCATAGTTACTTGCAATTAATTCTACTATCCACAAGAAGGAGAGAATAAGCTATCAATCTATGACAGCTCCTGAAGTAACTTAAGCGCGAATTAGGCTAAAGAGTCTAATTCAACACAATGCTCTCACAAGCGATACATCAAATTCTTAGAGTCATAACAACCTTGTCAGCCTTGACCTTTTCATTACTATGCTGCAACGTTTGCGCTTAGTGGTAAACGTTATTCAAAAACGTTAGCCTAGCTAAGGAATCATACAAAGAAGCCCCTCCTCATGTTTCACCCTCAAGTGTGGAAACAATAAGTGTCCAGATTTAGACAAGTTGGCAATGCTAATAGATTTTGCAGCCACAAAGCGCTAATCTTTTCACCTAGTGTTAATAGATTTTTGCAGCTTCTAAGCGCTAATCTTTTCACTTAGCGTGATATTTCAACGCACACTATTATAGTGCATAAAATTTTGCTCCATCCACTCCCAATAATTGGGTAGAGAGCAAAACACTGCTCATACTGGCTACTCGTCTTACACTTAATGACTAATTTATTTAAGCTCGCATTTATTGGATGACGTGACTCTTGAATGTTACTTTATCCAATGATGTAACATTATTTACAAGTCAAATTTACAAAGTCAATCCGCGCAGCTCAATAGTCAAGATCATATACAGATCTATTCAGGGCTTACTAATTTCATAACCTCAAAACTCACCAACCAAAACTACGTAGCGTGCCGCTAACCATAGCGCACACATTAGTTTTTATTATGCCAAACAAGGCAACAAAAACATGGCGACTTTGAGTCATGTTTCCTTACTTTGGCTCAATTAAGGTTTGACCTAAAGTCTCCAAGACTTTTGCTTATCTAAAGAATGGGATTACATTGTTCACATTTGAACATCTCTACTAAGTCTAGGTCAACCAAATTAACTTCCATAAGCTAAATCAATTTAGTGAGAAATTTGCATTGGGATTAATTTGATTAGCATAATATAATTTTGCCGCAAAAATCTAAATTAAATAGTGACAATATTACACAAGTCGCAAGATTGAAAATCCGCTATGCTCGTAATCATCTCTTGCGCCACAGGTAACAATTATCCAAAATTTAATTTAATTTATGCGCAAAATATTGATTTTCGGGAGTTAATCTACAAAGATTTCTCTCAACCAAATAACCTCCCACTGATTATGGCATGTCTAAAAAAACATGATAAAATATTCTAATTCCATACAATAGCATCATAATGTATATTCACAATCAATACATGTTATGTTACATTTAATAAAGGAATTAAAATAAAAAAAATTAATCATGCTATTCTAATCACAACATATTATGAACTTTAGGCAAATAAATAACAATATTCAAATTATGCCATAACAGAAACTATATCACTTCTGAGATTTTCTGAAATTTTCTGGTATTTTATGGAATTTTAAATAACTAATAAACACACATAAAATAAGAAATAAAAAATCCAGAAACTGATAAACTGAAACAATATTCAGATTATGCCATAATTAAAATGTATATCATTCTGAAATTTTATGGAATATTTCTGAAATTTTCTGGAATTTTAAATAACTAATAAACACACATAAAATTAGAAATAAAAAAATCCAGAAATTGATAAACTGAAACAATTATACCAGTAAATAGTAAAACATTTCAAAAGTCCACAATAAAAATTTCAACCCTAGAAAATTATTTATGCAATACCAGAATCATTTTAAAGCATAAAAATGAATTATTAACACAGAAAAAATATTTTTTATTTTCGTAAAATTTTCAAAATTTTACAGAATATAGAAAAATTAATTCTGAGTCTAACAATACAAACCACACATAAAACAAATATGTAATGAATTAATTATGACCATTTAACGCGATTCAAAATTAAAAAAAAAAACAAACAGAGCCTTATAGCCAAGCCAGCTGGGGAAACGGCTCGGCTCGCGGCTCAACAAGGCTCAGTGCGCGGTTCAGAACGCGGCTCGGCACGTGGCGCGCGTGTGTGGCGCGGAGGGCGCGCGCGTGTGAAGGGCGCGGACAGCGCGCGGGTGGAGCGCGTGAGAGTGAGTGCATGGCCCGTGACAACGCGTGGAGGTCGCTGCTGGCGTCAGATGACGCGTGTAGCCCACGCGCCGCCTTCCACGGTGTTTTCTGGTCTGATTTCGGTACTTCCGGACTCTATTTTCCAAAATAAAATCATTTATTGTCTTAAAAATGACATTAATGATCATAAAAAATGAAATATTTTGGATCTCTTCCTCTTTTATAAATATACACATGATAAAAAAAAGCACGAAAAAACCCATTTGAAGGCTCTGATACCAATGTAAATCGTAAAGCATTATAACGCAGCGGATAAAATGTTTAGATCATACCTTTTAGCGAAGAACCTCATGGGTAAATCACGTGCTTCCTGAATCTGGTCAATCAACCCAACAATAGGGTGATATTACAATAGTGAATATCATCCATACAAACCACAGTGCAAATGGCTTTGATCATTGTTTTTGGGAGAGAGTCAGAGAGAGAGGAGAGTTTGGGAAAAAAAGGTTATGGGTAAAAACCCCATAACGTATCTGATATACGTATCTCCCATTATCAGATGTATATAATCAATAATAACCAATAAATATCTATCCATCTATCCATATCTATTGATATGATAGATATATATATCCTGAATGGTTATCCAAATAAGTTTGAAAATTCAAACTTACATGGATAAGGTTCAAGAGGTTCAGGCTCAAAAAGCTCAAAGGGCCATGCCATATGGGCGCCCAATTTCTAACACATACTAAATATCATATTGATAGAGATCATGTAAAAATTTTAGATCAAAGTTATTTTTGTGTGACTTTTAAGAAATTGGTGAAGTTGCTATATATATGCAAAATTTGTGTAGAACCAAGGCTGAAAACCATAAACAAGCATCAAGCCCTACTTCTACTTGTTGAGGATCGGAGGCACACCAGGAAACACAAACAAGAAATAACCCAAGAGTTTTAACGTGGTTTGGCAAGTCGCCTACGTCCACGGGCAGCGGATTTCACTATATGTAGAGAAATGCAAAGATTACAAAGGAGACAATACACTCTGATAGTTTTTCTCTATATTTCAACTCTCCACTCAGCCTCTCCATTTATACACTGAAGATGGAGCAAGCTGGAGGGCTTGGCTAACACATGGCCAGCTCCTTCTCCACACCTTTAGTGAGTTGGATGCTGCCTCACAATGTGGATAGCTAGTGAGTTGATGCCATCCTTCCCATGTGGCTGCCACCCTATGATCACATGGGGTGATCTCTAACAAATTACCCCCTCAACCCATGTGAGTAGTTCGGCTGAATCTTTTGCCCAATAAATCTCCACCTTGGCGAGGATTCTCTTATCCAACATAGTGATCGATCAACACTGCCATGCACCCGAAGGTGCTCAGTTCTGAGAGATGTTGAAAAAGTCCAAACAATGTTGGAACTTGATCCCAGAAACCACTTTTGTGAGCATATCAGCCGGATTATTTACAGTATTAATCTTTTGAAGCAGAATATCCCATTCATTCACAATTTCTCAGATGAAATGGAAACGGGCATCAATGTGCTTGGTGAGGGAATGATGAACCTGGTTCTTTGCCAAACAAATGGCACTCTGATTGTCATAGTACACCTCAACGTGCTTCTGAACAATACCTGAGTCTCAATCAACCCATGTAGCCAAATAGCTTCCTTAAAGGCTTCCGTCACTGCCATGTACTCTGCTTCTGTAGTAGACAAAGCCATCGTTGACTGAAGTGTTGACCTCCAACTCACCGGCCCTTTAGCAAGCGTAAATAAATACCCTGATGCTGATCGGCATTTGTCCAAGTCACCAGCATAATCTGAGTCCACAAATCTAACAAAATTATGTCTGAGTCAGTTATCTCTCTCGAACTTCAATCCCAAATTAACCGTGCCATGTATGTACCTTAGGATCCATTTCACTGCCTGCCAATGATCTTTTCCTGGATCATGCATATACCTGCTTACCATACTCACAGCATGTGTGATGTCAGGCCTTGTACAAACCATAGCATACATTAATGCACCAACTGCATTTGCATATGGAACTTATGCCATATGCTTCCATTATTCTTTTATGCGTGGAGACATCGAAGCACTAAGCTTGAAATGAGGGGCCAATGGTGTACTCACAGCTTTTGTTTTCCCATTTATGCCAAATCTGTCTAACACCTTTTTCAAATATTGAGTTTGTGTCAGATGAACCGTGCCTTTCTTCTTGTCTCTCTTGATCTCCATGCCAAGAATTTTCTTTGCTTCTCCCAAATCCTTCATTTTAAACTCTCTTGCTAACTGTGCCTTGAGTTTGTCAATCTCCTCATTGCTCTTTGATGCAATTAACATATCATCTACATATAAGAGCAAATAGATGAAGGACCCATCTGGAAGCTTATGGAAATATACACAATGATCAAATTAACTTCTTATGTATTCTTTCTCTATCATGAACCGATCAAATCTCTTGTACCACTGTCTCGGGGATTGCTTCAATCCGTACAACGATTTGTTCAGCTTACAGGCCCAATTCTCTTTTCCAGCAACTTTGAAACCATCTGGCTGGGACGTGTATATCTCTTTTTCAAGATCTTAATGTAAAAAGGCAGTTCTGACATCGAGTTGGGCGAGCTCGAGATCAAACTGTGCAACCAAAGCTAACAAGATACGAATAGACGTGTGCTTCACAACAGGTGAGAATACCTCATTGTAGTCTATTTCTTCCTTTTGGGCATAGCCTTTAGCTACCAATCTGGCTTTGAATCTGATGTTGTCTTTGCCTGGGATGCCTTCCTTCTTGGTGTAAACCCATTTACACCCAATTACTTTCTTTCCCTTTGGAAGTTGCACCAACTCCCAAGTCTGGTTCTTGTGAAGTGACCCGATCTCTTCATCCATAGCCCCCTTCCATTTGACACTTTCTACACGAATTCCTTGAAACTGTGAGGAACATTTTCTTCAATGATTGGAAGTGCATAGGCTACCATATCGGTCATCTAACCGGGTTGCTTAGTAACCCTTTTTCCTTTCCTGATTGCAGTGGGTTCTGATTGTTGTAGGGCCTCTGGATCTTCACTTTCATCTGAACTCTCTTCAGAGCTATCCATTGAGACTTCTTCAGGATGGTTGATTGGCTGGATAGTCTTTGCCAAAGTCTCAACGCTTATCTGCACTGACTTCTTCAATGCTTCATCATTTTCTTGAGGATTTGGTTGCTTCAGCATTATAGACTCATCAAAGGTGACATGACGTCTCTTCTAATGACAACTTTCTTTGATTCAGGGCACCAGAGTCTGTATCCCTGAACACCGTCACTAAAGCCTAAGAAGACAGCTTTCTTGGCTCTAGGATCCAACTTAGATTCTGTAACATGAAAATAGGCTAGACATCCGAAGATACGTAGCTGATCATAATCAATAGCTGGCACTCCTGACCATACCTCCGTGGGAGTCTTGGCATCTAGTGTTGCAGCAGGTAGTCTATTGACAAGATGACGAGCATAGTTCAATGCCTCGCCCCAAAATGTTTTGCTCAATCCTGAATGTGACAGCATACACCATACTTTCTCCACCAAAGTGTGGTTCATGTGTTCTGCAACTCCATTTTGCTGCGGTGTTCCAGGAACGGTGAAATGTCTCACTATCCCTTCATTCTGGCAAACCTCAAAGAAGAGATCAGATGTGTATTCTCTGCCATTATTAGATCTGAGCTTCTTGATCTTTCTGCCTGTCTGGGTCTCAATCATTTTCTTCCACACAAGAAAGATTTCTAATACTTCATCTTTATGCTTCATTGTGTAAACCCATACTCTTCTTGAGAAATCATCAATGAATGACACAAAGCAGTGTTTACCTCTCAACGAAGCATTCTTGGAAGGACCCCATACATTGGTGTGAACGTAGTCTAGAATCCCTTTGGTACGATGAATAGCAGTACCAAACTTGATTCTTGTTTGCTTGCCCAGTACACAATGCTCACAGAACTCAAGCTTCCCAGTTTTGGCGCCTTTCAACAGGCCTTGCTTTACTAATCCTTGTCAAGCCTTTTCTCCAATATGCCCTAAGCGCATGTGCCAAAGTTTGGAAGTGTCTGATGCATCATCCCCTGTGCTGGTGGTGACATCTACTCTCTCTATGACTATAGAGCCGTCTAGGAAATATAAATTTCCTTTTCGAGTGCCCTTCATTGCAACAAATGCTCCTCTAACAACTTCGAGGACTCCATCTTCCACAGTTACTCTGTAACCTTTGGAGTCTAAAACTCCCACTGAAATGAGATTTTTCGTCAAATCTGGTACATATCGAACATCTTCAAGAATTCTGAATGTTCCATCATGCATCTTCAGTCGAATTGTTCCAATCCCCTTTGTCTGGCAAGCTTGGTCGTTGCCCATCAATACAACTCCTCCATTGAACTCTCGTAAGCTCAAGAACCATTGCTTGTTAGGACACATATGGTAGGAACATCCGGAATCTAAAATCAATTCAGCAGACTGGCCAAGTGATGAAACTGTGAAGGCTGATCCTTCAACATTATCTCCATCTCGTGCAACATTTACCTTTTCCTCTTTTTTGTCTTTATTGGGACAATCTTTTGCCCAATGCCCCTTCTGGCGACAAGCAGCACACTCGTCTTTTGCAAGACGTCTTCTATTTAATGATTTCCCTTTAGATTTTGAGTGAGACTTTCCTCGCCCTGTATATCTTCTGTTGTTCGTCTTGCCTCTGACTGTCAATGCCTTGGATGTTGAGTCCCTGTTTGCAGATTTATCTTTACTTCTGAACTCATTATTTACCAAGGCGTTTGCAACATCAACATGCTTGATCTTTTCTTTACCGTACAATAAAGTGGTGGTGAGATGATCATATGTGTCAGACAAGAAATTCAACAGTAACAATGCTTTATCTTCATCATCAATGTGATCATCCAAGTTTTTCAAATTAGTAAGAATTTTGTTGAAATTGTTTAGGTGTTCGTTCATCGAAATACCTTTCTTGTAGTCAAAACGAAACAACCTCTTCTTCAAGTAGAGCAGGTTCTCAATGCTCTTTGTCATGAACTTGTTTTCCAGCGCCTTCTAAAGCTCCTTCGCAATATCATATTCTGTGAAGGCACACTTCTCCTCTTTTCCAAGGCAAAGTCGGATGGAACTGCAGGCTAGAAGATTCACTTTCTCCCATTCTATCTGGTCCAGGTCTTTTGGTTTGTCTCCCAGAGTGAAGTACAGGTTCATCTGGACAAGCATATCTTTAACTTCGTATCTCCACATGCCGAAGTTGCTGCTTCCATCAAACTTTTCTGCCTTGAAGTTAGCATGGGACACCGGGGTTTAATACTTAGAGTTGTTTGTAGCTGCGGGGCTGCTTGTAGACTCGGCTAATCTCCTCTCTGTAGATTCTGTCATTGAGATTGTTTTTTATTGTAGAAACTTTGATTCAAAAAACTGACCGTACGGATGTGTCCAGAATATTCCAAATAGTTGGAAACCACTAATGGATCGTCCGAAACGGACTCAGAATGGCTCAGATCGAGCCAAAATAGTTTGAACGCCTCAAATTTGCAACTACACCTTAGTCGCGAAGCACTGGATCCTTTCTCATGTGGCTACACCTTAGCCGCGCAACACTGGATCAAACCACTACGTGCGAATGTGGAGTTGACTGGGCGGTTGATGTGTCAGACACATGGCAAACTTGCTGGCATGGCGCCTGACGTGGCGATGACCTATCAGCCACGTACGCACTGAGCTGGCATTAAGTTGGCACGTAACGTGGAAATGACGTCACTCCTACGCGCGCGCCACTCACCTTTTTTCCCTCGCCGTGCGTGAGGGCGCGTGGTCGCGAATAGGCTGACGCGCCAGTAGCTGAACGGTGCGTGAAGCGCATGGTTGCGACTGGAATTCACACTCTTTCTTCAATGGGTGTGTGGGGGCGCGTGCTTGCTCCTCTTGGCCTATGGTTTGCAGTTCTGGACTCCTTGCCTCTAGTGCTTCCTCATGGTATGCCTGAAAGTGGATTTCAGTCACTTTGAAATCTGGGCACTTTCGAAAAAAACTCGATTTTTCGACACCCAGGCTTTGATACCAATTGTTGGGGATCGGAGGCACACCGGAAAACACAAACAAGCAATAACACATGAGTTTTAATGTGGTTCGGCAAGTCGCCTACGTCCACGGGCAGCGGATTTCACTATATACAGAGAAATGCAAAGATTACAAAGGACAGAATACAATGTGGATAGTTTTTCTCTATATTTCAGCTCTCTCCTCAGCCTCTCCATTTATACACTGAAGATGGAGCAAGCTGGAGGGCTTGGCTAACACATGGCCATCTCATTCTCCACCCGTTTAGTGAGTTGGATGCTGCCTCACAATGTGGATAGCCAGTGAGTTGATGCCATCCTTCCCATGTGGTTGCCACCCTATGATCACATGGGGTGATCTCTAACACTACTCATAATGAATAACAATGACTAAATGAGATATAGAAACCAATTTAAGTAACTTAAAAATACATCTGCAAAATCCAGAATATTTTCTTCTCTTTCGTTATAAGATAATCCATTGAATATTAACCTAAGTTTTCTCCATACATATACCATATTCATGCCCATTTCCATGTCTATGTATGCCATACAGTGTCCAACATAGAAACTTCAGATTTCTTGAAGTACTTACATAATAAAGGGGAGCAAAGATAAAAATCGCTACTACCCAACTGTTGCTGATAATGGTCTCTGTTGCTGGTTGATTTGGTGCTGGGGTTGCAGGATCCTAGTTCTGGTGCTGTGCTTTTTATTTGATTGTTGTTAGTAATGATTGGTGTGCTATTGGGAAAGGTGTCGCACAGGGGTGTTTTGATCTGCTGCTGTCGTGGCCTACTGCTGTATAGATATTGCAATGTTGCCTACTGCTGTTTTGTTGTTTGCTGCTGTGTGTCACAGGGGAGCTTTGAACTGCCTGCTACTTATTGTTTTGGTGGACTGCAGAGGTCTTTGTTGCTTTGATATGTCGTTTGGGGAAGGCAGAATTGATATGTTCTATTTCAAAGGGATTTTGGTAGCTCCAACAGAGGGGTTTGTTGCTGAATTGTGTTCAAGGGGAGTGTTTTACTGAAGTGGATATTCTCAACTCAAATGTTGCAAGGGAAGTTAATAGCTGGGTGGTGTTAATAGTGCTAGGGGTGATTTTTGTCATTGGTTGATCCTTAAAAATGTGATTTGTCGTGGATGTGGGTGTTTGTAGTCCTAAGGTTGCTTATTTTGCTGGTTTTCTTGTTTTGCTCTGTATGTTGGTTTCTTACCGACTTGGAGCTTGGAGTTCGTGCTAGCAGATGATTTGGTGTGCATCATGGTGCTAACCTGGTTGGGATTTTGATGTTTCGCTGTGATATTTTTTGCACTCTCCTCTTTATTGATGGTCTTTTTCATACTCTGAATGTTTTTTTTCATCAATAAAGCTTCCCTTTTTTTTTTTTTTGCTGATCGAAAAGAAAAAAAAAAAAAAAACTATAACACAAGACAATGCTTTTGCAACTACTGAACATGTATAATAACTCAATGTATCTGCTACAAACCAGACCAAGTCCTCTAGAAAATGAACTCTATCACTGCCACAGCCACCTCTCCTCACTACCACTGACAAATGTTCTATCACCGCCTCTCATAATGCCATGATCACCGAATCACGAAACACACCTCGAGCACAATCTTCTTCACCGTCACCAAAACACTAGATTTATTATACTTGGACGAAACAACCAAAACTTTTGTTTCAACAAAGTTTGATACAAAAAGGAACTCAAATTATGTTCAGGCCTAAACTTAATGAACAAAAATGTGACTAAGCACATATAGCCTTGATAGAGTAGAATGACACATAGAGATTCATGTAGCTAATCCCATCTAATTTGGAACTTTGCATGTTTTGGTTACTAAACATCAAATCAATTCCATATTCTCTTGTTCACACAAACTCTAATATCCCAACCATACATATACATTCATGGACGGGGCTCATCACTCCAATGACAAATCACTCCAATGACAAAGACATACCTTGAGATAATCAACCATTCTTTCTTCCATTAAGCTTAGGTATAGGCTGCAATTTAATCCAATACATTCAAACCACATAATTGTACCAAATTAGTTTGTTGTGAACTTGTAAAAAATGAGATCCCTCATTTCATACAATGTTGCACAAACTCTCTTCTTTTCTTTTTCTTTCTTTTCTACCTCCCATTTTCTCTTTCTTTTCTTTCTTCTCTCTCACTCTCTTGCTCCAGTAGAAATGAGCCTAGAAAAGGGAGTGGGTTTCACTTCTATTTATAGAAAAAAAATTTGGTGAAAAGTACTAAAGACCCTTGGTTGGAATATAATGGAGCTAGTTTGGATTTATTTTGGAAGAAATGGATATGGATATGGATTAAGGCTTTAAATATGCTTAATTAGGGACCTAGTTGGGGTCTTGTTGGGTTTGAAATGGGGCACAAGACATAGTTCTTCATTTCAGGGGGAATGACTAAAATTATCATGCTTTAATTAATTAATTTTTTTTACATTGAAAATAGTCATCAATCCATCAACCCCGTGATGTTGGCCATCCCTCCAATCTCCTCGGTACAAAATCTGAATATATAAATGTATATAAGAGTTGAATATTAGATATGATGGATATATAATATATAAAGATAGATAGTATTAATATACAATAAATAAAAAAAATCAAGAAACAACCAAATTGCAATAAAAAAAAAAAAATAGAAGGACAAGTACCAAATCTAAAATTTTGATAAATTATACTTATTATTAATATATAATTATAAGAAAATAATTAAGAAATTTAATCCAAGCTCCGTTGGACCAAATTGCAAAGAAAAGCAAAAAATCGAGCAAGAACGACATTTACGAAGAATTAGGGCTTTAAAGCAAGTAAACTATCTTCTAAGGTTTTGATATTCATAATTAGGGTTTTAAAAGTGATAACCTAGTTGCTGGGATTGATTAGGGTTTGATCGGATTCGCTTGCGACGTGTTTCGATTCTAGGGTTTAATTTGAGATGAAATAAAAATTAAGGGTTTAAATTACAATAAAACAAAGATTAGAGTTTCAAAGGAATTACAAAAATTAGGGTCTCTATAGTGCAAGTAGTATATTTTTGTGGCTGAGAAAGTCAAAACACACGAATTAACAACTTACCAATAAAGGCAAAACTACTATATACAACTTATCAGTATAAGCACCCTTACATGTCTTATTTTTCATTTAGAAAGCTTTATGTGTCATTTGCTAATGTTTATAGTTATTGTTTATTATTTAGCAAAAATATAAATATGTCAATTGTTATATTTGGTAAAAACTAAAACAGAAACATATTTGATACATACATATACTATAAAATATATTTTTGAAGAGAAGTGAGAGAGGTGGCTGGCATAATATGGTTGTCAACAATCACAGAGGTTGGGTACAGGTGATTGTCAATTGCCAAAGGTGGTTGTCAGTAGTAGGAGGTGGAGGTGGTGGCTAAAGTTGGTTGCCACATGTTGGAGGTAGTTGTTAGTTATCGAAGGTAATGATTAAATGTGGTAGTTAGTCGCCAGAGATGGTAAGTAAAGGTGGTAGTTGTTGATTTTGTAGACTCTGATAAGTACTGTACACAGGGCTTTAAGTCTAATGGAAGGGTTTCAGGAATCTAATTTCCTATTGCTTTCGTTTTGCCCTAATTCTATACTTATAAATAGACGAAAGGGGCTGCTATTTTCTTAAGAGAGTTGTATTATTTTTTTATCATAGTGAAAATCGTTGCAGTTGTGGACGTAGCCCTACTCTGAGGTGAACCACAGAAATCCTTGTGCTCTTTTGTATGTGTGATTTCGTTAATTCGTTCTATCTTTCTTGTTTGTTTATTTGAGATGATTTCCTAACAGTGGTTGAGGGTGGTTTTCGAAGCACTCGATAAGTCACCCCCGCATAGTTCACAAATATGCAATGTGAAGCAAGTTAGGGTCCAAACTTGGAAAATTCATAGAAAATCCACTCATCACAGAAAATGCCAAATAATGACCACGTCATCAGACTCAGAGTTGTCACCTAATCTTTTTGCAGAAACTAGGAAACCCTAAACCATGCAAAATGAAGGCCACTGTCCGTTATAACCAAAGTGTGTCGGCCTAGGAATTTAGGTATAAGGAAGAAAGGTCATGAATTGAGCACCCCCGTTTACCCGATCAAAGATCGACCTCAGTAATTCTTGATATGAGATTCATTACCAAAATATGTCCATGTTCCAATTATTAATGCTATCTTTACTAGGTGGAGCAAACAAATATAGATTGAACCACCTGCTTTTCAATGCTTTGATCTCATGCATTTTGAAAAGAGTTTAAAAATGTGCAATTTAAAAAAAAAAAGGAACAGTTTTCGTGTGTAGAGATCAACACACAACCTCATGGATAGTATGCTAGACATAGAGAAAACACACTTAAACGGGATATAAAGATGAAAGAGACTCACCTAGTGCTCATCAGCACCAGCAAAACGCAAAGGGGTTAGAAAATATCCTTGATCCTAGATGCAAGCAACCAATACTATATATATACAGAAGAATGCAATTAAGGACTTGACTACTAGCACATAACATATGAACCATCTTAAAATATGTAATTGCACACAAAATCACATAAGATACAATGAAAGAACTAAATATAATAAGCCATGTCCTATGCATGAAAAATGGATGCAAAGTATGGAAATGATGAGAAAGAAAAATATGATGCCAAGGGAAATCTAAAGAGCATAAAACAAAAGGAATAGAAAAGAGAATGAGAAAGAAAGACATGTATCAAAGCTATAAACAAAAGAAGCTATTCAACGAGACGAATAAAGGAAGCAACTACTAACAAATACAAACTAATATGGATGAAATGAACTATGCTAACAAAGCAATCAAATGGAAATATGGAAGAAATTAAATAAAAAAGAAGCTAAGAAATCAAAAAGAAAGTAAAAGGGATGAGTCAAAGTGTTTCTCTAACATATGAATGTAAGAGAGAAGCACCAAATCCTCTTTAAGCATTAATAGAAGCTAGACAAAGTGAATTCATCCTCAATCACCATGAAGGACGAGAGAATGAGAATTCACATGAGCCAAGGAAGCTTTCCAATGATTGCAAAAGAGAATTGCATTCTCAACTACCAAAGAACAAAGGATAGGAGAAATGATAGCAACAATCAAATGATCAAAGCAAAATCCATCTTCCCAATCATAGAAGCTATCATGGAAAGATGGATTAGCCTCTTTGATCATCAAGTGATATGAACTATCACATGAGGGTCATAGAGGCAACACATGATGGAAATGAAATCAAAGAAAATAGATAGAATCTACACCTCGTTTTCATGGAAAAGAGCAAGATAATGCTCAAACCCATGCGAAATAAAAGAAGAGGATAGATTATTGTTCTTTTCTAAGAGGAAGTCATGTTTGGCTTTCAAGAAAATGAAAAACAAAATGATCAGAAAACAGAAGAAAAAGCTAGAAAACATAACACAACCAATATAATCAATGGTACTTCTTAACAATGATTGAAAACACCATTTATCTTCATTAGAGAAAGTGAATATAGACATTCATTTCCATGTTTAGAGAGTTGAGAGAAGAATGCTTCTCAGCTCTTAAGAAGAAATGACTTGTTTGGCTTGAAAAGAAATGATAAGGAAAACATAAGAAAATGCGACACCCACTCCATCTAATTCTCCGATTGATCCATAAACCAACTACAAATTCTTATTAATCCAAAAGCAATAGTTGAATTATGATAATCAATCATGTTTGGATGATAAGAAAATGAGTGGGAAAATCCAAGAAAATGAAGGAAGATCAAGACAATTATCAAAGCTAATCAAAGGATTAGACTAATACCCTCTATACAAGTCTACAAACTAATAAAATAGAGTGTTTGGGAGGTGCGAAAGTTAGAGAGAAAATGCAAGAAAAATCATAATTGATGTAATTCAACAATTCCTATGGAGGGGTGGCAAATCCCCTACATTATTTGCAAGCCCAATCACATTATATTGATAAAAAAAATACAACAATTAAGAGTGTTTAGATGGAGAGAAAGAGAAAGAAAATAGAAGAGAAAGTGAAGGAAAATTTCAAGAGATCACCTCAAGTGATGAAAGCAAGGGCTCTTAATTGGTTAGCAATCCTCTGTCCAATCACCCTCAACCTCTAGAGATGAGTCTCTAATGTCCATTAAAAAGCTGTAATCCATCAACTCCAATGGTGTTTGTATGTATATGTATGTATAGAGAGAGAAAGTGAGAATTCAAGTGCTTTGATATCAAAAGGAAGTCTTGTAATTCTTCCAACCTCTCAATCCAATGATCAAGAGGGGTTTTGGTAGGCTAGGGGGTGCCATGCTCCACAATTCCCTCGACAATTGCAGAAATGGCACCTTTCCACTTGCATGGGGAACCATCTTCTAAAAACTGCTCTGTTCGTTGCCAATGTTGTCCGACAGATCAAAATTCATCCGTCTATACTCTTTAGTGTACAACCATGGCAAAAGGCTATGGTCATCTACTAAATTTATATGGCTGGGTCAATTTCATATGGCCATAGCAAAAATGGGTTGCAAACAATGTATTTCCAAAGGATTCTTCCCTTTTCATTCATTTCTATTATGTTCTCACTTATTTTTCTGGAAAGTACAAAGTTTTGATTTGAAATTTGAGCTTGAAAATCATAGAATGCTTGGATTCTACAAATCTAAAAACATTTTGAAAATGCTTTTAAAGGTCTAAAAACAATTTTAACCAAAACAGGTGTAAGGTTGGGATCGACTTTCAATCTTGGCTTTCTGCTGAAGATTATAGTGATCCTGGTTCAAACCCGACCCGTTTATTGTTTTGGATCCAAGATTTCTTGTCTTGATGGTTATCCATGTCTTCTTCCATCTTATTCCTTGTTGAGATTGGTTATCAGAGTGTCTTGATTGTGTTTGAACCTGGTTGGGAGTTAGTCTTTCAAAGCTGTTACTGCCCAGATTTTTGCTTGTTTCCTCAAACGAACCTTCTTACGCTCGGGCGAACTTTGAGAGATTCCAATACTTTTGCAGGTCTGCAAAACTACTGGGAGTATGGCATCCTCCGCTCGAGCAGTGTTTCCTGCACTCGAACGTCTTGGCTCGAGCAGTCCTTCTTGTACTTAAGCAGTCTTTTAGAACTCTCAGTGCTTTTGCAGGCCTACAAAAGTTTTGAGAGGGTGGTGTTCTTCGCTCGAGCAATACTTTGTTCGCTCGAGTGGTCACTCTTTTTGTACTGCTCGAGCAGTCTCTCTTTTTGTGTTTGGTCGCTTGAGCGGTGGTCTGGTCCCTCGAGCGGTCTGCTCGTATATATCAGTCTATAAAAGTCACTTTTGAGTCACTTTCATTTCTCTCTCTCTCTAAGCATTTCAAAATCTTATATATTCTCCCTCTCTCTCTAGAATACATTTTTAAACCTCAAATACACCTTGATCTAGTGGTTTCTCTGCCTTTATCCATTGGAGAAAAAGGTAGAGCTCACCTAGAGCTTCCATTTTATCGACGCAAAGCCCATCTTCAATTCCATTGAAGTTTCTTCTCTCTCTTCCTTGTCTTCAAGCTTTGAGGTAGGGATTTCTCTGCACTTTAGTGTGATTTTTAACTTGGTTATTTGTCCTTTTAAAGAAATATTGATAGTAGGGATTTTTGGAACAAAGCCAGGGTTTTGGTTTTGAAATCAAAAGAGGGGTTTTCAAAATATATTCTTGTATATGAATATGGGTTTGTAAATATGGTTGAGTTGTGATAAAATGGTGGATTTTACCCTTGGAATTGATTTATAAAGAAAATGAGATTTTTCCCTAAATTGTGAATATTTGATTTTGTAAAGAGAAAATGGAAATGATGTTGAGTTTTATGAAATTGGAATGATAATGATGATGGTGGTGGAGTTGGATATGAATTGTCACTTCTATCTTGAAATTTTGGAAAGTATACCTTTATTGAAAATTATCTATCTATTTAGAGATATTTGTTTGGGACTATTAGTGGAGGATAGCTATGATTATTATAAAAATTGCATGAGAATTAAGTGAATTGAAACTAATTTGTCATCCATTTGCATTGAGCATTATTACATATTTAACACATTGAAAATGTACTTTGTCTGGAGAAAAGTAGGTGAATACCTTGGTGAATCTAGATAGGGGTGTAGTAGTGGAATGATGTTGGCCAGTGTGTCCTTGGTGAAAGTCTAGAAACCCGCGCGGTTAGGTGCCGAGCCTTCCGGTTAATATCGATAAACATGGCAATTAGTAATGCTTATAGCCTACTTGTAGACACATTTTAGAGATTCCCAGTGTTGTATCCGCTGCCCTATTTTCTATTGTAAACGAAATGATTTTATGAATTGTGACATAAACCTGACATTGCATGGTTTTTGGAAAGAGATATAAAATGTTTTGGCGAGAGCATTACATATACATTCACATTATAGCTTTGCTAAGATTCATACACCGTGATAGAGTTTCTCTACTAGGCTTTGGCTCACCCTATGTGGAAAACCATTTTCAGGTGCTGATGATATGCCTCTGCCGAGGCCATAGCTTGGGAGGACTTAGAGCCGAGAGCTTTTTGTTTTATTTTCGTTGTATTTATTTTGTACAAGACTAGGGCCTTATTTGTATTGAGTTTCAAACTCACTTTTGTTGTAACCAAGTATCAAATTGGAAAGTTGTAGCCATTAAGGCATTTATTTATCTCTTTTACTGTTATTTCATATCTTCTGCGTATGATACGTGCTATAGGTTTAGGGTTAGAGCTTATGAATGTATAATTGGATGTGCCATCTTTTGTACAGCTGGATCATATGAATGTAAAGAGATATTATTCTAAAATGTATTGTTAATTGGTAATTATTGTGAGAT
The DNA here is from genome assembly GCA_025200525.1 of Camellia lanceoleosa. Taxonomy (NCBI): domain Eukaryota; kingdom Viridiplantae; phylum Streptophyta; class Magnoliopsida; order Ericales; family Theaceae; genus Camellia; species Camellia lanceoleosa. Next base: position 56,514 of record JANUSC010000419.1, read on the forward strand.
AAATTATTGTTATATTTTCGGGGTGTTACAACTTGGTATTAAAGCTACTGGGTTTGAATACTTTGGGATCATGGAAAGTAGTTATTACTACAATGGGTTCCCTTGCTAGATGAAATTAGGAATAACCTGGTATGCTCTGTGATAACATGCTTATGTGACTAAGTGGGTATGGAATTTAATTTCTAAGATTTTGATTGGGTCTACAACTTTCTAAAAGTTTTGTTAGAAGAGCACTTGATCACTGCTATTTCTAACTGGAGCTCTGGTAATGTCGCGGGACGATCATTATCTAGAAAGGAAGTTTGTATGTGTTTATATGACAACGTGCTTTTGTGGAGTGAATTAATTATTGTCCACTGCATTAGGACGCGAGTGAGTTAGCTTCGACACATTTGTAAATGTGATAATCTCTTATGTCACCTTCATTAGGATGTCATGATGTAGACAGGGTAGTGGTAGGTGTAGCAGGCCTAGACGACAGGAAGTGCCATTATCGGATGATATTCCAGCACAAGAGAAAGGGGTTAGTCAGGCCAATGTGGCCGAACCAGTTGGTCAATAGGCCATGGGTGCTTTAGCTAGTGAGATGGCCGGAGCTTTGTGGGAATCCACAGACATTCTCAAAGTTGAGAATCAAGTCCAGGCCCATGTAGCTGAGATAGGGCCGTCGTTTCTGGAAAGGGAGTTCTTCTGGTTGAATCCGGATAAGTTTTTAGGGGATCTGAAGGAGCCACTGACGGCAGATGAGTGGCTAGAACAAATGGTAAAGACGTTTGAGATGCTTAGCATCAAGGATGATGGGCTGAGAGTTACCCTGGCATCTTTCCAACTAAAGGGAGATGTGGGTCAGTGGTGGAATTATGTGTGTGGGTGCATTGCGGTGACTTGGGAGGTTTTTGTCAACGCCTTTCAGGATAAGTTTTTGCCTCCCACTGTTAGGGAGAAGTTGAGGGAGTAGTTTTTGAAACTTAAATAGCTTAACAAACCAATGGCAGAGTTTGAGGCTGCCTTTACTAGTTTATTGAGGTTTGCACCGAAACTCGTGGCTACGGAAGAACGCCGGTGTTTGGAGTTTGAGAAGAGGTTGAGGACCTGACTCATTTTTAAGGTGGCCATGTCCATGATTACGGATTACGGTCCTCTTGTGGAGGCGGCAACTCACTTAGAGACCGTGATTCAGACTGAGGAGGAAATGATAAGGGGCTCTAGGCAGAGGAGTTAGGAGGTTCAAGGAAAGATTTGAGATAACAACAGGCAAAGGGGTTCCACCCCACAGTAGTCTTAGGGAGCACAGTCTAGGTCTACTTTCCCCGTACCGAGTTCTAGTTCTAAGAGAGGTGGTCAGGGAGGAATCACTTGCTTTAAGTGTGGCCAGCTGGGCCATAAGTATGTAGCTTATCTACGGAGTGGTGGAGGGCAACAGTCTATGCCATCTTTGGCTTGTTCTCAAAGCCAGAGTTAGGGAAGAGGGCATCCGCCTACCTGTTATCAGTGTGGGTAGTCAAGGCACTTGAGGAGGTTTTGCCCTCAGGAAGGTGGCACGTCTGGTGCATCTGATTTGATACAAACACAGAGCTATCAGCTTAAGCCGTCAGCACAGGCATCGAGGGGCAATCAGGGAGACTGTGCGGCTTAGTTAATGTATCAGACTTATGCTCCGAGGGGTGAGTAGGTAGAGTAGAGACCTACAGGGCGTGTGTATGCTGTTACCACGCCAGATTTGTTGCCAGCACCTTCGGTAGTGAGAGGTAACTTCTTGTTCTGTAATTCTATTGCCAATGTGTTGATTGATACCAATGCATCGCATTCTTTCATTTCGTCTGCATTCGCATCAGCATTGGGGTTAGAAGTGACTCAGTTAACATCTCCACTCAGGGTAGAGTCACTTGTTGGTGGTAAGGTTGTGTTGGACCAGGGGTGTCGGGGTTGAGAGATAGAGATTTTTGGTCGCCAACTTCATTTTTCTTTTGTGATGATTAACATGTCGAGTTTTGATATTATTTTGGGCATGGATTGGTTGTCATCCTATCTAGTCATTATAGACTGTTACCGTCAGAGGGTTACGGTGTACACCTCGAGTGGTGATTGTTTTTATTTCCTGGGGTACTGAGTTGATAGAACCTTATTGCCAGGAGTTCAGAGTGATGTGGTTTGAGTTGAGTTGCTGATGGTAGTTTGTGAATACCCGGATGTCTTTCCCGAGGATCTCACTAGTTTACCACCTCACCATGAGATTAGTTCTCTATTGATTTAGTGCCTGGCACGACACCAATTTCTATGGCACCGTATAGATTTGCACTAGCTGAGTTTAGTGAGTTGAAGATTCAAATCCAAGAATTATTAGATAAGGGCTTTATCCACCCTAGTACTTCGTCTTGGGGAGCACATGCTCTCTTTGCCAAGAAGAAGGATGGCACTTTGCGACTTTGTATTGATTACCAAAAGTTAAACTGGGTGACTATTAAGAACAAGTACCGCTTGCCTCATATAGATTTAACTAGTTGAATTGGTCTTATTGCTTTTCTAAGATAGACTTGACATTAGGTTATCACCAATTGAGAGTGAAGGAGGAGGATATCCAGAAGATGGCATTCTGTACGTGGTATGGCCATTATAAGTTCCTAGTGATGCCTTTTGGGTTAACCAATGCACCGGCCTTGTTTATGGATTTAATGAATCGGATCTTTCGTGAGTTCCTAGACCATTTTCTAATTGTCTTTGTGGATGACACCTTGATCTACTCACCCTCTGAGGAGAAACACGAGGAACATTTGCAGATTGTACTCAATTTGCTTAGAGCCCACAAATTGTATGTTAAGTTCAGGAAGTGTGAGTTCTAGTTGAAGGAGGTGAAATTCTTAGGCCATGTGGTATCTGGGGAAGGGGTAACTGTAGATTCTTCCAAGATTGAGGCAATGCAAGATTAGGAACAACCTAAGAATGCCTTTGAGATCCCAAGTTTCTTGGGGTTAACCGGATATTACCATCATTTCGTAAAGGATTTCTCTAGATTAGCCTCACCTTTGACTAGACTGATGAGGAAATGAATCAAATTTGTGTGAAGTGAGACTTGTGAGAAGTCATTTCAAGAGCTTAAGGTTAGACTTACCACTGCTCCAGTGTTGATTATTCCGGTGAGGGTTTTGGGTTATTCAGTGTATTGTGATGCGTCTTGGGAAGGTTTGGGTTGTGTCTTGATGCAAGAAGGAAAGGTAGTAGCATATGGCTCACAGTAGTTGAAAATACACAAGAGAAACTATCTTACTTATGATTTAGAACTAGCAGTTGTTATTTTTGCCTTGAAGATTTGGAGACGTTACTTGTATGGTGAGAGGTTTGACGTATTCTCCGATTACAAGAGTTTGAAGTACCTATTCTCACAGAAAGATTTGAATTTGAGGCAAAGAAGGTGGATGGAATTTATGGATGACTACGACTTTGAGTTGCACTATCATCTGAGGAAGGCCAATGTAGTGGCCGATGCCTTGAGTAGGAAATCCATTACTAGTGTAGCTAGTATTGCCATCTGGGAATGGGAGATGTTGGGCGCTATTGCCGAGTTTGACTTGCAACTTGGCAAGTTTGTTGAGTTAGCAGCCTTGTTTACTATGACTGCTCAACCTACTCTTGTGAGCCGAGTTATAGAAGCATAACGGGGTGATCACTAGGTGGAGTTTATCCAAGGGAAGATATCTAGTGGGAAGGTAGAAAAGGGCTTGAACTTGTATTCTGACTCGAGTGTTAGATATCTTGACTGCCTTTTCGTGCCGAAATCTTGTAAGTGGGAGATACTCCGAGTGTTCCACCATTCGCACTTTGCAGTACATCCGGGAGGCACCAAGATGTATCAAGACCTTAGTCGCTAGTTTTGGTAGAGGGGGATGGAGAGAGACATAACCCTATTTGTAACGAGGTGCCTCACTTGCCAACAAGTGAAGGTTGAGCATTAGAGGCCAGCGGGTTTGTTGCAACCCTTGCCTATAGCCGAGTGGAAGTGAGAGCATTTTATGATGGATTTTGTTGTGGGTCTTTCAAGGACTCAACGGGGTAATGATACCGTATGGGTGATAGTTGATCGGTTAACTAAGTCAGCACACTTTGTACATATGCACACAAGTGACTCGGTAGATCATCTTACTGACCTTTATGTTAGGGACATAGTGTGACGTCACGGGATCCCTGTGACTATTGTTTTGAATAAAGATCTCCATTTCACGGTTCGGTTATGGCAGAGGCTACAGAATGCCTTGGGCACTAGATTGACGTTCAGCACCGCTTAGAGGACATGCTTCGGGGTTGTGTTCTTGACTTTAATGGGCCGTAGGAGAGACACTTGCCTTCAGTTGAGTTTACGTACAACAATAGTTTCCAGGCAAACCATGGCATGACACCATTTGAAGCCCTGTATGGTCGATCGTGTAGTTCTTCTGTGTGTTGGGCTAAGGTGGGTGAGGCACCTATGTTAGGTCCTGATTTAGTCCAAGAAACGACAAAGAAGGTTGCACTTATCTGTAAGAGGTTGGTTTTGACTCAGAGTCATCAAAAGAGCTATGTCGACCATACGAGGAGACCGTTGTCATTTGAGGTAAGAGATCATGGCTTCTTGAAGATATCACCAAGACAGGGTTTGATGAGGTTTGAAAAGAGCATGAAGTTGTCTCCTAGATTTATTGGGCCTTTTGAGATCCTTGAGCATGTTAGGGAGGTAACTTATCGTTTGGCCTTGCCGCCATAGCTTTCCGGGGTTCATGACGTATTTCATATATGTATGCTATGGAAGTATGAGCCAGATTTGTCACATGTGTTCGATTAGACCGAGTTAGAGGTAGATGAGGATACCTCGTACAAGGAGAGATCGGTTAGCGTCCTAGATACACGGGACCAAGTCTTGTGAGGCAAGACAATTCCTTTAGCAAAGGTGTTGTGGTGACACCATGGGGTTGAGGAGGTGACTTGGGAATATGAGGTAGAAGTCTGTAAAAAGTAGCTGGACCTTTTTGTTAATGTTTGAAAACTTGTAATTAAAAAGGTTCATTAAATGTAAAGCATTGCATATGTTTTGAAAAAAATAAATTGTATATTCAATGTCGAGAACCTTGTTTATTGTTGTCATGAGGATGGTTGGATCTTGTTTTGTTGGTTTAAATATAGTGGTTATTATGTTGATTTAAAAATTTTGGAGGCAAAATTCCTTAAGGAGGGAGGTTATAGCAATTTTGGTTTAAACCCGACCAGTTTAATTGTTATGGATCTGGGTTTTCTTGTCTTGTTGGGTGTTCATGTCATCTTCCACCTTGTTCGTCGTTGAGTTGGCTATCAGAGTGTCTTGGTTATGTTTGAAACAGGTTGAGAGTTGATTTTTCAAAACTGTTGCTGCCCAGTTTTTAGCTTATTTGCTTGAGCAAACTTTCTTGCACTCAAGCGAAATTTGAGAACTTCCAATATTTTTGCAGGTCTGCAAAACTACTAGGAGTTTGGCATTCTTAGCTCGAGTGGTGTTTCTTGCGCTCGAACGGTCTTGGCTCGAGTGGTCCTTTTTTCATACGAGCGGTCTTTTGGAACTCTTAGTACTTTTGTAGGCATACAAAAGTACTGGGAGGGTGGTATTCCTCATTCGAGCAGTACCTTGTTCGCTCAAGCGGTCTCTCTTTTTGTGTCTTGTCGCTCAAGTGGTGTTTTGGTCACTTGAGCAGTCTGCGCGTATATCAGTCCGTAAAGTTACCTTTTTCGATCACTTTTTCACATCTCTCTCTCTTTAAGCACTCCAAATCCTCAGATCTTCGCTACTCTCTCTCTAGAAAGCCATCTTTGAACCTCAAATACACCTTGATCTAGTGATTTCCTCACCCTGGTCCCTTTGATAAAAAGATAGAGCACATTGAGGGCTTCGTTCTAATTAGAGAAATTCATGTTTTTGGCTTCGTCGAGTTCTACCCATCTTTCTTTTGATTCTTCTTCTTTGAGATAGGGATTACTTTGACTCTTTTTATGATTTTTAACTTAGTTATTTGTTTTTCTAAACAAGACTGTGATTTGGGGATTTTTGGATAAAACCTAGGGGTTTGGCTTTAAAATCATAATAGGGGTTTTCAAAATGGTTTCTTAGAAATGATCGTGGAATTATAGATATGGTTAAGTTGTGAAAAAATGGAGGATTTCCATAATTAAAATTGATTTTTTTAAAGAAAATGGATTTTTCCCTAAGATGTAAAGGTTAGATTTTGTAAAGACAAAATGGAATTGATGTTGGTTTCATGGAACTGGGATGATGGTGATGATGATGGTGGAGTTGGATATGGATTATCACTCATATTTGGAAATGTTGGAAAATATATCTGTGTTAAAAATTAATTATCTGTTTAGAGATATCTATTTGGGCTATCAGTGGAGGATAGCTTTGATTGTTGTAGAAATTGGATGAGAATTAGGTGAATTGAAACTAATTTCGCATACATTGCATTGAGCATTGTAACATACTTAACAAATTGAAAATGTATTTCATTTTGAGAAAAATGGGTGAATACCTTAGTGAATCTAGGTAAGAGTGTAGTTTTGATATTATGTTGGCATGTGTGTCCTTGGTGAAAGTCCAGAAACCCGCGCAGTTAAGTGTTGAGCTTTCCAGTTAATATTGATAAAAATGACAATTGGTAGTGCTTGTAGCCTACTTGCACACATATTCTAGATATTCTCAGTGTTGTATCCACCGCCCTATTTTCTATTGTGACATAAATGATTTCATGAACTATGATATAAACTTAGCATGGCATGGTTTTGCAAAGAGATAAAAAGTGTTTTTGACACGAGCATTGCATGTGCATTCAGCTTATAACTTTATTAAGATTCATACACTGCATTAGAGAATCTTTACTGGGCCTTGGCTCACCCTATATGGAAAATCATTTTCAGGTACTGGTGATATGCCTCCACCTGAACTTGAAGCCAAGAGCTTCTATTTTGTTACTGTTGTAATTATTTTATACAAGCATAGGGCTTTATTTCTGTTGAGTTTAAACTCACTTTTGTTGTAACCAAGTACCATTTTGGAAAGTTGTAGCCAATATGACATTACTATATATGTTTAACTCTTATTTCATATCTTTTGCTAGGATATATGCTATAAATTCAGGGTTAGGACTTATGAATGTATTACTGCATGTGTTACACTTTTGCAAAGAGATGCAACCTTATGATTGGGGGAACATTATATTCAGACATTTATTATTATTTAATATCTGTTGTGGGATGATCTTATTGTAATTATTTTGGGGCGTTACATCTCTGATCATAAGAGTTTGAAATATCGATTTTCACAGAAATATTTAAATCTAAGGCGTAGAAGGTGGATAGAGTTTATGGAGGATTATGACTTCGAGTTGCATTATCATTCAGAGAAGGCCAATATAGTGGCCAGTGCCTTGCGTATGAAGTCCATTAGCAGTGTAGCTAGCATTGCAATACGGGAATGGGAGATGTTGGATGCTATTGCCAAGTTTGCCTTGCATCTTGGCGAGTTTGTTGAGTCAGCAGCTTTTTTTACAATAGTTGCACAACCTACACTTGTGAGATGAGTTATAGAAGCACAACAGGGTGATCATGAAGTAGAAACCCTCTTATAGAAGATATGTTGTGGGAAGGTGGAGAAGGGTTGAATGTGTATTCTGACTCGAGGGTTAGATATCTTGATCGTCTTTTTATGTCGGAGTCCTGTAGAGAGGAAGTACTCCAAGACTTCCACCATTCGCACCTTGTGGTACATCCGGGAGGCACAAAGATATATCACGACCTTAGTCGCCAATTTTTGTGGAGGGAAATGAAGAGAGACATAGCCTTGTTTGTATTGAGGTGCCTCACTTTTCAACAAGTGAAGTCGAGCATTAGAGACTAGTAGGTTTGTTTCAATCCTTGCTTATAGCCAAGTGAAAGTGAGAGCATATCATGATGGATTTTGTTGTGGGTCTTCCGAGGACTCAATGGGGTAATGATGCTAAGTAGGAGATAGTCGACCGGTAAACTAAGTTAGCACATTTTGTACTTATGCGCACGAGTGACTCGATAGATTATCTTGTCGACCTTTATGTTAGGAACATAGTTCAACTTCATGGGGGCCTTGTGATTATTGTTTCGGATAGAGATTCGCGTTTCACAGCTCAGTTGTGGTAGAGCCTACAGAATGCCTTAGGCACTAGATTGACTTTTATCACTGCTTATCATCCTCAGACTGACGGGCAGTCAGAGCGTACGATTCAGATCCTAGAGGATATGCTTCAGCGTTGTGCTCTTAACTTTAAGGGGTCGTGGGAGAGGCACTTGCGCTTAGTGGAGTTTGCCTACAACAACAGCTTTCAAGCGAGTATTAGCATGGCACCGTTTGAGGCCTTGTATGGCCAACTGTGTAAATCTCTGGTGTGTTGGGCCAAGGTGGGTGACGCAACTATGTTAGGTCCTGAGTTAGTCCAAGAAATGACAGAGAAGGCTGCACTTATCCATAGGAGATTTGTCTTAACTCAGAGTCATCAGAAGAGCTATGCCAGCCTTAGGAGGAAGCCGTTATCATTTGAGGTAGGAGATCTCGTCTTCTTGAAAATATCGCGTAGGCAGGGTTTGATGAGGTTTGAGAAGAGTGAGAAGTTGTGTCCTGGATTTATTGGATCATTTAAGATCTTAGAGCGCATTAGGGAGGTAGCTTACCGTTTGGCCTTACCACCGCAGCTTTCCGAGATTCATGACGTGTTTCAAATCGATATGCTTCGGAAGTACGAGCCGTATCCATCACATGTGTTGGATTGGACTGTGTTAGAGATAGATGAGGATGTCTCGTATGAGAAGAGACCGGTTAGAGTCCTAGATACACGGGACCAAGTCTTGTGAGACAAAACAATTCCATTGATTAAGGTGTTATGGAGACACTATGGTATGGAGAAGGCGACTTGGGCGCGTGAGGTGGAAGTCTGTGAGAAGTATTCGGACCTTTTTGTTAATGTTTGAAACTTGTCATGAAAATCTTGTTATGTTGATCAAATGTAAACATTGTATATGGTTTGAAAAAGTGAATTGTATATTCGATATTAAGAACTTGTTTATCATGGATATGAGAATGGGTGGATCATGTTGTGATTGATTTAAATACAGTGGCTATTGAGTTTTTAAAATTTTCAGTGGTGAAATTCCTTGAGGGGGTGAAGTTATAGCAATCCTAGTTCAAACCCGACCCATTCATTGTTTTGGGTCTGGGATTTCTTGTCTTGATGATTGTCCATGTCTTCTTCCATCTTATTCCTTTTTGACATTGGTTGTTGGAGTGTCTTGGCTGTGTTCGAAACTGGTTGGCAGTTAGTTTTTCAAAACTGTTGCTGTCCAGATTTTTGCTTGTTCGCGTGAACTTTCTTGCGCTTGAGCGAACTTTGAGAACTTCCAGTACTTTTGCAGGTTTGCAAAACTACTGGAAGTATGACATTTTTTGCTTGAGCGGTCCTTCTTGTGCTCGAGCGGTGTTTTGGAACTCTCAGTACTTTTGCAGGCCTACAAAAGTACTGGGAGGGTGGTATTCTTTGCTCAAGAGATACTTTGTTCGCTCAAGCGGTCTCTCTTTTTGTGTCTGGTAGCTCGAGCAATGTTTTGGTCGCTCGAGTGGTCTTCCTGTATATCAGTCCGTAAAAGTCACTTTTGAGTCACTTTTTCATTCCTCTCTCTCTATCTCTCTCTCTCTAAACATTTCAAAATGTCAGATCTTCTCCCTCTCTCTCTAGAAAACATATTTAAACCTCAAATACACCTTGATCTAGTGGTTTCTCAGCCCTTGTCCCTTGGAAAAAAAGGTAGAGCTCACCTAGAGCTTCCATTTGATCGGCGCAAAGCCCATTTTCAACTCCATTGAAGTTTCTTCTTTCCCCTCTTGTCTTCAAGCTTTGAGGTAGGGATTTCTCCACACTTTAGCATGGTTTTTAACTTGGTTATTTGTCCTTTTAAAGAAATATTGATAGTGGGGATTTTTGGAACAAAGCTAGGGTTTTGGTTTTGAAATCAAAATAGGGGTTTTCAAATCTGGGTAGAGGTGTAGTTTTCAAATCAAACTAGGTGAATTGAAACTAATTTCTCATCCATTTGCATTGAGCATTGTTACATATTTAACACATTGAAAATGTACTTTGTCTTGACAAAAATAGGTGAATACCTTGGTGAATCTGGGTAGAGGTGTAGTAGCGGAATTATGTTAGCCTGTGTGTCCTTGGTGAAAGTCCAAAAACCCGCGCGGTTAGGTGCTGAGCCTTCCACTGCCCTGTTATCTATTGCAAAGGAAGTGATTTCATGAATTGTGAGATAAACATGGCATTGCATGGTTTTTGGAAAGAGATATAAAATGTTTTGGCACGAGCATTGCATATGCATTCACCTTATAGTTTTGTTAAGATTCATATACTGTGATAGAGTTTCTCTACTGGGTTTTGACTCACCCTATGTGGAAAATTATTTTCAAGTGCTAATGATATGCCTCCACCAAGGCCTTAGCTTGGGAGAACTTGGAGCCGAGAGCTTCTTGTTTTGTTTTTGGTGTATTTATTTTGTACAAGCCTAGGGCTTTATTTATATTAAGTTTCAAACTCACTTTTGTTTTAACCAAGCATCGACTTGGAAAGTTGTAGTCATTAAGGCATTCCTTTATCTGTTTTACTCTTATTTTATATCTTTTGCATATGACATATGCTATAGATTCAGGGTTAGGGCTTATGAATGTATAATTGCATATGCCATCTTTTGTACAACTGGATCATATGAATGTAAAGGTATCTTATTCTGTTGAGGGGGGTTACAAATAGTTGAAGTTTCATGTTCTTGTTTTCATCATTGGGTGACTAGAGAAAGGTGCCCAAGTTTGAGAGCCGATCAAAATTGGAATGTCTATAGTGATAATCAGTGAGTAGTGATGGAAAGGGGTGGAAGAATGAGAAATAAATGATTTTATTTTATTTTTTTATTTTTTTTCCTAAACAAGTGAACCATTTTTTTTTATTAAATGGTAGAATGAGATGCTCAATGCATGATTTTCCAAATGTTTCAATTCTCCTTAGTCATTGATAAATTCCACAACGCAATAATGCAATCCTCCAACAATTGCCACAAACAAATATTTCTAATTGTATCTCAACAAATATATCTCATAATCTCATGAATAATATTAAATTCTCAAAAGTAGCATCAATTTAACAATTTCATTAACTTTCCAATTCCTAGGGTTTGAGAAAATTTTGGAATTATATATATATATATATATTTTGAATTTATGCACAACTCTAGTTTATTAAAAGAGAAGTTTTGAAAGGTTAGAATTATACACAATAATTTTAATATAATAATAATACAAAATCTCTAGATTTTTCACAATCTCATTACTAAAACAAATTTATAAAAGTAAGAGAATCTGTATCTCAAAGTGAAAGAGAGAAGTGAATCAGTCTTAAAATCTCAAAATGCTCCACATGAAAATCGAGCTTGGCGAAGTTAAAACCCTTGGTGTGATCTACAACTTTAATAGACGAGTTTTTCTGAAAAACTCACTCTAAGGAGATGATATCAAAGTTTGAAGTTTGGGTTTGGAAGAGAATATATATATATATATAGAATATAAAGAAAAGTGAAGAAAATGAGAGAGAGAGAGAGAGAGAGAGAAGCTCGACTTTTCATGCACCTTTTGGAAGACGAATATCCCTACAGTTCAGAATCCTGTGGTTCTGAATCTGATTTCACAAGTGCAATGTGAAACAATGAAAACACAAAAAGAGTCCAAATCCGGCAATTCTTTTGGAAAATCGATGTTCGAATCAAATGCCAAAAATTGACTGATTTGCTAGATTTCAGAATCGCCACCTAAATATTTTTAAGAAATTTAGGAAACCTGAGACTTGTGCCAAAGGCCATTAGTCCGTCATCACCAAAGTGTCTCGGCTCGAGAACTTAGGTACGAGAGGGGAAGGTCATGAATTTAGCACCCCACTCGCCCGATCAAAGATGGCCTCTACTAATCATGATGTGATTTTTTATTTACATTATATACTCATGTTTCGATTATTAGCTATTTTTGTTACTATGTGACGCACACATAAATATAGACTGATTTGTAAAAATTGGAACATTTGATTTCGTGTTTTATTCGAAATTGTTTTGTAAATTTGCCACTTGAAAAAGTGGGTTTAAAATGGACATTAATCAAATTATCTCAATTCAAGCAACTAGCCTTCATCCACAGGCATTCAAACAGTTATATCATTTAAGCAATTAGCCTCATGGAAGTATGCTTTGACATGGTAACACAAACGTTCTATGAAAGATGCTAAAACAAAAAATTACTCATCTAGTACTTCGAGCCAAAACAAAGCAAAATTATTAGAAAAAATATGCATGCTCCTAATTAATGCAATATGACTAAATGCAACGCACACATTATGTAATTTTATAGCTCGGCTATGAGCATGGCGTATGATTCCATTCAAGACATGCAATAAAACACATATTCAAGTAAATAATTTGAATATTGATATTGGGTTAGTATGATGAGCCAAACCTTGGATGCATGCAAGACAATGGATGCAACGTATAAGAATGCTAATTTGAAAAATGATGTTCTATTCTAACCATCGTAAGTTAGTAAAAAGGAGAAAGACGTGGGGTTAGAAGACATACAACTTATTGCACATTTGCCCTGGTGCAAGAGGGTGCGAATCAAAGTTCGAAAGTCCAAATTAAACTAATTATTACAAAACCGAATGAATAAATAAGCAAAGAATTAACTAGCTAATTACTCTATTACAACAAGGATAATCATGAGAAGTAAACTAACTATCTAAGTTAATTAGCTATAACAATTACAAATAAACAATAATGATAATTACAACTCTAATAATTAACAAGACTAATTGTAACAACAATAATAATTACAACGCTAATAATCGGAGCATTAATCTGCAACATTGAGGTAAGCAAGGATGCACAAGGGTTGCATGCACAGTGTCCAAGAACAGCTCTGTCTGCCTAGGCCTATTTTGTTTCACCTTCAGCCACTGCTCTTTGTTTTATGCAAAACATACTGCTGACCAAACATTGATGACCGACCATGCCTCAATGAGGCCCGACCAGGTCCTAAAAGGGCCAATTGTGCCTTAATTTCATGCAAAATCCTGTTTTGTGCTCTGAAGTGAAAACAGTGCAAACAGAGTTATTCTAGACTCTGTTTGTCCCTCTCACACTTCTTTGTCATGGGAAAGCCTCAAGAGAAGGTTGGAATCATTTCCAAAACCATCAATGAGAAAGTTGATTGCTTGATGATTTCGGGTACAATTTGGACAAAGATAAATAAATATAATGAACAACAACCAGCCCTCCCTCCTATCATGGAGTGAACTCAAAAAGGGAGGTAGAGACACTTCAAGGTTTATCAAAACATCATGAATTGATATAAGACAACCCTTGACACAATGGACTCATCATAACGTCTGGCCAAAGTCCAAGCAATATAACTTATTTTCTTTATGTGGGTTGGTTCATTTTAAACCAAATTCATTAGTCTTTGCCATCCTTTAATCCATTAAGTCCAAGGTGATTATTACGTCCACTAAGTGAGAAACATGTCAAACGGGAGGTGATTCTCAACATGAACAAGAGACTATGCCATTGACAATGAACCTCCATAGAGATTAAGCCATTAGGCATAGATCTCTAGTTCATGTCTTGAATAGCTGTCAACTGATTGAAATAACTCTCAAATGAAATAAATGAATGACAAGTTGATTATTAAAATGAGGTTCTTAAACATGGAAATTAGTTAACGAAAAGCTTATAACAATATACAACAAGCTATATATGCAAACTTACGAGACAACAATCAAGCTAATCAAAGCATGAACTAACTAAACAACCTAGGACAACCCTAAAACAACCCTTAATGGATGAAAAACAGTGGCTCAAAGTGCATGAAAAGAGCCTACAAAGCTAAACAACAAAGAGAGAAAACAAAGCTAGTAAGTAATAACAAGGAGGGGTGACTAACCCCTCTACTTTTGAAACCTCAAAGCGTGATTTTTAGCCTTGTTTACACTCTGAAAAATAATTTAGAAAGCAAAGGAAAGGGTGTAAAAGCAAGGGTTTGAGCTATAGCTAAAGGTGTAAGAAAGAGTGTTTACCCTCTCTACCCTTTTGGTAGCTCTCTAAACCCAAACTTAAACACTTGGAAGAGAATCAAAACAACACAAAACTACAAGAACTAGATAATAATAGATAGAACAAGAAGTAAAAGAGAGGATGACAAGCTTATAGCTCTCAAAGAAGTGAGCTTTTGTTTATGAATCAAACTAAGTCCCAACACACTCTCAAGCTTGAATTATGGTGTTCAAGGCTCAACCAAGGGTCCTAGGCTTCGGTGTGAAGATGTATATGATGTATGGATATAGATTCAAGGTAATAGGCTTGCTCAAAGGGTTGTTTGCACAAGAAGAAAGAGCTCAAGAAAGTGTAAAGGCTTTTTAGAAATTCTTCAACCCACAAAACAGAGATACAACTTTGTTTTTATAGAATTTGACCAAGAGGGGTCATAAATATCTTCAAAAATGGACAGCTGGCGGGTTCCCGCCCAGAACAGTGTTTCTCACTACTAAGGCACAACCGGCCTTCAATAACCACAGTTGGCCCTCAATGAGGCACGGCCGGGCCTCAATGTGTTCCCCTATTTTGCTGCTTCAGACACAACATAGGGTAGTACAATGTGTAAAAATGGATTTCTGGAGTATAATTAGTGGGAATATGGAAGGTTTGGAATTGTTTCGGAGCTTAAACATACCCCCTTCATTAAGACCTCGAACTATGCACAACACCACTTTCATCATCAAGTGTACCAGGCAAAGCGCTCAAACCTTGTGGGCAGTCAAAAATAGGGTGTCTACAGTTGCCCCTCTTTGAGAAAGCTCGAAGTCATAAAGTGACGTGAGTGAATGTCAAAGCCTAAAGACGACCCATTTGACAAGGCCGCAAGGGTCGGGCAAGAAATCAAGATATAAATGCAAAGATTGAACTCGAGGGCAAAGCGCAAATGAAATGTAGCAAATAACTTATAATCATGCAATGAAACACCAATGAAACAACGCAATGAAACACTTCAATGCAAATAAAGCAATGAAACAATGCTACAATCTAAAAAATAAATCAACGTTTAAACGAAAGCGTAAATCAAAGAAAAACAAATGTCGTTATGTCTCACACGGAAAGAAGTGAATAAACAGACACGTCTCATATGAAAAGGACAAAGAAAGCACAAACCAACCTACATTTCAAGTAGAAAGGATGTAAGAAAGTGTAGACCTAACTACGCCTCGCGTAGGAAGGGTGAAGGGCGACGTAACCATCGAGCGCACCCAAGGTCTCAATCGAGATCCTATCGCGTCTCACGTGATAGGAGAAAGGGTGGTGTGAACAAACAGGCACACCTGATGTTTTTAATCGATTTGGACAATCCTAACGTGTCTTACGTGAAATGAGGAGTGGTGTGAACAAACAGACGCACTTGTTGTTTTTAATCAAGATAAACAATCCTCACGTGTCACATGCGAGAGGAGGAAAAGTAGTGTGAACGAACTAGTGCACCTGTATTTTTTAACCAAATGGAAACAATCCTAACGCGTCGCACGCGATAGGAGGAGAGGTGGTGTGAATGAACAAGCGCACCTACCATTTTTAACTGAATGGAAACAATCCTAACACGTCGCACGTCATAAGAGAAGAGGTGGTGTGAACGAACAGGCGCACCTACCGTTTTTAACCGAATAGAAACAATCCTAACGCGTAGTACGCGATAGGAGGAAAGGTTGAATTGATAAAAGAACAAACAAATCGCATAAGCATGAATTAGAAGTAAACATGGATTCCACACAGAGATAGGTAAAATCAAAACGATCAAAGCGATGTAGTAAAGTGAAAGCCAATTTGCCAATGTGTTAAAACAATGGGCTTTAATCTGAACACAACATACCGCATTCCAATTTGATGGTAAAAAGGATGATGATTTTACTGTGGCACAAATGATTTTATCTGGAACTCCTCTGAACGAACCGTACATACAATATAGTTTGTTTACAACATAACATAACAGATTACAATTCAGGCAAAACAATTTATGAACTAATGAAACAGTCTAAACAAATTCAAAGTTTTGAAACAAATCAACTTAAGAGTTTAAACTATGAGTTAAATAAATGAGTTTAAACAAATTAAACCAAGTAAATCACACCAAGTAAGTCAAATTATGCATCTACACAATAAAACAAAACAGAATAGAATGAACAAAATTCCTCTCATTTCTTACCCGAAATTCTTCTTTTTATATTTTACCTGCTCATTTTTTCCTTTGTTCCTTCGTTTTTTTTTTCTTTCTTTTTTTCTCTTTCTTTCAACTTTTTTTCTTCATTTTTTATTTATTTTTATTTTTTATAGATTAAAGCTCCATAATACAAGAAATAAAATAAAGTAAAAAAAAACAAAACTGAGTTTACACTGAGAGCTAGTTAGACCTTAATAAAGCATAGCCAGGCGTCACGACAGCCGACCGTGCTTCGATAGTAGCAAGGGCAGAATCAGGAAAGCCGTGCGATATGTTTGTTTAAAACAAACTCAAACCTTATTTTTGCACATAACCTTGGTCGAAATTCCTCCCCCCTCTCTCTCTAACCTTCTCCTCTCTCTAGATTTCCCCTTTTCTTGAATTACCCAACAACCCTCGCCATTTTTTCTTTGAAACCCTTTCCCTCCTCTACACTTTGAACTGAACAAAATTTAATTTGGTGGAGATTTGGGGTTTCCCTTTGGTTTCCCTCACATTTGCCCACTTTGCTCACACTTTCCTTTATCCCCCTTTGATTTGCCAAAACTTTTTCACTCTCTCTCTCTCTCTCCTAGGGTTTGAATTTTGGGATCTTCATCTATTTTCACTCATCCCTTCACTTTTTCTTCATTTTCTCCACTTTTGTCTATGGCTAGTGACGAGGTTTCCATCCCGGACCCCGGCATTGGTATTGGGGTCGTCTTAGGTGCAGATATAGAGGCCAAAGATGCTCTCGCATTGCCTCCCCTCATTGACAGGCCATTTGATGCGGTCATTTGCCGGCTGTAAACTGCCCGAACTTTGCTCCGCACGTGAGGGTGCGAATCGTAGTTCTAGTTACTACAATTCGGACTCCTGTCACAGTTCTGAAACTAATCTCACAAAGTGCAATGTAAGACTGATAAATAACCAAAGAGTCCAAATCCAGCAAATCGTTTTGGAAAATCAATTTTAATCAAAAAGCGCCAAACATGGACTGCTTTGCCAAATTTCAGAGTCGCCACCTAAATATTTTGTTTTGGGAAATTTAGGAAACCCTGACTCGTGCCTAAGGCCACGTGTCCGTCATCACCAAAGTTGCCTCAGCTCGGGAACTTGGGTATGAGAGGGGAAGGTCATAACATGAGCACCCCCGCTCGCCCGATCAAAGGATCGGTCTCTACTAACATGATATGTTATTTTTGAAAACACATGCGTTCTTGTTCTGGTTTATTAGCTAACCTTACTATGTGATGCGCACAACATACAAGTAAAGACTCAATCGCAAGAATTGAAACAAAACATCTCATGTTTGTTTTTCCAAAATGGTTTGAAGTTGCTACCCTCAAGTAGGCTAAGACGCGGATTTGCCACCCTTAAGTGGGCTTAAAACATGATTTTGCCACTTCAAGTGGGCTTAAAACTCACATTTTGATGAATTGTTCCAATTCCAGCAATGAAGCCTTTATCCACAGCCATTCATGCAGTTTATCAACTAAGCAAATAGCCTTATGGCAAGCATGCTAACATGCAATATACACATCTCATGCAGTATGCTAAAGCGTAAACACTCACAGTGTACTCCAAGCTAAAACAGAAAATTAGTTAGAAATCATGCATGATCCTAGCTATGTTCAAGATGCCTAATGTAATGCATGCAAAATGAAACTAAATAGGCTCGGCTATCTAAGTGTAGACGCGCCCCGAGGGCCTCATGCTACAGTTCAGACTCACATGTCACGGATCTGAATCTAATCCTGCATGCGAGATTGATAAATCACCAAAGAGTCCAAATCTGACAAATCGTTTTGGAAAACTGATTTTTAAGAAAGAAGTGTCAAACATGGACTGCTTTGCCAGATACAGAGTCGCCACTTAAATATTTATTTTGGGGAATTTAGGAAACCCTGACTCGTTGCCTATGGCCACGTGTCCGTCATCACCAAAGTTGTCTCGGCTTGGGAACTTGGGTACGATTGGGGAAGGTCATGCAATGAGCACCCCCGCTTTCCCGATCAAAGATCGGCCACTACTAAAAATGATATCTTGTTTTTGAAAATATATGCGTTCTTATTCCGGTTATTAGCTAGAATTTACTATGTGATGCGCACAACACACAAGTATAGACTAGATTGCCTAAATTGGAACAAAGCATTTCATGTTTGTTTATTTGAAAATGGTTTGATGGTGCTACTCACAAGTAGGCTAAGACGTCGATTTGCCACCCTCAAGTGGGCTTAGAAAACATGATTTTGCCACAATCAAGTGGGCATAAAACTCGCATTTCGATGAATTGTTCCAATTCAAGTAATCTAACATTCACCCATAAGCATTCAGGCAGTTATATCATTTAAGCAAATAGCTTCATGGCAAGCATGCTATCATGGTAACACTCACACTTATGTAAGATGCTAAAGCATAAACGCTTACCTAGTACTCTGAGCCAAAACAATAGCTAGTTAGTAATCAATGTATGATCATAGCTATGTTAAGATGGCTAATGCAACGCATGCAAAATGCAACTAGAAATAGGCTCGGCTATTCTAAGATGGCATATGAAATGCAACACTAGATACATGTATTCAAATAAGAATCGAAATACAATGCGGTTAGTATGATGCGCCGAGCCTGGTGCATGCAATACAGATGAATGATGCAAACATGCGAGCATAAAGATGCTAAGTGAAACATGACCTAGAACTAACCATTGAAATCAGGTACATAAAAGGGAGAAAGACATAGGGTTGGAAGACCTTCACACACTCACGCACACTTATTACAAAATTTGCCCTCTCGATGGAGGGTCCGAATAAATAATACAAACCGAATAATTGACTAACTAACTAGCTAATTAATTATTACACAACACTTAACTAATTAAACAAATTAATTAAACTACTAGAGCGGTAAAGAGGTCTCGGAAAGAGGGACAAATGCATGAATGCTCGGCTCCGCTCGGAAATCTATCACCATGCTCATGCTGCCTCTGTTTACACTGCTCTGCACCTTTGAAAACTGTGCAAGTCTCAAGGGCACTTCTGAATCACTCCCTGAGCACTGTGGGATGTCACCAGCCAAGGTATGGGAACACCGGCCATGTGGAATTGGTCATCGACCAATAATGGAGCTCTCGACCATAAATTTGTAGCCGACCTGCACTGAAGATGGCCGGTTGGCCATCTCTTCCTGCAGAATGCTATTTTGCTGCAGCAGAGGACAAACAGAGCATGGCAATGCATTTTCAAAGCAATGTGTGCACAACCACCCTTCCTATCATGTCATGAACTCAAGGAAGTATGGTTTTCGACCCTCGGGCCATCAATCACGCATTCCAATGCATGATGGCCAAAGGAGCCAAGTGTGCAAATCAATATGGAATGAATGCAAAAAACACATGAAGGCCTCACACTCTATCATGATGGATCAAGAGCGTCAGCGACTATGGATTGAGGCACGTTTCGTCACTTCAAGTACGAGCGTTCCTTGCTCCTCGTGTTTAGTTTGACACCCCAAACCAAACACAATGTAATGCAAGCGAGTATGTCAAATACAATGCAACATGGAAATGTAATGCTATGCAACCTAAGCATGCACAAGGCTAAGGTAACAAGCATGCCAAGTGCAATGCAACCTAATCAAACATGTGACAAAATGCAAACTAGCAAGCATGCAAAATGCAACCTAAACGTACAAACATGCAATGTAATAGGCATGCGACAACAATACCAAAAACGAGGATGTGACAACATGCAATGCGATAAGCATGCAACCACACACAAACCGCATGATCCATGGACTTACATTGAAAATGGATAGGCCTCAACCACACCAAAAATAGTGGCCAAAATTATGAAGTGATAGAATGAAATGCACAATGAGCATGCACATGCAATGGTCCAAGAGTTAAGGCATAAGGTCACAACACCCAAACATGAGCGAGGGGTGATAATCATGGTAGTATGGTGACACCATAAGCTCTGAAATTATGTTAAGAGTGATGCCAAATCAAACACATAACACAAGCAAGGCATGCTAATGGACTTCAAGTTCAAAGCTAGCCAAGGTACTTGAACCATGGCCATATCAACCAAGCCCCAAAGGACCAAGGTGATCCAAAACAGTCCCAAGGCAGGCCAAAACAAGGCTAGAACATGCATGGGATGAGGCCAAAACATGCTAGAAAGGTGAGCACAAAACAAGACGCATACAAGGCCAAAAGGGGCAATTGCACTACACGTATTACAACCAAGCATGGCATGACTTAGGCCAATAAAATCAGAGTTATGGCATGTTAGAATGAGCCCAAAAACCCACTTAGATGGCACCCCAAAGGCGTAAGTATGATGGCATACACAATGACCTATTCTTAAGGCATGAAACACAAACTATCCAAAGCATGGCATAGGTGATAAATGCAAGTGTGTGACCATGAAACATGGACTGAAATTACATATTAAATGATGCCAAATCATGAAAATACTTCAAATAACACATGCTAATGAACTTAATGCACAAAGCTTACAAGCTAGAATGAACCAAGGCTATGCAAAACAATGTATGCCTGACCAAGACAACACCGAACAGAGTTTAATCATGGTAAAACATGAGGGAAAGCTCCTTGGAGTCGAGCCAAAACATGCAAGACTAGTGGTCCAAACACAAGATGCATGTTATGCAAACATGCAAGATTACTCTACAAGTATGTGAAGCATGAAAGATGCCATCAAACCAACATGGAATGAAGTTAAGGCAGGTCCTAAAAGCCACTAAAAAGTGCTGAAATAGAACCAAGACATGCTAAGTAAACATGCTAACATTATGAGCCATTAGCACAAGCATATGAGACATAAGGAGAGATGGGTGTCCCCCTCTTATACAAGACTCCAAAACCACTTTTCCACCACTGAAAATCCTCTAGATTTTAGTGGTGGGAAGGTCAAAATAAGATGATCCCAAAGGTCAAAAGTAAAGGCACAAAACAATGCCAAACAAGGCTTAAGAGGGGGTAAACAACCCCCAACCAAAAAGTGACCTTAAGCAACCATAACAAGCATACAAAATCAGAACTTTTTGTAGTTTAGAGTCAAGCTTAAAACAATATAGAAGTATGTGTAAAAGCTTAAGCCAAAATGGGGTATCAAAAGCAAGTTGACTCATCCTTGAAGAACAACTTCAAGAACACAACTCTAACAATCTTCTTGGATCAAAAATAGCCCAAGAATTCTAATATCAACCTTCTAGTGCCTCAGCAACCAAGGATAGTGTAGTGCTAGGTGTTTGTGTGCAATAGTAAGAACAAAACACACTTTTGAGCTCAAACACATACACAAATCTAGAGAGAGGGAGATATATAGAGAGAGATATATATCTAACTTGTATATCAGATTTCTAGAAGCCCTGGAAAGGGAGAGGAGGCTCTCAATTTATAGAAATCCAAATTTGCAAAGCTTCTTGGAAAAGCTAAGCAAGGCTCAAATCCCTCCATACACGTGTATGGAGGGGGGAATTGTGGATGATAGCTACACCAGCTGGCACAAAATATTTGCATAAAGCAGATGAACAGGATTCGGCCACCAAAAATGACTGATTGACCAACAAAAGTGCCGGTCGACCAAATAAAGTGCCGATCGGCCAATACTTTTGGCCGATGAAAATAAAACAAGGCCGGTGGCTTTAAGCCTTGGCCAGTGGGTTGAGGGAATGGCCAAAAAGCCACCCTCTTCCCTTAGAAGTAAAAACACAAGTGTTTGGTCCACAACTAGGCACAAGACAGGCAAGTTGAGAGATCTTGAGGAAAGGCGCGCGACTGAGACCTCCGAGAACGCAAAACGAACATGAACATGGAAGATCATCGAGTGTTCAAACGATGACATCCAAGTCTTGAGAATGGTCAAAAATGGGGTGTCTACAGTTGCCCCTCTTTGACAGAACTCGAAAGTCATAACAATGACGGGAGTGAATGTCAAAGCCCAGAGATGACCGATTTTTGACAAGGCCGAAGACTCAGACAAGCATACAAGATAACAAAGATATGTGCCCGAAGGCAGGGGCAAAATGCAAGGAACATGCATGGTGCGAAACATAACTTATGATCATGCAAAGAGAGCTGTAACGAAGCATAACATGCAACAGTTTTAAGCAAGCAAATAAAAACCAAACTACATTACATGCAGAAAGGATGTAAGAGAATTATACAATTCTCGCTACGTCTCACGGGAGAATATACAATACCATCCAGTTCGTCTGGTCGCGCCAGCTTCAAATGAACCATACACATAATATCGTGCCTGAAAAAGAAAGAAACTTAACAGGTACAACATCGTTAGAAACATGCATAGCAATGCAAGTGAAAAGTGCGTGACAACGCAAGTGAGGGGATGCATGACAATGTGGGTGGAAGGGGTGCATGACAATGCAACCTAAGTGTGTGCATAACAATGCGATCTGAAACAAGCATAACAACGCAAGGAGGGCATGCGTGGCAATGCAAGCCGATGGTGGTGCATAACAATGCAAGGAGGTGGCATGCGCGACAATGCAAGCCGGGTAGGATGCATGACAACGTAATTTGAAACAAGCATAACAATGCAAGGAGGGCATGCGCGACAACGCAAGCCGGGTAGGGTGCATGACAATGCAATTCGAAACATAAACACATGTAATTAAAGCATACGCGACAACGTATAGCAATGTGTAAAGCAGGGAAAGCATGAACACATGTAAGTAAAGCATACGCGACAACTTATAGCAATGTGTAAAGTAAGGAAAGCATGAACACATGTAAGTAAAGCATATGCGACAATGTATAGCAATGTGTAAAGCAAGGAAGATCCATGTTCAGCATAAGTATGGTGAAGGCACGCCACTCACGATGTTGAGATGCAACTTCAAAACAAGACGAGGCATTGTTCAATGCAAGACGCGTAACGAGCGTGTTTATTACAGTCAAAACAAAGCAATGTAATACAACATATTTAAAGTGATTTGCAAAACTCGCAAGATACAAAAGGATACGAGAAAGGATACTCCTTGCGCGCACCGAGCATCGCACACAGATGACACGGCTCGAGGTCAACACGAAGGCCGGTTATGGTTCAAAAGTGCACTTTCTTGCACTGTCTTAAGTAATGAAGGTCCCAAACCAGATAACTGACCCAAACAAGGGTGTGGGAGGTTCACTGACCACAAAGGAAGTCCACCGGCCACCAATCAGCCATAAAAGGAGATCAACGGCCAACTATTTAGCTGATCGGCTAACAATTTGGCCGACAGGCCAAAAATGGCAATGTCGGGGCAGTTTTGTCCTTTGGCCACGGGTCTTTAAATATAAGGTTCCAAACCTTATATTTCCACTTCACCCTAGCTCAAAAATCACTCCTCTCTCCCTCTTGGCGATTTCTCAACCTTTGATTTGAGTTTTTGCCACATTTTCGAGCCTTTTTCGTTGTTCGATTCGCGAAACCCTTCCCGTTTCGCACACTTTAAACCGAACAAAACTCGATTTTCGGTGTTTCCTTCTCAATTTCCACGACTTGGGGTTTGTTTCCCCCCAAGTTTACTTGGTTTTCATGCCTTTTCCACACTCTTACCTTTTCTCCCATTTTTCATCCTCTCGGGGTTGACTTTTGGGTTGACCTTTCGCATTCTTGCCCGTTTTTCATATTCTCGGCTATTTTCACGCTCCTTTTGAGATGGTGGATGACACCCTAGAGATGGACGTGGACCCCGAGGTCGAGCTCCTACCTCTTCGCATCCGGTCGTTCGATCTGGCGACTTACAGGCCAGCAATACACGTGTTGCCTCCCGATGGCATCCGCCATTTCAGGAGCTATACGCGGGGCACGCCACTGGAGCTTTTGTTATGCGAGCCAGAGTCACATCTGTCTTATGGCGCCGCTGAGGTATATTCTTCCTCTATTTCATTTTCTGCAATGTAGAACACATAACTGCGATAGTCGATTCTATTCTTTAACTACTTAACTCAGATACACTGATACATTACATGCCGTAGTTCACTGTGAGCACACCCACGCCCGATATCTGTGTAATCTTGAACACATGCACAAACGGTACATTCTCAACTGAACAATTCAAACACACTGATACATCAAATGCTGTAGTTCACTGCGAGCACGCCCGCACCCAATATCTGTGTAATCTTGAACACATGCACACACATGTAACATGGCCATGGGGACCTCGCCAGCTCGGACTTTTTGTTTTACTTCTTAATCAACCAAAGAGTCCAACTCGCAAATCGCTTTGAGAAAACAGATTTTGAAAAGAAGTGCCAAACATGGACTTTGCGGATCTTGATGCAGAGTCGCCACCTAAATATTTTTAAAATGGGAAATTTAGGAAACCACTCGACTCGGTCAAGGCCACGCGGTCCGTCATCACCAAAGTTGTCTTGGCTCGGGAGCTTGGGTACGATCGGGAAGGTCACTATGAGCACCCCCTTCGCCTGGTCCAAGACCAAATCTACTAACCGTGATATCCGATTTGGAAAACGTTATGTGTTCTTGTTCCAATTACTAGCCTAGAATTACTATGTTATGCGCACAGCAAACAAGTATAGACTAGATTGCTTGATTTGGAAATAAACATTGCATATCCGTTTATTTTGAAAGCGCTTTGGAATTTGCTACTCGCAAGTAGGCTAAAACACGGATTTCAACGAGTTTTTCCAACTCAAGCAATCCAACCTCCACCCATAGGCATTCAAATAGTTTTATCTCATATAAGCATTTAGCCACATGGTAATTATGCCGTTATGTTAACATTCACACGCATGCGATATGCTAAAGCATAAATACTTACATCGTACTCCGTGCCAAAACAATAAACTAGTTAGCAAACATGCATGCCCTAGTTCATGTTAGAGTGGCTAATGCATCGCATGCAGAATGTGATTAGGATAGGCTCGGCTAACCCTAAATGGCATGTGAAATGTAATCATTCGGTGCACGTATTCAAGTTAGTTTTGAAGATACAATGCGGTTTGTATGATGTACCGAGCCCGGTGCATGTAAGACAAATGTATGGATGCACGCATGCATTGCATAAGGTATGCTAATTTTAAATATGCCCTAATCTACCATCATAAGCGGGTAAATAAAAGGGAAGAAAGAAGTGGGGGTTGGAAGACATGCACACCACTCACACACGCTTATTACAGATTTGCCCTCGCCCGGAGGGACAAAATAAATAATACAAATTAATTAACTACGCAAGCTAATTAAATATTACAAATTGCCTAATCAGTTAACAAACTAATTAAACTAGGAAAAGCAGTAAACCGCCTCGGGAGGAGAGTCAGATGCAGCGCATGCTCGGGACTTGCTCGGAATCGCACTGCCATGCATAGCCTGCCTCTGTTTTCCCTGCTTTGCTTCTCTGAAGACTGCCAAAGTCTCAAGGATGCCTCTCTGGATACTGGGAATCACCACCGGCTGAGTAGAACTACCACCGGCAGTGAATTGTGGTCACCGGCACAAAATGAACCCATCGGCTGATTATTTACTGCCGGCCGGCATAAAATGTTGCCGGTCAGCAAACAATGCCTACAGAACCTGCAACTCACAGCAGCAGAGGGAAAAACTTGCATGGCAATACAAATTCAAACAATGTATGCACCAATCATGCCCCCTATCATGTTTGCGACTTAAAGGGGTATGTGCCTCGATTCTCGGACCACCAATCACGCATTTCCATGCATGATGGCCCAAAGAATCAAGCATGCACTTTCATGTCAAATGAAATGAAAATCAAACAAACAAACCAAGACCCAATTCCTATCATCAAGTCAAGGAACAAGGCATGCATGCAAGATGCAATGCAACCTAGGCATCCAAGCTAAGGATGCAACATGGCATGTCAAGACACTTATGCGAGCATACAAGCAAACATGAGGCAATGCAAGATAATGAAAAGATGGACTTAAACATGATTTAGGCAGCTCTAAATAGGCCTAAAACAGTGGCCAAAATGCCCAAAAATGAAGGCTAAACACACATGCACATGTGCACATATTGTGGTCCAACACTTAAGCATTAAACTAGCAACTTTAAAACACATTCAAAAGAGGCCTAACATGGACAATTAGTATGCAATATAAGCTCTAAAAATCATGCTAGAATGTGGTGCCAAACCAAGCCAAATGAAGCAAACATAAGCATGCAAGTATGGTCCAAGTACTTGAGGCAAGCCAAGAGGATTAAACCAAGGTCAAACCCATCAAGCCTCACAAGGCTAAGGAGGCTTAAAACAGGTCAAAAGAAGGCTTAAACAAAGCCAAGGGTGCACCTAGATGGCATCTAAATGGCTCAAGTCCAAAGGCATGAACAATGACCAAAACATGGAGCATTTAACACAAGCTTTCAAAGCAACAATGAAGCCTCTAAAGCAAGTATGCAAACATGTTAAGTGGACTGAAATTTCATGCTAAGTGGTTTCAAACCACCGAAATAATGCAAGCAATGCATGCTATACACTTATGCACTTAAGGCCAACAAGCCAAATATACAAAGGGGGCATACAATGCATGCTAGGGTCGACTCAAACAACCTAGGTCAGACCTAAAGCATGGCAAAATACGGACAAAACCTTCATGAAGCTGAGCCTAAAACATGCTAAAACAAGGGCTTACAACCTAAGGCATGTTAAGGGATCAAGGAGGCATTACATGGCAACTATACTAAACATGCATGGAGTACCAAAACCAACTTAATACAAAGTCATATCATGGCAATATAAGCATAAAATACAGCCTAGGCATGATCAATACACATTCTAACATAAGCTCCCTTAAGAGGCCAAAAATGGTCCCTTTCAAGGACAACAAGGAGAGGGGGTGGCCCTCTCCTTCTTAGGACTTCAAAGCATCACCTTCACCACTGAAATCCCTCAAGATTTCAGTGGTGAAGAGACCCAAACACCAAAATCCCGAAGCTCTCACAAGATGGCACAAAACAAGGGCCTTACAAGGCCTAAGAGGGGTCAAACTTCCCCAAAGCACAAAACACTCTTAATAAACTATCAAGAGGGCCTAAAAACAGAACTTTTTTTTTTATTAAACACTAAGCACAAAAGCAGCTCTAAGATAGGCAAAAATAAAATGCAAGAAAGGGGTAAAAAGGGAGTAAAGTGGTTACCCTTGTAGACCTCTTCACAAATGGTGGTTTTGTGGCCTCCTTGAGCTCCAATCCAGCCAAGAACAGCAAGAATAAGCCCTTAGAACCTCAGTAGCCAAGGGAAGGTGAAACACTAGGTGCTTGTGTGCAATAGTATGGACTAAAACACACACAAGAGTAATATAGAGATAGGATGTGTATTGAACCCTAACCCTAAAACCATAGCTTCCTCTGTATTTTCTAAGCAAAAAGCTCTAATTTTTCTAACCCTTCAGCAAGGGAGAGGAGGGCTCCTCTTATAGAGGAGCCAATCTTGTAAACTTACAATGTAAGCTAACAAGAGGCATCCTCCTCCACGCGTGTATGGAGGGAAGCAAATGCCACCACTGTTTCAAAATAACTCCAAAAGCAAATGAGCAAGAGTCTCACGACCAAAAATGTCATTTTGACAAAATTGATTGCTGACCGGCAACAAAGAGTGCCGACCGGCAACATACATTGCCGGTGGCAACAAAAACCAGCCGGTGGCATGTAACTAGTGCCGATGGTGTGTGGGGATGCCTCACAAGGCATTCCCTGCCCCTCTAAGGCAAAACACAAGTGTTTGGTGCAAAACCAGACACAAAACAGTCGAGTTCGGAGATCCTAAGGCAAGGCGCATAGCCGAGAACTCCGGGAACTTCAAACAAACACAAACATGGATAATCACCGAGTGTTCAAGCGGTGACGTCCAAGTCTTGAGGACGGTCAAAAATGGGGTGTCTACAACACGCTGCATTCTCAACAATTCTGAGTGCATTCAACGCTGTATTTCTAACACTGCTTCGCAATTGTTTGTTTTGAACACAGGGAGATTCCCAGGCCTTCCGGGGGTATGGGAACACTGCCGCCCGAGGTTGATATATGGAGTTGCCCGATGCTGCTCGTCATATTGTCAACCGGGCCGGCTTTGGGACTTTCTGCTTGATACTCTCGCGCCTCACTGTGAGTAGGCCCCTTCTTGCTGCTTTGGTGGAGAGGTGGTGGGACACCACCGATTCCTTCCACCTTTCTGCCACCGGGGAGATGACGATGACTCCCTTTGACTTCTCCATGCTCACAAGCATCGGAGTAGGGGGTGATCAGATCCCCTTTGATACAGATATGGATGAGTGAGATGCTGCTCAGCTATACTTGCTTGGCACTCAGCCACCTCTTGCCCGGGTAGGATTTGTGAAGTACTCATGGTTTGAGGATCACTTCTGGATCCAGGCGCCTACTACTCGGGAGGAGGAGGAGCCGTATGCCCGTGGCTTCATCATGTTCCTGCTGGGGACCACACTTTTCGCCGACCGGGCGAACACCGTTTCCCTCTACCTGCTAAGTGCGCTTGTGGATGTGACCAGGATCCGTGGCTATGACTGGGGTGGTGCCGACCTGGCCACTCTTTATGGATATATGAGCTCATCCTTCCGCTGTAGCGGGCAGTTACTTGGAGGCTATTGGTGAGCCTGGGAGGTACATGTTCCCTTTTCTGTCTTTTCAATTATGTTTTTCATTATCTGTACATCACTCACACTGCATGCACGAAATCTGCTTTACACTGGTTGTACACTACACACACTGCACAATACACTGCACGTACTGCACTCTGCTTTATCTGTATACTACTTTATTTGATAAGCATACTCATATCTACTCTATTACATTTTGTAGTTGTGGGTGTATGCTTATTTCTCTAGGCTTGCCCCAGTACCAGATGAGGAGATCCCTCTCGATGTTCCATTTTCTCACCACTTTGATGTGAGATGCAAGCGGAGGCCACGGGAGTCCTTTATCTTTTTCTATCGCTACTTTGACACCATCACCGCAACTGAGGTATGTCAAACATTACAGTTCCTTTAAGCATCACTTTATATTGTACTCTCAATAACAGTAGATAACAAACTGTGTATTATTTGCAGATCACTTGGCAGCCTTGGGCCCCGTTGCCTGACGTAGTTCGGGAGCGGTATGCCGGTGCTCGAGAGACTGCCCGATTCAAGGTCTTGTTAGAGGGACCAGTTTGCCGTGCTTGGTACTTTGGGGAGCGCTTCCTGCGGTAGACCTTGGCCGTGCCCAAGCAGACTGCTCCGGCGCCTTCTCCTACCCACACGAGGCACACTGAGAGGTATACCTTAGAGGAGATAAGAGACTACACGGTTGGCTGGAGCTATGAGCGCTTTAGAGATGAGGGCAATTACGCCGAGTATATCTAGGCTTACCTCGTGCAGCCTCTGACCGGTGCTCGCCGAGTCGAGAGAGAGAGGCCAGCGGCGCCAGCAGCAAAAGCAGGGGTACCGTGGGCACCTCTGGCCCGAGGTAGGAGTGGGTCCCGGAGATGGCAGGGAGCTGGATGGCCAGAGCTACCTACGATGATGACATGCCGAGGACAGGGTGGGGAGACTTACCAGATACCCATTGCTCCTCCTCCGGCTGATCATGAGCTTGTCGGAGTCTATGGCTCGACCCCGGTATGTACCACCACACTTTCCATTCTGTACAGCCATTTCATTTGATATTCCAAAAAATACTAATGACTTCAACACTTTTGTAAGCTTCTGTCGAGTACACTCGCTAGTCTCTGGAGCTGACTGCCTTTGTGATAGGGATGCTGCGGCGGAGCATCGACTTGTTGACCATCTATGGCATCCCGGTAAGTTCTTTCAACCGTAGTCTCAAACTCTGTATAATCTGTTTCATACATAATCTGATGCATCACACTATCAACACGGCACTTGATGCATAGCACTCACGGCACTGATACACTGTTACCCACATACTGCTCACAGCGTTGCTCATGGCATTCATATATTATACTCATACACTGCATTTTGTACTGATATACTGCTCACAGCATTCATACACTATTTTGCATAGCATGACTGATGCATTTGCTATTTGTCCTTTTCAGGCCCCATTCCAGATTCCGGTCGCGGGAGGTGCTCCAGCTGGACCATCTGTTCCTACTCGAGGAGGAGGGGGAGCCAAACGGAGGATGACGATCCACAGCCGAGGCAGACGAAGGCATGCTTATGATGAGTTCAATTTGCGAGAGCCCTCCCCCGATGATTCTGATGAGAAGGCGGCGTCATCCCAGGGTGAGGCCGGAGACAGCTCATATTCTAACTATGGAGATGGCGGTAGTGACCCTGGACCCTGGACCCTCGTCCAGGAAGATGACCAGGACCGACTCCCGTACTTGAGATGACTGATATTGATCCAGACTTTCTACTGCTTTTTCTTCTCTTTTCTCTGTTCAGACATTTTGTTGCTTTTCTCTTTTTTGCTTTACTTTTCTTTTTACTGGTAGTTCGAGCACATTGTACTGCCTCAGGCAGGTTTTACTTTCTCAAAACTATGTACTTTTTGCAAAAGACATGATGAAATGAAACAACTGTTTTGTTCAAAAGGTGTTACATTTGTACATTTTATGCATCGCATCTCATTACATAACAATGTAAATGAGATTTGAACTTTTATTTGAAAATTAAGCACTTGCATCGTAATAATCAGGTAGTCAACCGAGTAACGACAAAAACAACTTGATAATCAAAACAAAGAACTCGATAAGCTAACCAAGTGTAAATACAACTCGATAAGCAAAGCGAAGACTTAAAGAATGTGAAACACAACTCAATAAGCAAATATACAACAACTTGATAAACAAATCGAAGCAACGTAGGCGCGACTTTGCAAAATCATCACCAGAAGGCATTGGAAGTGGTGCCAGTCACAAGTTCTCAACATGCTCAGTACATAAACAGCTTAGGGAACAAGAAGGAAGGCCATCGGCCAAAGGGAAAGGTCACCAGCCACAAGAAATGGCCATCGACCAACATTTTAGCCGATCGACCAAAAAGGATGGTCGGTCGGCACTATTTCTGGCCGATCGGCCAAAAATGGCAAGGACCTCCAGAATGTTGACATCTGTCTTCCACTCACCACCTTATCTTCTACAAAAGCCCTAGCTTCGTAGTTTTCCTCATTTCAACACTGATTTGCACCAAATGGAAGAGTTTCTTGTCCAAAATCTCACAACTTGGATTGCCAACTTGGATGGCTCGGAAAGGCTGAATTTATGGGGTTTCGGCATAAATGCACTATTCACTTTGGGTTGCACCCCGCTGCGTTTTCCTTTCTTCTATGCCGCAGCAAGGTTTTGGAATCCGGTGACACACGTCTTTAGTTTTGGCGGTCAAGAAATATGTCCCACTTTTGAGGATTTCCAAGCTTTAATTGAATCCGAGCACGACAAGGAAATCTTGCCTCAGTTCCGGTTCGGCCATGTCCAAGCCCTAGGACGGATGTGCGGCCTTACGGTGTGTGACGCTCAGTCATTGATTCATGATGGGGAGTTGGACACTCCGAGCTTGGTTTGTCAGTTTTCTGATGCTGGTGACCGCGGCGACCATCATTGGCAGGGCTATCGACGACATGCGCTCTACTTATGCATGCTATCTCATTTCCTACTGGCCCCGAGCTTCAGCGGATTTAGCACTCATTTGATTGAGGTCGCCGAGGGCATGAAAGAGGGAAAAAGCTACATCGCCATGACATTGGCCAAGACATTGATGGGCTTGGACGCTTTTCATCATCGGGAGACGACTAGGTTTGCAAGGAGTCCACTACTATTGCAAGTAATTTTTCCCACCCCATCTCACATATATTGCTCACATCACTCGGCCCTCAGGCTCGATTTTTTTTTTTTCAAAACCCTTTGCTCACTTTTTCTCTCAACGTACATCTCTCTATTTTTTAATCTCTCATTTTTCATCCCTCCCCACGTGTGGTTGATGGACAAATTAAGAGTAATGGACTCATGCCCGGCATATTCAGCCCGCAGCTATTTCTTCCAACGACGTCAAGTCGATGCTCCGGATGAAGGATGGTGGTACAGCTGGATGTGCAATTTGTCCGTGGATCGCATTGCTTGGCGCTACCCTTGGCTCAATTTACCGGCAATGAGCTATTGCATGACCTGTCAACTCGGGATCCAGTTGATTGGCATGACACATTGCGTGTTTTACTTTCTGTTCCGGTTCCGGCGCCAATTCGGACATGATTAGACTTGTCCAGAGGAGGGGATTGAGTACCCTGCTACATTTCCGGTCTGAGGCGTGCAGCTAGCTCGGTATGCCGCAGCATGGAGGACGAGAGAACTTCTAGCCCCTGCTCTTACTTTCAGCTACACCCTCTCTAATGAGTGCTTAGATTGGCTCAATAAAAAGGCACAGATCGGGTCCAGCTTGGCATTAGAGGCTTCGACTAGCTCTGGGAGAGGACGCAGGAACACCTAACTATGCCCCGAATTTATTTGCTTTAATCAAAACTTTCAAGTTTTCTTTATGAATGTAATGAAAAGCAACTTCAATTTTGTAATCAAGAGCAAGAGAACTCTATGTTGAAATCAATGAAATTAAAAGTTATGGTACTGAAAATTTTCCGTTTGGTCCAAAAATGGTCTAAGTTGTAAAAAGATTAATTTGAACAAAATCAACTTTTATTAAAACTTTTCAAAACCATTTTCGATATGGATCAGAACTGGACATGCCTGAGATCTGTCACTGAGATGCACAACCCTTGATCCTAGCAACTGAAAAGTTGCCCCTAGTCTGAGTAGCACTGCACCGGAGATCACGACCGAGCTCTTGAATGCTGACTAGACAAAGATGACCAAGGCGATCCCATGGACAAAGTTGATCGGGGAAGTGTTTATGGCTGGACTTCAGAATGAAGTTTCCTACGTATCCCAAAGATGGGAATCAAGCCTTACGTAGTTCGGTTCAGGTTCACTCGTGTATTAACCCTCACCTTTTACGCTCTAACTTTTGCCAAGGTCGCCCTTTGCGGGTTTTCAACCATGCGAGCTCAGTTTTTATCATTTCAAACTTTTTGTGCTCTAACTTTTGCCTTGGTTGCCCATTCGAGTTTTCAGCCTAGCGAGCCTCTCAGGGAAAGTATTTCTTCAACTTATCCATGTTGATCGGTTCGGAGAACTCTAGGCCATCTAGGTCTATCAGAACGACAGCTCCACCCGACCAGATAGACTTGATGATGTAAGGACCAATCCAATTAGGTCTGAACTTGCCCCTAGGGTCGTGGATGGGAGCTCGGTTGTCTTTGAGCACCAAATCTCCTTCTTTCAAATTCCTGGACTTAACTTTCTTGTTGAAAGCCCTGGCAATTCTGCGTTGATAACCTTGAACATGGTACAGTGCTTTCAGCCTTCGCTCATCAAAGAGCATGAGTTCTTCGAATCTGCTATGTTGCCAATCTGCCTCAGCTATCTGACATTCAGCCAGTACTCGCAACGACGGAACCTCAATTTTGATAGGCAAAACGGCCTCCATCCCATAGACTAAGGAATACGGAGTCACCCCAGTAGAAGTTCAAATTGAAGTCCGGTAGCCCCACAGAGCAAATAGCAGTTTATCTGGCCAGTCCCGGTAGGTTTCCACCATCTTCTGCAGAATACGCTTGATGTTCTTGTTGGCGGCCTCAACAGCTCCGTTGGTTTGTGGCCGATATGTAGATGACTTATGAAAAGCCACGTTGTGTTTCTCCAACAAGTCAATCACGTCCTTCTTGAAGTGGGAACCATTATCTGAAATGATCTCATTTGGGACCCCGTAGCGACAAATGATGTTGTTCCTGATGAACTTCGCAACGTGCGACGCCTTCAACACTGCATAAGAATGGGCCTCAACCCACTTTGTAAAGTAGTCTATCGCAACCAGAATGAACTCATGCCCATTGGACCCTTTTGGAGTGACAACTCCGATCACATCAATCCCCTAGACTGCTATAGTGAAGTCATGTTGTACAGCTTTGACGACAGAATGTTCATGTGGTTTGCATGGATTTGGCATTTGTGGCATTGCCGGACAAAGCCAATACAATCCTCCTCCATGGTGGACCAGTAGTAACCCTGTCTAAGAATTTTTCGAGCTAGTATCACCCCGTTCCTGTGCACTCCGCACTCTCCTCCATGGATGGCCTCCATCAGGCGTTTCGATTCTCCAGCATCAACACACAACTTATGCATCCCGAGATGACCACTCTTGTACAGTTTTCCTCCGCAGACGATGAACTGAGCAGCCATTCTTCTAATTGCCCTTTTGTCTTTGGTATTTGCCTCTGGTGGGTAGATCTCTTTTTCCAAGAAGTTCCAGACATCGTAATACCAGGGGTTCCCATCTTGTACCTCATCTATGGCGGCTATCAACTCGTAGGCTGGCATAAATTTCTGTTCGATAATGATCAAACACATCCGGACTCCAAAAGGGATGTCTATCATAGAAGATAGAGTTGCTAGTGAATCTGCGAACCTGTTGTTCTCTCTTAACAGATGAGCGAAATTTAGCTTTACAAACCGAGAAATCAGCAAGTCCAAGGTCTGGTGGTAGATTCTCGTATTTTCTTCTTTAACTTTCCAATCTTCTTTAGCTTGAGATACAACAAGGTTCGAGTCCCCGATGACGTCCAATCGTTTTGCCCTTAGTTCTAGGGCAGCCTCTAAACCAGCAATACATGCCTCATATTCTGCTTCGTTGTTTGATACTTTGAACCGGAGTTTGAATGCTAGAGGAATACGAGAATTGTCGGGTGCTATTAGCAACACCCCTATCCCATACCTGTATTGGTTTGACGCTTCGTCAAAGTACATCATCCAAAATTCTTCTTCAACATGCAGAATGGCCTCGTTTAGGAATAGGTACTCAACTGCTTCATCCCCTTCAACTGGGTGATCGGCTAGGAACTCCGCTACCGTTCTCCCCTTTACTGACTTGCACGTCACATACTTCAGATTGAATTTGAAAAGCAGAAGCAACCAACGAGCTAGCCTACCCGTAAGTGCGGGTTTCTCGAAGAGATATTTGATGGGATTTAATCTTGAAACCAACATTACTGAGTGAGCTAACAGGTAATGCCGCAGCTTCCTGGTAGCCCATACCAAGGCTAAGCAAGCCTTTTCCAGCAGAGTGTAACAGGTCTCGTAATCCAACATCTTCTTGCTTAGGTAGTAGATAGCTCTCTCTACCTTGTCCTCAGACTCCTGTGCAAGCATGCAACCCATTGTAGTTTCAGTTACTGAAAGGTACAAAATCAACGGTTTCCCCGACTCAAGCGGTGACAACACGGGTGGATTCTGTAAGTATTGCTTGGTATGTTCAAAAGCAGCTTGGCATTGGCCTTCCCATTGGAACTTCGTTCCTTTCTTCAGGAGACCAAAGAGTAGTTCACAAGTCAAGGTTAATTTAGCAATAAACCGTCTTATGAATTGCACTTTACCCAGAAAGCCTCACACCTCCTTTTCAGTCCTCGGTGGTGGCATTTCTAAGATGGCCTTGATTTTGGAATGGTCGACTTCGATACCTCTCTATGTAATCAAGAACCCCAGCATTTTCCCTACTGTAACACCAAACGTACACTTCTGAGGATTCAGCCGCAACCGAAATTCTCTGATCCTTTGGAAAAACTTTTGCAAGGCGGTGTAGTGGCCCTCTCTTTCTTTGGACTTGACAATCATGTCGTCCACGTACACCTCAACCTCTTTGTGGATCATGTCATGCAATATCGTGGTTGCAACCCGTTGATATGTAGCTCCAGCATTCTTCAGCCCAAACGGCATCACCCTATAATAATAGGTCCCCCATGGGGTGGTAAAAGTAGTCTTCTCCCGGTCTTCGGGTGCCATTACAATCTGGTTGTAACCTGAAAAGCCATCCATAAATGAGAGCAATGCATGCCCCGCTGTGAAGTCCACTAACTCATCGATATGCGGTAGAGGAAAGTCGTCCTTCGGACTGGCTTTGTTCAAATCTCTGAAATCCACACATACTCGGATTCTACCATCCTTCTTCGGCACTGGAACGATGTTGGCCAACCAAGTTGGGTATTCGAATACCAGCAGGAACCCTGCGTCAATTTGCTTGGTGACCTATTCTTTGATCTTGATAGCCCAGTCTGGGCGGATCCTTCTGAGTTTCTGTTTGACAGGTCAGGCCTCTAGGTCAAGAGGGATCCGGTGCTGTACAATCTCAAGATCGATTCCAGGCATTTCTTCGTAGGACCACGCGAAAACATCTTTGAAATCTTTAAATAAAGCGACTAAGCGCTTGTGCTCCCCCGAAGACAACGTGGACCCGATTTGGACCAGCCGTGGGTCCTCATCAGTACCAACATTACTTTGGATGATTTCATCAATGAGCAGTTTTACAAACCTCTCATGCTCTTATTCTAGCAAATATTTCAAAACCGGAGGAATTTCTTCCTCGTCGTTTTCATCGAAGTTTTGAAAGTCTGAATTAATGCAATAAATCAAAGGCATAGAAAAATACTCAAAAGCCACAGCCACTTCATCCTTATTAATCACTTCCAAGTCGCCTAATTCCTCTATTACAACAGACTCAAAGGAAAAAGAAAAAGACGACCTAGACAGGACTGTGGCATCCGAGTTGTCACCCCCAGGAATACCGGACTCAGACTCAAACGAGCTAGAAACTGATTCTGACTCACAAGACTCGGTGGAATCAGATTCCGGCTCACTACCTGACCCGGTGTTGCTCAATAAAAAGCCTTCCTCGTACTGCCAAACGAGGGAAGGTGCAATGGATGCATCCAAAATGTTTGCAGATGGGCTCGCAGCCGCTTCATTCCCAATCATGGACACTAAGAGATCATCCCCCAAGCACTCATGCATGATCGGAGGATCTGATAGTAGACAAGCCAGTGCTACCCCCATTTCAATCTCGGTGCTCTCGGAATCTACTTCCTTACACCGCTCAACCTCAACTGATGGGTTTGTCTGCTCCTCGGCAACATCATCCCCGGTCAGTTGTAAGTCAAAGAAGATCTCGAAACCCGGCAGGCGCCTCTTCTCGGCATTAGCCATGGCTCTAGGAAGCCGCATAATGGAAAGTCTTCCCCCTCCCGGACAAAGCGTCCGTTCAGGGTGCCCTAGATAGGTTAATGCATCAAATCAAAATGCCTCCCAGTCTGCTTGGCATTGGCTCTCCCGGCCATTTCTTTGCCTTTCCTCACCTAGTCCTCTTTGGTAGGCAAATAGCCTAAGCCAAAGGTATGCAGGTTGTGTGGCACTTCGGCCGATACTGCAATGCCCTTCCGGCCACTTTTTCCTAGTCCCATCCCAGGGATGTGCTGGAGCTTGTTCATGAGGTACACTGACTGTGCGCTGACATACAACCCTTCATCAACAGCCAAAATGCTCTGTACGACCCGGGCCTCAGCTAAGATAAATCTTGATAGGAACACATCCTCCATGCCATGCTCGATTTCCAAAACCAGTGTAGACACTTTTGGCGGTGGATGGATTGACGAATTCTCAAAAACAATAGCCACCCCCTTCTCGTGGGGGTATTTCAACATCTGATGCGGGGTGGAAGAGACCGCCTTCACCTGGTGCAACCATAGCTGTTCTAAGACTAAGTTGAAGGTTGCGGGAACGTCCAAGACATGAAAGTCAATCTCGTGATGTCCTGGACCAACCTTAGTTTGATTCTGCACGATCCCCATCACCTCTCTGCTTGTATTGTCATATGCCCGTATCACTTGGGCAGTTGGCACAAAGTCCGCGGGCTTCAACCCGATTGCATATGTCGTCCTTGACGGGCACATGTTAATGGCGGATCCTATGTCGACAAGAACTACTGGTACCCACTTGTCTCTACATTCCACAGAGATGTAGAGCGGTTTGTTATGGTTCGCGCCCTCAGGCGGTAGTTCCTTGTCAGAAAAGGTCAACGTCAGGGAAGCTCTTCCCGGAAAAACCAATCCTACCAGCTGCTCAGGCGTGGTGTCTATTGAGAGTTTGGCTTTGTCCATTGCAGATAGGACAGCTTGTCTATGGACTCGTGAAGCCATAAGCAGTCCCCAGATGGAGATGTCTGCCTGTATCTTCTTAAGCTGTTTCAGCACAACCTCTTCTTCGAGCAGCTTTTCTTTCTACTTGTCTACCTCCCTGTCCTTTCTGGATGTCTCTGGTTGGTCTAAGTGCGGGGGTTTGAAATAACGCCCGCTCCTAGTCACATGGTCAACTTCGCCAATGTACTAGGTATCATCCGACTGGTCGCTCCCCTAGTCCTCATCTGTGTGGGCAAGACATAGGTCGTCATCTTCCCACCACATGCCATCGGCAGCTGACAAGCACTGTCAAGCACCTATTCACATTGCCTGTGCCACTATTCCCATGCTCGCAAGACGCTTCCCCTGTGCACACAGCACGTCCTGTTTCCGAAGGGGCCTTGGCCTTCCTGGCCCTCTCAGAATCCTCGATCCTTTCCCTCTCAGACTGCTTCAGCGCAGCTTGCTGTTCAACATCTCCTATATTTAAATTGCCCTAATCCCGAGCGAAATTCTTAACACCGGCGCTCTCCAGCGATGCGTCTAGATTCCCGGCCCTTCTGGCCATAGTTGATGCCTCTGTCCCTGACGAACCCTGTTCTAGCTGAGGTTGTTTAACGACATCTGGTTGGTCGTCAAGCCACCCAGTAGACTCTGCTGCCCTATCCAAATCAAACCAGTTGACTGTCACGTCTCCCGAATCTTGCTCATTGAAAAACTGAAGGTTAGCAATGTCCTTTTCTAGTTCTGCCAGGTCATCCAATCCCTGATTGAGTCCACCCTCCTGCACTACACAAACCTCTGCCCCCACTGGCAATTCCATATTCGGCCTAGCCTGGCCTACTGATGTAATGTAACCGCTCGGGTCGTACGTGAAGCTTGCAGACCTCTCAGGCTTTGTATTTGCATTCTCATCTACCTCCGCAGTCGACCCACTTCTATCTTCGATAGCTACCACCACCGTTTCAGGTTGGGTTAGGGAGATGTCCAATATGCACAAGTAAGTGCTGTCAGGAATGAACACCTCTGGCTTGGGTAGGTGAGAAGGGGTGATATATATACTAGGGTCATATGACGCAACCCCAGTTTGGATCATATTGATGTGTTTGGGAGGTGGAGCTTGGTTATGTGGTGGGAGAGGGTTGGTTGTGACGTTCGGTTTCTCCGAAGGCACGATCACCCTATTGTCAACGAGATCCTGAATCTCGTGACGCAATCTATAGCACTAGTTGGTGTCATGACCATGCTGTTGGTGAAATGCGCAGTATTTAGCTGGGTTGTGGGAGGGGGGAAGTTTTTCTGGCAATGGTCACGGCTCTAGGGGCTTCAAGTGCCCTTTCCTGATCAAAACCCCCAAAGCCTTAGACAAAGACATGTATAGTGGGGTAAAGGTTCTCTGGTTTTTAGGTGGAAACTTGGTTGTTTGCGAGCTACTTCTGGACGCACCGGTGAATGGGGTAGCTGCAAGGGTTCTTGGGGTGGTGGTGGTGACCATTCCCATATCTGAAGCTCTGGCAGCTACAGCACTGCTTGTGCCTGCATTCGTACTGCGATTGAATGTCCTCTTGGGCTGTTCTCTCTCATTATCAATGAGGCCCTATTTCATAGCGTCTTCGATCTGCACCCCTATCTCATGTAAATCTGCAAAGGTAGGGAGAGGGAGAACGATCATCTTCTGCATAAGCTTGGGTTGGAGGTTGCGCACAACCATCCGAATCTGATCTTTGTCAACAAACCTGATGGTCATCATCGAGGCCTTGGCCCTTCATCGGGTCACAAAATCAGAGAAGCTCTTCTTCGGCTCTTGCCTAGTTTTCTCAAGGTCACGAGTTGTGACCTCGATCTGTGTATTGTAAGAGTATTGAGCTATGAAGGCCTTGGCCATCTCCTCCCAGTTTCCCTTGACGGAATCTTCCAGTTTTGTATACCAGATGGCCACTACACCCGACAAGGTCCGGCCAAACAAAGAAAGCTTCTGCAATCTAAAGAGGCCCATCGGCGTCAGTATATCTGAAAACAACCGTAAATGCACCATAGGATCCCCAGACCCGTCAAAGCGGTCGATATGCGGCATTTTAAACCGATCTGGCAGCGTCATGGCCGAGTCGGTGTACCCATCCTCAATATTCGGAATGAACTTTACACCCTGAGATTTCTTGAACAACTTTTCAAGCTTGCTCACTTTCAACGCTGTGGGGTCCACCTCAAACTCAAAGGGAGAATCTGGTAGGTTGGTAGGTGTTTTGGATAGCTGGGGTAGGATTGGGGCCGGAGCCGGCCCTGTCGGAATGTCCGTATCTCCCTGGATATTTGGTGTTTCCCCGGGTATTAGAACTCCTGTGGGGGAGGAACTTGGTGTGAAGCAGATGCTGTAGTTTGCTGCTGTAACCTGACGATTAACTCTGCCTCTTGGGTCATGACCTCGGCCTGTTGTTTGGCAAATTCTGCTTGACGGGCAGCGTCCTACTACATAGTTCCCATACTTTCCTGGAGCTGGCGCATCATCTCCTCCATTCCTACCATGTTATGCTGATCTAGCTGAATAACTAGTATATCTATCCGTACAGTAGAAACTAAGACCTCAGCATGACTGTCCACTGATGGTGTAAACCACTGATCTGGCGATCACTGCACCGATACACTGCGTCCCCTTGACCTCCGTTTGGTAACCGAGGGTAAAGAAAGGAACACTGTTTGTCCATCTATCAGATCCCTAGATCGATTAAGCCTGCGACCTCTAACCCAGAGTGCTCGGGGGATATCTGCCTAGTCAGAATCAATGGTGCTAAACTACCTTGCAAAAAGATAAATAAAGCATAATAAGGAAATAATGAACAGAAAAACGAACAGCAAAACAGCTTAAATAAAGAGAACACACAATTGGCAAATATAAACTGAATGGACTGTTCTCAACCACTAGTCACTGTTCCCAAATCACTGCCCCCAAATCTAAATTTGATACTCGCAGATATAACTAATTCTCAAAGTATTGATGCTGATGCCTGCAGGCCTGATACCCAAACTTGTAGATTGATACTTGCATGCCTGTAGAGGCCAACTCAAAAGGCACATAACAAGCAAGTAAGGGCCAAAACACCCCTATGTTGGGGTAGGGTTTCCTTGTCCTATTTCGTCAGGAGCTAGGGTTTTACTACGCACACAACGGTTTCAAACAACCTATAATCGGGTAGCAACCTGTCCTACTTTGGAGTAGTCACTATGGATTCCGAATATACACTAGGTCGAATGGTCAAAAAGGGTGCCCAGTTAAAAATCGGGGTTTCTGTTCCCATCATGGCAGAGCCCGCAACCGGTCAATCTTATGGCACACTTCTCAAAGCATGCCTCCGGCAAACCATTCAGAAATAGCATACGGCAAACACGGTGTCCTAGGCGCACCAATGCACATGCAATGCAAAGAGACACATAAGTGTAATCAAAGCAAGATATCATGAGTTCGAGTCAAGTTCTCTAAATCCCCAGCAGAGTCGCCAGAAACTATAGACGCGCCCCGAGGGCCTCATGCTGCAGTTCAGACTCAAATGTCATGGATCTGAATCTAATCCCGCAAAGTGCAATGCGAGATTGATAAATCACCAAAGAGTCCAAATCCGACAAATCGTTTTAGAAAACTGATTTTTAAGAAAAAAGTGTCAAACATGGACTGCTTTGCCAAATACGGAGTCACCACCTAAATATTTATTTTGGAAAAATTTAGGAAATCATGACTCGTTGCCTAAGGCCACGTGTCCGTCATCACCAAAGTTGCCTCGGCTCGGGAACTTGGGTACGATTAGGGAAGGTCATGCAATGAGCACGCCCGCTCGCCCGATCAAAGATCGGCCACTACTAAAAATGATATCTTGTTTTTGAAAACATATGCGTTCTTCTTTCGGTTATTAGCTAGAATTTACTATGTGACGCGCACAACACACAAGTATAGACTAGATCGCCTAAATTCGAACAAAGCATTTCACGTTTGTTTATTTGTAAATGGTTTGATGGTGCTACTCCCAAGTAGGCTAAGACATGGATTTGCCACTCTCAAGTGGGCTTAGAAAACATGATTTCGCCACAATCAAGTGGGCTTAAAACTCACATTTTGATGAATTGTTCCAATTCAAGTAATCTAACCTTCATCCATAGGCATTCAAGCAGTTATATCATTTAAGCAAATAGCTTCGTGGCAAGCATGCTATCATGGCAACACTCACGCTCATGTAAGATGCTAAAGCATAAACGCTTACCTAGTACTTCGAGCCAAAACAATAGCTAGTTAGTAATCAATGCATGATCGTAGCTATGTTAACATGGCTAATGCAACGCATACAAAATGCAAGTAGAAGTAGGCTCGGCTATTCTAAGATGGCATATGAAATGCAACACTTGATACCTGTATTCAAATAGGCATTGAAATACAATGCAGTTAGTATGATGCGCCGAGCCTGGTGCATGCAATACAGATGAATGATGCAAACATGCGAGCATAAAGATGCTAAGTGAAACATGACCTAGAACTAGCCATTGAAAGCAGGTAAGTGAAAGGGAGAAAGACGTGGGGTTGGAAAACATTCACACACTCACACATACTTATTACAAAATTCGCCCTCTCGACGGAGGGTTCGAATAAATAATACAAACCAAATAATTAACTAACTAGTTAGCTAATTAATTATTACACAATGCTTAACCAATTAAACAAATTAATTAAACTACTAGAGCGGTAAAGAGGCCTCGGAAAGAGGGACAAATGTATGCATGCTCGGCTCCGTTCAGAAATCTATCACCATGCTCATGCTGTCTCTGTTTACACTGCTCTGCACCTCTGAAAACTGTACAAGTCTCAAGGGTACTTCTGAATCACTCCCTGAGCACTGTGGGATGTCACCAGCCAAGGTATGGGAACACCGGCCATGTGGAATTGGTCATCGACCAATAATGGAGCTCTCGACCATAAATTTGTAGCCGACCGGCACTGAAGATGGCCGGCCGGCCATCTCTTCCTGCAGAATGCTATTTTGCTGCAGCAGAGGACAAACAGAGCATGGCAATGCATTTTCAAAGCAATGTGTGCACAACCACCCTTCCTATCATGTCATGAACTCA
The DNA here is from genome assembly GCA_025200525.1 of Camellia lanceoleosa. Lineage (NCBI taxonomy): Eukaryota > Viridiplantae > Streptophyta > Magnoliopsida > Ericales > Theaceae > Camellia > Camellia lanceoleosa. Next base: position 99,975 of record JANUSC010000419.1, read on the forward strand.
AGGAAGTATGGTTCTCGACCCTCGGGCCATCAATCACGCGTTTCAATGCATGATGGCCAAAGGAGCCAAGTGTGCAAATCAATATGGAATGAATGCAAAAACACATGAAGGCCTCACACTCTATCATGGTGGATCAAGAGCGTCGGTGACTAAGGATTGAGGCAGATTTCGTCACTTCAAGTACGGACGTTCCTCGCTCCTCATGTTTAGTTTGACACCCCAAACCAAACACAATGTAATGCAAGCGAGTATGCCAAATACAATGCAACATGGAAATGTAATGCTATGCAACCTAAGCATGCACAAGGCTAAGGTAACAAGCATGCCAAGTGCAATGCAAACTAGCAAGCATGCAAAATGAAACCTAAACATACAAACATGCAATGTAATAGGCATGCGACAACAATACCAAAAACGAGGATGTGACAACATGCAATGCGATAAGCATGCAACCACACACAAACCGCATGATCCATGGACTTACATTGAAAATGGATAGGCCTCAGCCACACCAAAAATAGTGGCCAAAGTGATGAAGTGATAGAATGAAATGCACAATAAGCATGTACATGTAATGGTCCAAGAGTTAAGGCATAAGGTCACAACACCCAAACATGAGCGAGGGGTCATAATCATGGTAGTATGGTGACACCATAAGCTCTGAAATTATGTTAAGAGTGATGCCAAATCAAACACATAACACAAGCAAGGCATTCTAATGGACTTCAAGTTCAAAGCTAGCCAAGGTACTTGAACCATGGCCATATCAACCAAGCCCCAAAGGACCAAGGTGACCCAAAACAGTCCCAAGGCAGGCCAAAACAAGGCTAGAACATGCATGGGATGAGGCCAAAACATGCTAGAAAGGTGAGCACAAAACAAGACGCATACAAGGCGAAAAAGGGCAATTGCACTACACCTATTACAACCAAGCATGGCATGACTTAGGCCAATAAAATCAAAGTTATGGCATGTTAGAATGAGCCCAAAAACCCACTTAGATGGCATACCAAAGGCCTAAGTATGATGGCATGCACAATGACCTATTCTTAAGGCATGAAACACAAACTATCCAAAGCATGGCATAGGTGATAAATGCAAGTGTGTGACCATGAAACATGGACTGAAATTACATATTAAATGATGCCAAGTCATGAAAATACTTCAAGTAACACATGCTAATGAACTCAAGGCACAAAGCTTATAAGCTAGAATGAACCAAGGCTATGCAAAACAATGCATGCATGACCAAGACAACACCAAACTGAGTTTAATCATGGTAAAACATGAGGGAAAGCACCTTGGAGTTGAGCGAAAACATGCAAGAATAGTGGTCCAAACACAAGATGCATGTTATGAAAACATGCAAGATTACTCTACAAGTATGTGAAGCATGCAAGATGCCATCAAACCAACATGGAATGAAGTTAAGGCAGGTCCTAAAAGCAACTAAAAATTGCTGAAATAGAACCAAGACATGCGAAGTAAACATGCTAACATTATGAGCCATTAACACAAGCATATGAGACATAAGGAGATGGGTGTCCCCCTCCTATACAAGACTCCAAAACCACTTCTCCACCACTGAAAATCCTCTGGATTTCAGTGGTGGGAAGGTCAAAATAAGATGATCCCAAAGCTCAAAAGTAAAGGCACAAAACAAGGCCTAAGAGGGGGTAGACAACCCCTAACCAAAAAGTGACCTTAAGTAACCATAACAAGCATACAAAATTAGAACTTTTTGTAGTTTAGAGTCAAGCTTAAAACAATATAGAAGTATGTGTAAAAGCTTAAGCCAAAATGGGGTATCGAAAGCAAGTTGACTCACCGTTGAAGAACAACTTCAAGAACACAACTCCAGCAATCTTCTTGGATCAAAAACAGCCCAAGGATTCTAATATCAACCTTCTAGTGCCTCAGCAACCAAGGATAGTGTAGTGCTAGGTGTTTGTGTGCCCTAGTAAGAACAAAACACACTTTTGAGCTCAAACACACACACAAATCTAGAGAGAGGGAGATATAGAGAGATATATCTAACTTGTATATCGGATTTCTAGAACCCCTGGAAAGAGAGAGGAGGCTCTCCTTTTATAGAAATCCAATTTTGCAAAGCTTCTTGGAGAAGCTAAGCAAGGCTCAAATCCCTCCATACACGTGTATGGAGGGGGGGAATTGTGGATGCTAGTTGCACCAGCTGGCACAAAATATTTACATAAAGCAGATGAACAAGGTTCGGCCACCAAAAATGGCCGATCGACCAACAAAAGTGCGGCTGACCAAATAAAGTGCCGATCGGCCAATACTTTTGGCCAATGGAAGTAAAACAAGGCCGGTGGCTTCAAACCTTGGCCGGTGGGTTGAGGGAATGGCCAAAAAGCCACCCTCTTCCCTTAGAAGCAAAAACACAAGTGTTTGGTCCACAAGCAAGCACAAGACAAACAAGTTGAGAGATCTTGAGGAAAGGCGCGCGACCGAGACCTCTGATAACTCAAAACGAACACGAACATGGATGATCATCGAGTGTTCAAATGATGACGTCCGAGTCTTGAGGACGGTCAAAAATGGAGTGTCTACACTAAGATAGCATGTGAATGCTACAATTTGATACATGTACTCAAATAGGAATTGAAATATAATGCAGTTTGAATGATGCGCCGAGCCCCGTGCATGCAATACGAATGAATGATGCACGCATGCAAAGCATAAGTATGCTAATTGAAACATGCCCTAAAACTAACCATCAAAAGCTAATAAGTAAAAGGGAGAAAGACATGGGGTTGGAAGACATTCACACACATACACACGCTTATTACAACAGTTGTGCCCTCTCGACGGAGGGTCTGAATAATAAGCTAACTAGCTAGTCTAAGCTAATTAAACTAATTACAAACCACAACTAATTAACTAACCTAGCTAATTAATTTATTACAACACAAATTAACCTAATTAATTACAAAACATGCAATTAACTACAACTAGCTAGTAAAGCGGTAAAATGGCCTCGTAGGCGAGGGAGGCATGCATGCTCGGTCACGTCCTCCCGGAAATCCACCACCTTGCCTCAAGATGCCTCTATTTGCACTCTTTTGGACTTCTGAACCTTGTGCCAACTTCCAAATTGCTTCTGACCCACCTTAGGACCATACTGAGGGATGGTCGGCTGAGAGGGATGGCCATCGGCCAAAGTTGATGGCCATTGGCCACTTTCGATAGCTGATCGATAGACTTGATGGCCGGTCAGTAGCTTTCATGGCCGGTCGGCCACTGCTTCCTTCAATTTCTCCTTTTGCTACAACAAAGCACAAATAGAGGCATGGCAGTGTATTTGCAAGGAAATGTGTGTGCAACTACACTGCTTATCATGTCTCAAGCTCAAAGGAGTGTAGTGCTCGGCTCTTGAGCCACCAATCACGCATCTCAATGCATGATGGCCAAAGAGTCAAGCTTGCACAATGTTAATGAATGCACAAGTAACACACAAGACTCGAGAGACCTCCACCCTATCATGCACAATCAAGGGGGTCGGTGACTAAGAAATGAGGCACGTTTCATCACTTCAAGTATGAAACGTCTCTCATTTCTTGTGTTTGGATTAGCGTCCGATCCAAACACATGCAATGCAACACAAACATGTTATCTTGGCATGTTTTACTTCAATTCAATTTGTTTACTCATTTTAGATTACCAACTAATCCTTTAACCGATTAAGTCCAAAAGTGAGAAGTCCTCTAAATGGAAAGACGGACTAAGCCACAAGCATCTTGAACATGAAAGAAGCATCATGCCATTGGTTAGTAAAAACCCTCAAGAGAAGGCTAAAACCATTACGCATGAACGCCTCGATTTCATGCTCAAACCAACAAAGGGCTTAAAACCTCTTTCAAAGTGATATAACAAATGAAGAATGGGATGCAATGGCATACACTCCAGCACTGAAATAGTATGCTAAATGACATTGAAACATGAAAATGATGCATGCAAGATATGCTTAGAGCTAAGAATGCTAAAGTTAGGGAAGTGCATTACACTAGAAGCATGCCATATAATGCTCAAATGATTAAACCAGCCCAAAACAGTGGCTAAAATGATCTGAAATGATAGCATGATAGGCGAGAAATGCATGCGCATGCAATGGCTCACAAACAAGGCATAAAGGTGCAACTCTTAAACATATTGAAGGAGTGATAAACATGAGAGTATGGCAAAGATATAAGCTCTAAAATACTATGCCAAATGATGCCAAGGCATGCAAACATCACAAATATAGCATGCTAGTGGTCTCAAAACTCAAGACTAGTGAAGCCCTCTATGCCATAGCTATACAAAGCAAGCCCCAAAAGGCCAAGAACACTCAAAAAAGTCCAAAAGCATGTCAAAGTAGTACCAAAACATGCATGGAGTATAGCCAAGACAAGCTAGAATGATGGGCCAAAACACCAAGTATACTAGGCTAGTGAGCAAGGTTTACACTACAAGTATAAGAAGCATGCAAGAGGTGACCTTGTCAACCAAAATCAGAGCTAAGGCATGCCAAAATAACACCAAAAAAGGGCTGAGACTAAGCCAACACATGCTAGAATAACAAGCTAACTCATTAGGCATGCAAGGATAGCAAAGAGGATTTACACTACAAGTGTAAGGAGCATGCAACAAGTTATCAAACCAACTAAAAACAGAGTTATAACATGTTAAAAAAATCACAAAAACATGCTCAAACTAAGCCTCAAGAAGGGAGAAATTCATGCTCATTTGATAGGCCAACAACACATGCTAACAAGATAAGAGGAAAGGGGAACACCCCCTCTTATTTGGGACCTCAAAACATGGTTTCTACCACTGAAATTCCTCTGGATTTCAGTGGTTAAAAGGCCACAAAAAGTTGTTTTGAAAGGCCTAGAAAAATAGCTCAAAAGGCTTTACAAGCCAAGGAGCAAAAGGGAGAGACAACCCCCTAGCCAAACAAGGCTCAAACTACCATTTTGAGGATTGAAAAATAGAGTTTTTTTTAGTTCAAAAACACCGCAAAAACAGTCCCAAAGTAGTTGAAGAAGATGGCAAAACAAGCTATGCAAAACAAGTTTAAAGGGAAGAGTTTATACCTCGTGAAGCCAAGCACCAAAACAGGCAAGAATCTGAGCTCAAATCACGTTTTGGAGCTCAAACAAAGTCCCAAGTAAGCCTCAAGCAACCTCCTCCCAAAGATAGGCAACTTTGATCAAAGATGCATAGGCAAACTAGGCATGTTTCTCTACTTCTATGCACAAGAGGGCAAGAGAGAGAGGCAGAGATTTAGCTCTAAAAATTGTAGAGAGAGAGAGAGAGAGAGATTTTAGTGTGAGAAGCTCTCAAACTTGCCAAAATGTTCTAAGTTCGCAAAATATGAGATATAGACTTCATATATAGCAAAAACAAGAGCTTTGGTCGAAAATATCTGAGTTAGGACAACTGGCACAAGCTGGAAACAGCTGGAGGAGAAATATCTTCAAAAAAAATGAATTTGGGTCACTCTTGGCCAACCAGCCATCTTTGGTGCCGATCTGCTACTTGTGATGGCCGATCGGCCTTCTCCATGGCCGACTGTGCACATTTGTGGCCAATAGGACATTCTGCTCTGCAAGTCCAACTTCAAACGAGCATAACTCCTTCATACGGACTCCTTTTCAGGTCATTCTTGTGTCCAAAATGAAGCCCCGGAAGTAAGATTTCCAATGATGGCAGCCTTGCATCAACATTCCAACTGTGCAAAAAGTTATGCCTCTTTTAGTGAAGGTTGCTCAGTTTCAATCCAACTGGAATGATACCTAACTTCAACCAACCATATCTCCCCCATCCGGACTCAGCTTTAAGAGATTCTTGAGTGTAAAATGAGGCCCAAAATTATTCTTTCCAACGGTGGTGGCCTCATAGCTTAAATCCAAGTATACAAAATGATAGGCCCGATTTGACGAGGACTGTTTGTCTCTCTCTTAACGATTCATGCCCAACTTCTTCCTCAACTAGGTTTCTTCTCACCACTCTTCTTTTCTTCAACTCCAAACCCCCGAACGAGGTGTTTTGAAAGATATTTCAAAGATTTCATCGCTTTCATTCATTTCCACTTTATCCTCGCTTGGTTTACCGAAAAGTGCAACATTTAACGAATATGAGCCTCAGAACATCGTAGGAGCTTTGTTTCAAAAATATTTTGAAAGAGAGGGTTTTAAGGTCTAAAAACCATCCAAAATGGGGTGTGAGGTTAGGATTTGACTCTCCTCTTGCCGAAGAAATTGAACCTTTGTCCTGTGCACCTTTCATCACCAAGTAAACCATCAGTAACGTCCAAGTCTTAAGGGCGGTCAAAAATGGGGTGTCTACAGTTGCCCCTCCTTGACAGAGCTCGAAGTCATGAAATGACGTGAGTGAATGTCAAAGCCCAGAGACGACCCATTTTTTATGAGGCCGAAGACTTGGACAAACAAACAAAATATAGATAAATAAATGGTTGCGCCCACAGGCTGCCTACGTATCCCTTTGCAAGGAATCAAACCAGAGTAGTTCTGGCGTAAGATGCAAAATGATATGCAATATTACCAAAACAATGTAATGATATACAATGTAATGAAACAATGCGAATGACACGCAATGTGTTTGAATTAATCAAACCACAAGCAGTGCAAAACCACACAAATATCATAAAGGGATGGAGATGCAACATCAAACTATGTTTAACACAGAAAAGGTGCTGGGAACCTCAAACCACAACTCTCTTAGTGGGATAGGTGTGTGCATAGGCATAACTATGTGTTTTGCAGCAAGAATACAAGTAATTGGGTGGCATGATATGAGTGTGGAATGATCTGCAAAGGAAAGATCATAATCCTACATGCTGAATACAACAACAAACTACGATGTAATGGATGCAATGGATAAGGCACGCGGCCAAACCACATTTCTACTTAGAAAAGGCATAGACACAAAAAAGACCACGTCTAACACAGAAATGGTGCCGACACCCTCAGACCACAATTCTCTTAGTGGAATAGGCGCTTACACATAGTCACAGAACCATGCTTTAAGGCGAAAAGTATGGGCACATGCCAAACTAAACTCAACATGGAAACGATGCAAGCGATAAATGGACAATGCAGTACATGCATGCAATATAGTTTATATACAATGCAATAGACAAAATAGATATGATGCAATAGATAATGGATGCGATGTAACAGATAGTACAGTAGATGCAAAGGGTGACATACTCCAACCATGCTGGAATCATGAAAGGAGGAAAAACAAATCCCAAACACACGGAAATCATATGAGGAAAGGAACACTCAAACCACGTTGAAATCGTGAGAAGAGGCCCGAAAACAACCACCCAGGTGCACACACAACGCAACCTGAGATGAATTCCAAACACGCTAAAATCGCGTGAGGAAAAGAACACTCTAACCACGCTGAAATCATGAGAAGAGGTCTAAAAACAACCAATCAGGAGCACACTCGATGCAACCTGAGATAAATTCCAAACGCGTTGAAATCGTGTGAGGAAAGGAACACTCTAACCATGCTGAAATCGTGAGAAGAGGCCCAAAAACAACTACTCGGGGTAAACTAAGAATCAAAAATCGTACGAGATTACGTTTTACGCGTCCCGAGATACTCTAATCACGTTGAAATCGTGAGAAAATGAAAACAAATTCCAAACACGCTGAAATCGTGTGAGGAAGGACACACTCTAACCACACTGAAATCATGAGAAGAGGTCCGAAAACAACCGCTCAGGACGCACTCGATGCAACCTGAGATAAATTCCAAACACACTAAAATCGCGTGAGGAAAAGAACACTCTAACCACGCAGAAATCGTGAGAAGAGGTCAAAAACCGCTCAGGCTTGCGCTTCACGTGTCCCGAGATAAAACACGCCCAAGCTCGTGCATCACGCGTCCTGAGATAAATTCCAAACACGCTGAAATCGTGTGAGGAAATAAACACTCTAACCACATTGAAATCGTGAGAAGAGGTCCAAAAACAACCGCCCAGGTGTGCGCACAACGCAACCTAAGAAAGCCCCGGGGGACAACGATCCTAAACACTTCTCAGCATAAAAGGATAAATGATTCGAGATAACACAAGTTGCAAATAAATGCAATAAGTGGGATGATATGATACAAGCAATGCAGCGCATGATGCTTAGGGAACGCAATAATCAAAGCGGCGCTTTAGCAAGCATCTCATGGGGCGAGTGGCGATGAACCGCTCTGCTTAGACGGGGATCTTCCTTTGTGTTCTTCAAACTCTTACCTCCAACTCACAGTACAAAGGTCCTGAAATTCTGACAAGGGGTAACTTCTGCATGTAGAAACCACAAATGTCGTTTTCCTTCCTAATCATATTCACAACTTTCCCTATTCTCTAACGGGGTGACAGACTAGGTTGGTTCAGTATCCAGAATTGAGGCGCATACACATGTTATCTCAATCTATGGGGCTGCCATACAGATTTCAAGCCGAGGATACACCCTTGGGTATTTAAACCAGACTTTAGTGTCAGAAATTCCAAACCTTTGTGTTCTAGGCATCAGCCATTTGAACTCTAGTTTCCACCGTCGCAGTTGGTCTCCTAGGAACTCATTGCAAACACAGCCAAGATAACTCTGGCGGGGAATGGTACTCAGGGAGAGCACTTCTGATTGCCATTCTGGCTTTGAAGCAGGCATGATCTTGTGCTTGAGGTAGAGGCACACTCATACTTTGGAGCATCGACAAGGCCTGAAGAGGTACACCCGGAATGCAATTTCGGAACTTTCTGAAGTTGAAAGAAACTTAGATGCTCCCAATTTTCCCTCTTTTCTTTTGCTTTACAGTCTAGAACCTATGTAGCTTCAGATAGGTCCTTGTTCAACTGTTCTCACATAACCTGGGTTGAACCCTGCAGTTTTATGAAAGAACAAATCCTGTTTTGCACATATGTGGAGAATGACACAGCACTCTGAGCACAAAACAATTTTATTTTTGAATTTGAAATTGAGAAACAAGTTCTTAACCGGGTATTGAGCCTACGACTGACCACAGCAAAAATGACTCAACAACATAAAATAAAGTTAAAACAACCTAAACACATCTATTGACACACGAAACGACTCAAAACAAGAATCAAAAGAAACAAAATAACACACACGACACTCAGATGTATTCTAATGGCAAGAGACCTCTCGGTTCGTGAGGAGCCAGTTTCTTCGGGTATTGTTTCCCACTTTTTTCTCATTTGTGATTCTCACATCACTCTGGCACTCAATCTCTTTTTCTCTGAAAAGCCCTTTCCATCACTCTTCTCTCAACGCACATCTCTCTATTCTTTAATCTTTCATTTTTTATCCCTCCCTTGGGTGGTTGACGGATAAGCAAAAATTTGCAGGCTCTTGCCGCTAGCATTCTGCTAAATTCTCATTCTTCCGCTCAGAACAATGAGCTTCTCCCGCAGAGGGGTTGTGGTGCGACTAGATGTGCAGCAAGAATCGACGCAGCGTCGGTTGGCGCTTGCTGCTTCTAATGTGATCGACTGTCGGATGAGGGAGTGGAATATCTTGATCCATTCCAGTTCGTGCTTCGTACTTAGCTTGATACCTCGTTGCTTGGAGGATGAGAGAGCCTTTAGCCCTTTGTTGTTAGCTTCAATTATGCCTTTCCGGCAAGTATGGTGACAAAGGGGGGAAAAGACAAAAAATCTGACTCGACTATGCCCCTAGTTCATCATTTTGACCATTTTTGTTTTGGCTTTCTACTAAAACAATTTTGACCAATATGAGAGTTAGATTAACATACTTGTTCAACTTTTTGATTTGAAATCATGCAAGTCAGGCTATGAGCACTGAAAATTTTCCTTTTTCAGGTCTAAGAAATGGTCCAGTTTTGGAAAAATTGAATAATTTTCGAGAGAAAATTAGTCAACCTCATTAAAAATTCTCAAAAACTATTTTTACAAATGGCCACTGCTCAACAAACATAGAATTTACTCTTGAGATGCACAACCTCAGATCCAAAACAATGGAAAATTGCCCCTTGTCTAAATGGCACTGCATGACAATGGAAAGTTGCCCCCTGTTTCAATGGCACCATAGCGTACTGTAATCAGTCCTCAAAGTGACGATCACAACCGAACTCTCGGATACAGAGAAGACAAAGATGATCAAAACCATTACATGGACACAGTCGATTTGGAAGTGTTTATGGCTGGACTTCAGAATGAAATTGCCTACATATCCCAAAGATGGGAATCAAGCCTGACGTAGTTCTGGGTTAAGGTACACCCGGGTATTAACCTCTCCTTTTACGCTCTAACTTTTGCCAAGGCCACCCTTCCGGGTTTTCAACCTTGCAAGCTCTGTTTTTTTTATCTTTTCTTTTCTTTTCATTTCTTTTCATCTTTTTTTTTTTTTTCATCTTTTCTTCATTCTTTGCATTTTTTTCTTTTTCTTTTCTTTTTCTTGCTCTAACTTTTGCCTGGGTTGCCCTTTCAGGTTTTCAGCCCAGCGAGCCTCTCAAGGGTAAAAGTTGTAGCTTTGTCCATGTTGATCGGTTTGAGATCTCGAAGCCATCTAAATCTAGGAGAATGGCTGCTGTTTGCTGATGATGTAGAAGTCCATCCAATAGGGGCTGAAGTTGCCCCTAGTGTTGTAGATAGGAACTTGGTTGTCCTTCAGCAATATTTTCTTCTTCCAGCTACTGGAATTTGGCTTTCATGCCAATCTTTGTTAGCTTGAGAAATGTCCCAATTTTTGACTCTTCAAACATATCTGACATTTTTTTTGGTCCCTAATTCAAGGGCTTCTTCTCATCCAGCTTTACAAGCTTTCTTTTGATCATATCTGACCTTCTTGCCCGAGTTCAAGGGTTGTTTCTGATCTAGCCATACAAGCCTTATATTGTGGTTGACTGTTGAATATTCTGAATCCAAGTTCAAGGTTTGAACGCAAAGGGGTTGAGTCTTGAGGTTGAGAGCGATCCTAAGCTGCACAATCTCAAAATCAATTCCACATAGGTCTTCGCAGGACCACACAAAACATTTTTTGAAATCTTTTAAGAAAGCGACTAGTAGCTCGCGCTGAAGACAATGTAGAACCAATCTATATCAAGCCAGGATCCTTCTTAGTACTCACATTAACAAACATGATTTCATTCATCAAGGGCTTAGCATGCCTTTCTTTCTCTCAGTTGATCATTTTTTTGCAAATCCTGAGGAATTCCTTCCTCTTTGTTTTCAACGCATTGTTCAAAAAGTTTTGAAAAACTTAGGACAATGCAATGATTTCAAGGCATAGAAAAGTAGGCGAAAAGCACTGCCATTTCATTCAAATCTTCTGGCACAACTGGCTTCAGGGCAGAAACAAATGCAAAGGGGTGAAAATCACTGCTATTTCATTCAGATCTTCTGGTGCAACTAGCTCTAAGACAAAAACAGACTTAAAAGAAAGAGTGTAAAAGACAAACACAAAACAAGCAAGTGATGCCCCAGGTAACACCCCCAAAATCACCTGACTCTAACACAACAGGACTGACTCGATACAACAAGACAGACCCAACTAGCTCAGTACAAAAAGACTGACTCAATGCAACACAACAAGACTGACCTAACACCCAACTAAGAAAGTACAATAAACAACATTTGCACATGCTCAAAACAGTGTGTGCCATCCCCAAATCTGGAGTAAACTAAGCACCAGTCACAGGTGGTTCATCCCCTAATCACATAATCACATTATCCCTCAAGTTCACTGACACAGTGCCGATAGACTTTGCAGGACCTGGCGCGATGATGGCCTCTTTATCAATCAGATCTTGTATTTCATGCCAAAGACAAAAACACATGTCAGTGTCATGGCCAGCTTGTTAATGAAAGGCACAGTACTTAGCTGGGTTGTGGGAGAGAGGAAGTTTATTCGGTAATGGCCGCGGCTCCAAAGGCTTCAGATGCCCTTGTCCTATAACAGTTTGGAAAGCTTTGGACAAACTCATGTAGAGGGGATTGAAGGCCCTCTGGCCTCGGGGTGGGTACTTCGAGGTTTGTGGATTTTTACTGGATGCACCAGCACAGGGATTGGTAGGCGCTGACTGGGTTTGCTGATCTCTTCCGAGTGCAGGATTAGAGTTGAAAGTAACATTTCTGGTACAATGGCCCTTCTCCCGGCTTGCCCCTTGATTCAAACTGCTCTAATTCTGAGTGGCAAAAGTGCCATCCACAATCTTTGCAACAACTGCAATCATTTGTTGTTTGTTCATCCCTTCGACTTTCAAAGCCTTAACAGCCCACTAAAGGTGTTCATAGAGACCAATGCCTGCCCCTACCTTGTTCTTACCAATGGCCTCCACTTTGCCAAGGGATTGACCTTCTTCCAATGCAACTTGTCCCAAGATTGGGGGGCCTTTTGGTATAAAATTTCTGGCATATGATGTGGTTGATGACGGAGCCAATATCCCAAAGGCCAGATCTGCCACAGTTCTCTAAAGACTTTCAATCATTCTCATTAGCTCAGAAGTAGTGGGTTCATGGGTTTTAGATGATTGGGGTTCAGGTGCATTCATCATGCATAAATCCATGCTGTCTGGAATGAACACCTCAGGCTTAGGTAAATGGGCTGGGGTGATGTATATACTGGGGTCATAGGTGGATGGCAGTATTGTTGTAATAAGGGTACGTGTGTGTGTGTATGTCTTCCAACCCCCATTTTTTTCTCCCTTTTATTTATCCTCTTTCGGTGGTTAGACTAGGGCGTATTTCAATTAGCATCATTATGCTTGCATGTATGCATCATTCATTTGTCTTGCATGCACTGGGCTCGGTGCATCATTCAAACTGCATTGTATTTCAACACCTATTTGAATACATGTATCAAAGTGTTGCATTCATATGCCATCTTAGATAGCCGAGCCTACTTAGTTGCATTTTGCATGTGTTGCATTAGGCATTGTTGACATAGCTAAGATCATGCATTGATTACTAACTAGCTTCTGTTTTGTCTTGGAGTACACTGTGAGTTTTTATGCTTTAGCATCCTTGCATGCGTGTAAGTGTTCACATGTTTAGTATGCTTGCCATGAGGCTATGTGCTTTACTGATATAACTACTTGAATGCCTGTGGATGAAGGCTTCATTGCTTGAATTAGAACAATTCATCAAAATGTACGTTTTATGCCCACTTGAGAGTGGCAAAATCATGTTGTTTCAAGCCCACTTGAGGGTGGCAAATCCGCGTTTGAGCCTACTTGCGAGTAGCATCTTCAAGCCATTTTCGAAAAACAAACATGAGATGTTTTGTTCCAAATTGAACGATTTAGTCTATACTTGTATGCTGTGCGCATCACATAGTAATTCTAGATTAATAACCGGAATAAGAACACATGTGTTTATAAAAACAACATATCATGTTAGTAAAGGCCGATCTTTGATCGGACGAGCAGGGGTACTCATTTCAGGACTTCCCCTCTCGCACCCAAGTTCCTGAGCCGAGGCAACTTTGCTGATGACGGACATATGGCCTTAGGCACGAGTCAGGGTTTCCTAAATTTCCCCAAGATAAAATATTTAGGTGGCGACTATGAAATCTGGCAAAGCAGTCCATGTTTGGTGCTTTTTGATTAAAATCGATTTTCCAAAACGATTTGCCAGATTTGGACTCTTTGGTGGTTTATCAGTCTTACATTGCACTTTGTGAGATTAGATTCAAAACTGTGATAGGAGTCCGAATTGTAGTAGCTAGAACCCACAATTCGCGCCCTCTCCGAAAGGGGGGCGCGCGGAGCGAGTTCGGGCGATCTACAGTTTTTGGCGACTCTGCTGGGGATTTAGAGAATTTGACTCGAACATCATGATATGTTGTTTTGATTACACCTATGTGTTTCTTTGCATTGCATTTGCATTGGTGCGCCTAAGTCACAGTGTTTGCCATCTGTTATTCCTAAATGGTTCGCTAGAGGCTTGCTTGGAAAAGCGTGCCATAAAGCTGACCGGTTACGGGCTCTGCCACGATAGGAACACAAACCTTGGTTTTTACCGAGGCACCCTTTTTGACCATTCGACCTAGTGCATACCGGAAGCCATAGTGACCATTCCAAACTAGGACAAGTTGCTTACCCGAATGTAGGTTGTTTGAAACTGCTGCGTACGTAGTGAAACCCTAGCTCATGACAGGATAGGACAGGGAAACCCTACCCCTCCATAGGGGTGTTTTGCTCTCACTTACTTGATATGTGCTTTTAGAGTGTGTCTCTACAGGAATGCATGTATCAGTTTGCAAGTTCGAGTATCAGTCTGAGGACATCAGTATTTGGGGGTATCAGATTTGAGGCAGTGATTTGGGGACAGAGATCAATGTTTGAGAATAGTTCTTTCAGCTTATGATCATCAACTGTGTGTTGTGTTTATTTAAGCCGAAATGCTATCCGTTTTTCTTCTTTTTGTTTCCTTATTATGCTTTATTTATCTTTTTGCAAGGTAGTATTGTATCATTGCTTCCGAAGAGGTAGTTTCCCCCAAAGCACTCTGGGTTAGAGGTAAAAGGCTTCACCGATCTAAGGATCTAGTTGACGGACAAGCAGTGTTGTTTTCATTAGCCCCTATTACAAGACAGAGGGCAGTTAGGCAGAGAGTATCAGTACAGCAATCGTTGGTTCAACAATCATTATCCACCTCACCTGTACGCAGTTGGGCTAGATATCTGCTTCCACCTTGGAGAGGGAATAACCACCCCTCCTGACCACCTAGGCGCATAAGAATAACCACCCCTCCTGACCAAAGTGACTTGATGATGTAAGGACCAGTCCAATTGGGTTTGAACTTGCCCCTAGGGTCATGGATGGAAACTTGGTTGTCTTTCAGTACCATGTCCCCTTCTTTAAGATTTCTGGACTTAACTATCTTGTTAAAAGCCCTAGCAATTCGGCATTGGTAACCCTAGACGTGATACAATGCCCTCAGTCTTCTCTCATCAAAGAACATTAACTCCTCAAACCTAGTCCGTTGCCAGTCTGTCTCTACTATCTGACATTCAGCCATAACTCGTAGCGACGGTACTTCAATTTCAATTGGCAAAATAGCCTGCATGCCATAGACAAGAGAATAGGGGGTTGCCCCCGTAAATGTTCAAATCGAGGTTCTGTAGCCTCAAAGTGCATATGGAAGTTTATCTGGCCAGTCCTTATAAGTTTCTACCATCTTCTGCAGAATTCTTTTGATGTTTTTGTTCGCAGCCTCGACACCTCCATTGGTTTGTAGCCTGTAGGTTGATGACTTGTGGAAAGCCACGTTATACTTCTCAAGCAAGTCTATCACTTCTTTCTTGAAGTGAGACCCATTATCGGAGATAATCTCATTCGAAACCCCGTACCGGTAAATGATATTGTTCTTGATGAACCTAGCCACATGCGATGCTTTTAGCACAGAGTAGGACTGGGCCTCCACCCATTTCGTGAAATAGTCAATTGGTACTAGCATGAATTCATGCCCGTTTGACCCCTTTGGCGTAATTGCACCAATAACATCTATTTCCCAAATAGAGAATAGGCATGGTAAAGTCATGTTGTAGAGCTTCGACGGCAGAATGTTCATGCAATTGGCATGAATCTAGCATTTGTGATAGCGCCGAACAAGACCAATACAATCCTCTTCCATGGTTGACGAATAGTAGCCTTGTCTAAGGATTTTCCGAGCGAGCATTATAATGTTCATGTGGGCTCCGCACTCTCCTCCGTGAATGGCCTTTATAAGGCACTTTGACTCCTCTTCCTCAACACATAGTTTATGCATTCCCAAATGGCCTTTTTTTTATACAACTTACCCTTGTAGATGATAAATTTAATGGCCAGATGCCATATTTCCCTTTTGTCCTTGGCAGTTGCTCCTAGTGGATATGCCTCCTTTTCGAGAAAATTCCAAATATCGTA
Organism: Camellia lanceoleosa; assembly: GCA_025200525.1. NCBI lineage: Eukaryota > Viridiplantae > Streptophyta > Magnoliopsida > Ericales > Theaceae > Camellia > Camellia lanceoleosa. Next base: position 115,893 of record JANUSC010000419.1, read on the forward strand.
GTACTAGGGGTTCTTGTCTGAAGCCTCATCTATCGCGACAATGGTTTCATAGGTTGGCGTATACTTCTGTTCAATAATGATCAAACATATCCTGACTTCCAATGGAATGTCTAGCATAGAAGATAGAGTTGCTAGTGCATCAGAGAATCGATTGTTCTCTCTTAGCAGATGGGTAAACATTAACTTTTCAAACCTCGGAATTAGCATATCCAAGACCTAATGGTAAACCTTCATTTTCTCCTCTTTAACCCACCAATCTCCGTTGGCTTGAGACACAACCAAGTTCGAATCCCCGATGTCGTCCAACCTTTTTGCCCCTAGTTTTAGGACGGCTTTTCAACCAGCAATACACGTCTCATATTCTACTTCGTTGTTGGATACTTTGAACCGGAGTTTGAAGGCTAAGGGTCTATGGGAGTCATCAAGTGCTATCAGCAACACACCGATCCCATAACCGTATTGATTGGTTGCTCAATCAAAGTATATTATCTACGTTTTTTCCTCTATTTGTAGAATATCTTCATCTGGGAAAAAGTACTCTACCGCTTCATCCCTCTCTACTGGGTGATCTATCAGGAATTCCTTTATAGCTCTCCCTTTAACCAATTTGCGTGTGACATATTCGAGATCAAATTCGGAGAGAAGAAGCAACCAACAGGCTAGCCTACCCGTAAGCACTGGTTTCTCAAAAAGATATTTGATGGGATCTAATCTCAAAACTTGGATTACAGAGTGAGCTAACAGGTAGTGTCTTGACTTCCGGGTAGCCCATACCAAGGCTACACACGATGCCTCGAGGGGAGTGTAACGGGTCTCGTAATCCAACATTTTCTTGCTCAAGTAGTAAATGGCTTTCTCTACCTTGGCCTTGGACTCCTGAGCTATCATACACCCCATGGTTGAGTTTGTCACTGATAGATACAAAATCAACGGTTTTCTGTTCTAAAGGATAACACAGTGATTCTACAGTCTTGCTTGACTGTTCAACAATGACCGACAGCGATCCTCTCATTGGAATTTCTTTTCCTTCTTCAGGAGACCAAATAGTGGTTCGCAAGTCAAGGTTAGTTTTGAAATAAACCGCCTTATGAATTGCACTTTACCTAGAAGTCGCGCACCTTCTTTTCAGTCCTTGGTGGTGGCATTTCTATGATGGCCTTGATTTTGAAAGAATCTACCTCAATTCCTCTCTGTGTGATTAGGAATCCTAGCATTTTTCCCGTTGTTACGCCGAAGGTGCATTTTTGCGGGTTCAACCTCAATCTATACTCTCTGATCTGCTGAAAGAATTTCTCCAAGGCAGTGTAGTGGCCCTCTCGATCTTTGGACTTGACAATCATATTGTCCACATACACCTCAACCTCTTTATGGATCATGTCGTGCAAAATGGTGGTTGCAGCCCTTTGATAAGTGGCCCCAACATTCTTTAATGTAAACAGCATAACTTGATAGCAGTAGGTGCCCCATGGAGTAGTGAAAGCGATATTCTCCATATCCTCGGGTGCCATTAGAATCTGGTTATACCCGAAAAACCCATCTATGAACGAGAGCAATGCATGGCCCGCGGTGAAGTCTACTAACTCATCAATATGCGGCAGTGGAAAATCATCCTTTGGACTAGCCTATTCAGATCCCTGAAGTCAACACAAACTTTGATTCTGCCATCCTTCTTTAGGACTAGAACAATATTGGCCAACCACGTTGGATACTCAAATACAAGCAAGAACCCTTCCTCAATCTGTTTGGTAACTTCTTCCTTGATCTTCAAAGCCTAATCTGGGTGAACTCTGCGCAGCTTCTGCTCAACTGGTCGAGCCTCAGGGTCAAGAAGGGTCCGGTGCTGTACAATCTCAAGATCGATTCCACACATATCTTCGTAGGACCACGTGAAAACATCTTTGAAATTTTTTAATAAAGCGATTAAACGCTCGCGTTCCTCCAAAGACAGTGTGGACCTAATTTGGACCAAGCAAGGATCTTCTTAAGTACCCACGTTAATTGATACGATTTCATCTGTACAAGGCTTAACACGCCTCTCCTCCTCATGATCAACCAAATTTTTCAAAACCCGAGCAATTTCTTCCTTTTCGTTTATGTCAAAATTTTAAAAATTAAGATTAATACAACAAACCAAAGGCATAGTGAAGTAGGCAAAGTCCACAGCATTCCCATTCAAAAAGTCTAGATCTTTAGTTACAGTGGACTCAAAAGAAAAGATAAAAGATGACCTGGACAGAACTTTGGTATCCAGGTTACAACTCTCTGAAGTACTAGACTTAGAGGAACTCGAATCTAACTCCGACTCCACAGACTCAGTGGAATCAAATCCAGACTCACTATCCAATCTAGAACTATTGATGATGTCGTGCTCAAACTTCCAGACCAAGCGTGTAGCCTCAAACACATCAACGATAAGATTGGAGAATTTCGTTGCTAGGTTATCCCCGATCATTGAGATAGTAAAACTATCCCCCAAGTTGGCAGTCTTAGCTTCAGCAGTAGAACTTATCAGTAGGTCAGCCAGCACTTTTCTTAACAGCTCTTCCTCTTCGATGTCCAGGTTTACAGTCCCGCCTTGATCTGTGGTAGCACTCAGGTCTACTTGTTTATTCTCTTCTTCTGGTAACTGGTGCCCGAAGAAGATCTAGAACCTCGGATACCTTGTTTTTGTTTCCCAATCATACCAGGGCTCTAGGAATCCACAAAAAGGGAAGTCTTCCCCTTGGCGGACAAAACGTCCATTCAAGGTCCCCTGTATTGGTTTGTGGACTAACTCATACTGCCTCCCAGTCCTCTTTGCTTTTAGCCTTTCTCGCAACTCCTGCCATTTTCTTTTCCAATCTACAACAGTAGGTTTCTATCCCAGCTCGAAAGCGTAGGGGTTGTGACTCAACTCCTTGGCAACAGTACCTCCCTACCTGCCACTTCGGCCTAGTCCTACTCTGGGCATATGCCTCTATTTGTTCATTATGTAGATGGATTGCGCACTTACGTAGTTCCTATCGCCCTCCGCCATGATGGTTTGGACTACCCGAGCTTCTGCCAGAGAGAAACCAGAAAGGAACACGTCCTCCTCCCCATGTATGATTTCCAATAATGGTGCAGTGGTTCCTTGGGGAGGATGGATCACAGAATTGCCGTACACAGTGCTAATCCCACTTTTGAAGGGGTACTTTACTAACTGATGGATTGTTGATGACACAGCCCTCATCTGATGTAGCCAGGGCCTTCCCAACAGTAGATTATAAGTGGTCGGAATGTCCATGACATGGAATTCCATCTCTTATTCGGACAGGCCGATTAGGATATGGTTCTTGGGCGTTCCCATAACATCCCGGCTTGTATTGTCATAAGCCCGAACGGCTTGGGTCGTGGGTGTAAGATCAACCAGCCTCAAACCAATAGCATAGGTAGTTCTCACTGGACATACATTAATTGTCAATCCAGTATCTACTAACACCACCGAAATCCATTTTTTCTGACTTTCCAGGGTTACATATAAGGGACAGTTGTGGTTGGCACCCTCAGGTGGTAACTCCTTATTTGTAAAAGATATCACCGACGTAACGTCCCTATATGTTACCAACGATATCAAATGGTCCGCAGTGGTATCGATAGGCAGTTTAGTCCAGTTCATTGCCTCTAATAGTGCTTGCCTATGCTTCTGAGAAGCCATTATCAGCCCCCAGATTGATATGTCAGACTAAATCTTCTTGAGCTATTTCAAGACCAGGTTTTATTCAACATCCTTCTTTTTGATCTCTTAGCCTCCTTTCCAGAGGTCTCTGGCTAGTCTAATGCTACGGGTTTGAAGTATCGACTGCTCCGGGTCATATGATTGATCTCGTCAGTATACAAAGTGTCATCTGGGGTATTAACTTTCCAACCTTCGTCAATGTATGCATAACCTAGGTCGCTGTCTTCCCACTACTCTCCCGCAATCATGGCCAGGCTGGCATCAAGTTCTATCTCGAGCATGTTAACATCATGCACCCCATCATCATACTATTCTTCCTCCACTAAATTCTTCGTTTCTGAATCTCGATGTTTTCGGAGTTTCCGTAACATCCTTTTACGATCGCTGGGCTCCCATTCAACCTTTTTGGTAATTTGAGCATCACCTTCCATTGTCTCGGGTTCTTCTTTCCATTTTTCTTTGCCCTGCTCCAGAGCTATCTTCACCTGGATCTCTTTTATCATTTCCCTTTGAAATTGTTCCAATGCCTGTTCTTTCTCAATCAGAGGTGTAGACTTAACCTTGCCCCTAACAACAATTTTCTCTTCCTTCCCAGTCTCTCTTATCTGTTCTTCCACATTTGAATCTTCCTCACTCAACCATCCATTGCTTGTTTATGGCTAGTTTGGGTCCCACTGTCCCACCTAAACACTGCTTGTATCCTACTCTTTGAAGAAGTACAAATCCTCCAGATCCTCCTCCAGATCAGCCAAATCCTCTTCTAAGTTAGCTAAGTCATTTAGGCCTTGTTTATGCCAATCATTCTTATGTTGCCCTAATTGGCCTTCCCCGATAGCATTGATGCTAAAAAAGTTCGACAGTATGACTACTAGTTTTGGGTAATCGATGGCCACAATGTATAAACTGGGATCGTACTCCTTTGTGAGCGAGATCCCCTTCTCTATGACATGGGTATCAGGTGACCTTGTCTTCAGTGCATTCTTCTCTTTCTCCATTTCTACTGCCACGGACCTGGATTAGGTTTGTGGTATTAAATCCACCATGCACATGTCTGTGCTTTCTGAAATAACCACCTTCAGTTTTGGTAGGTGGGATGAGGTAATGTATGTGCTACGGTTAAAGGTGGGCGGTAGTGTATGGATGTGGTTAATGTTTCTGGGCAGGGGAATTTCGTTATGCGTAGGAAGTGGGTTAGTTATTACGTTTGGTTTAGCAGGTGGGGCGATGACTTTATGGCCAATAAGATCTTGGATCCCATGAAATAAATAGTAGCATATGTCCGTGAGATGGTCATGTTGTTGCTGGAAGATACAATATTAGGTAGGGTCATGTTTGGGTGGTAATGGGTCTGGAAGTGGACGAGGATCGAGAGGCTTGGGATGCCCCTTTTGCATTAATAGCTTGAGGGCGTGGGTTAGGCTCGTATGGAGGGGAGTAAAAACTCTTCGATTTCGGGGTGGACCGGTATTTTGTGAAGGTTGTGAGGTTGTGTCAATAGCAAAGAAATCAGCCATCTTGGCCGTTGAAACAATAGTACTGACATCCTCAGGCCGTGGAATAGTGTTACTACTAACATTGGTACTCCGAGAGAACGGCCTTCTTGTAGGTTCGCTTGTTCTATGGATAATACCTTTTTTGAATGCACTCTCAATCTGGACCCCCAGCTCATGTAAGGAAGCAAACGTGGACAATGGTACCACTATCATTCTTTGTAACATGTCTGGCTCAAGATTCTGGACCACTAGTCGAACTTGTTCTCTTTCTGCAGGTCTATTTGTCAGTCGGGCTGCCTTGGCTCTCCACCGGGCGACAAAATCGATGAATGATTCTTTGGGGTTCTAGGTAGTAGCCTCCAGGTCACTAAGGGTTACCTCTATCTGGGTGTTATACAAATACTAATTGACAAATGACTCAGATAGCTCATCCCAATTCTGTTTTGTTGAGTCCTCCAATTTAGCGTACCAGATGGCCACCACATCAGATAGGGTTCTCCCAAACAATGAGAGCTTCTGTGCCCTAGACAAACCCATTGGCCTCAACACATCTAAGAATAACTGGACATGCACAATCAGATCCCCACTCCCATCGAATCTGTCGATGTGGGGCAACTTAAATTTCTCCTGTAATCTGATCGAAGCCTCAGTGTACCCGTCTTCGATATCTGGAATGGAGTTAAAGCCCTGGGATTTCTTTAATTCTTTCTCCAATCTAGCAATCTTGACCAAGGCTGGATCAATTTCATTGATATCGAAAGGAAAGATTCCTGCGAGGGGAACCGGAGGCCTATAAGCTAAAGTAGGGGGAAACATGTTCTGAGGGTCTGGGACTGGCAAATTTTCAACTAGCGAGGGTAGATCCGGGTATGGATGAGCAGCTAGGATCGAATACACGGTTAATGCGGATGCCCCAGATGTACGTCGTAGATCAGCAATAATTTCATCTTGTGCAGCCATCCTCTAGTTTACAGTGTCCATGGTTCTCCGGAATGCCGTCATCATGGCAGCAAATTCCTTTACGTTTTGTCCTGTATTCTGTGCCATTGTTGGTCTGAGTGAACTAGACACTAGTGAACTGATTGAGTGAAAACGGATAGGTGTTTGCGGAATGCTTTGTATCGGTGTTACTAACTGTCTATTCCTTCTTCGTCGAGTGACTGGCGAAAGTGAGACTAACATTGGCTGGCCACCAACAAGGTCTTGAGCTTTGCAAAGCCTTCCAAAACAAGTCCACACAACTTGGGAAATATCGGGTCTTTATGAAGCTATGATGGTAAATTACCTAGCAAAAAGAAAGAAAGAAAAACATAATCAAAATCGGACAGCACTTCGGCCCCAATTCACAACAGTCATAACACATAGTTGAATTGTAATCTCCACTAAATTCTGTTCCCAAACTCATACTGATATGAACCATCCTGTACAGTCTCACTGTGAAAGCACATACCAAGTAAAAAGAACCAAAACACCCCTATGAAGGGGGTAAGGTTACCCTGTCCTAGATTTTTGACATGATCTAGGCTGTACTATTTCAAACAACGAGTTTCAAAACATCCTACAAATGGGTGGCATCCTGTCCTAAGTTGGAATAGTCACTATAGCTTCACTATATGCAACTAGGTCAAATAGTCGAAATGGTACCTCAGCAAGATTACCAAATATACCTCTCACACCTAACACCGAGAAGTGAAAGGTGGATCAAGTGGTACAGCGGTAATCCAGATCTAAAGGTTGTGTTTCCAACATGGCAGAGCCCATGACCGGTCATCCTTTTGGCAAGCCTTTTGGGCAAGCCTCCGGCCAAACATCCAGGAATAGAAGATGGACAACACAGTGACTTAAGGTAACCATGCAAATGCAATGCAAAGAACATACAAGTGTAGATAAAAATTCACATCATGAGTTTCAAGTCAAGTTCTCTAAATCCCCAGCAAAATTGCCAGAAATTGTAGCTCGACTTTTCGTGCTCCTTTCGAAAGATGAATAGCCCTACAATTTAGACTCCCGTGGTTCTGAATCTGATTTCACAAGTGCAATGTGAAACAGTGAAGACATAAAAAGAGTCCAAATTCGGCAATTCTTTTGGAAAATCGATGTTTGAATCAAATGCCAAAAATAGACTGTTTTGCCAGATTTTAGAGTCGCCACCTAAATATTTTTAGAAAATTTAGGAAACCCGAGACTCGTGCCAAAGGCTATTAGTCTGTCATCACCAAAGTGTCTCGGCTCGAGAACTTAGGTACGAGAAGGGAAGGTCATGAATTGAGCACCCCACTAGCTAGATCAAAGATCAGTCTCTACTAATCATGATGTGATTTTTTATTTATATTATATGCTCTTGTTCCAATTATTAGCTATTTTTTTACTATGTGACGCACACACAAATATAGACTAATTTGCAAGAATTTGAACATTTGATTTCGTGTTTTATTTGAAATTGTTTTGTGAATTTGTCACTTGAAAAAGTGGGCTTAAATGGACATTAATCAGATTATTTCAATTCAAGCAACTAGCCTTCATCCACAAGCATTCAAATAGTTATATCATTTAAGCAATTAGCCTCATGGAAGTATGCTTTGACATGGTAACACAAACATTTGATGCAAGATGCTAAACACAAAATTACTCACCTAGTACTCCGAGCCAAAACAAAGCAAGATAATTTGAAAAAAATATGCATGCTCCTAATTAATGCAATATGACTAAATGCAACGCACACATTATGTAATTTTATAGGCTTGGCTATGAGCATGGCATATGATTCCATTCAAGACATGCAATAAAGCACATATTCAAGTAATGAATTTGAACATTGATATTGGGTTAATATGATGACCCAAACCTTGGATACATGCAAGACAATGGATGCAACGTATAAGAATGCTAATTTGAAAAATGATGTTCTATTCTAACCATCATAAGCAAGTAAGTAAAAATGAGAAAGACGTGGGGTTGAAAGACATACAACTTATTACACATTTGCCCTCATGCAAGAGGGTGCGAATCAAAGTCCGAAAGTCCAAATTAAACTAATTATTACAAAACCAAATGAATAAATGAGCAAAGAATTAACTAGCTAACTACTCTATTACAACAAGGATAATCATGAGAAGTAAACTAACTATCTAAGTTAATTAGCTATAACAATTACAAATAAACAATAATGATAATTACAACATTAATAATTAACACGACTAATTGTAACAACAATAATAATTACAACGCTAACAATCGGAGCATTAATCTACAACATTGAGATAAGCAAGGATGCACAAGGGTTGCATGCATAGTGTCCAAGAATAGCTCTGTCTACCTAGGCCTGTTCTATTTCACCTTCAGCCACTGCCCTCTATTTTTTGCAAAACATATTACTGACCAAACATTGATGGCCGATCGTGCCTTACTTTCAGGCAAAATCTTGTTTTGTGCTCAAGGAAATAAAGGCAAGCAGAGTTATTCTAGACTGTTTATCCCTCTCATACTTCTCTGTCATGGAAAAGCCTTGAGAGAAGGTTCGAATCGTTTCCAAAACCATCAATAAACAAGTTGATTGCTTAATGATTTCGTACAATTTGGATAAAGATCAATAAATACAATGAACAACAACCACCTCTCTCCTATCATGGAGTGAACTAAAAAAGGGAGGTAAAGATGCTTTAAGGTTCATCAAAACATCATGAATTGATGTAAGACAACCCTTAACACAATGGACTCGGCATAACGTCCGACCGACTCCAAGCAATATAACTCATTTTCTTTATGTGGGTTGGTTCATTTTAAACCAAATTATTAGTCTTTGCCATCCTTTAATCCATTAAGTCCAAGGTGATTATTATGTCCACTAATAGATTACATCCACTAAGTGAGAAACATATCAAACGGGAGGTAATTCTCAACATGAACAAGAGACTATGTCGTTGACAATGAACCTCCGTAGAGATTAAGCCATTAAGCATAGATCTCTAGTTCATGTTTTGAACAACCATCAACCGATTGAAATAACTCTCCAATGAAAGAAATGAATGACAAATTGATTATTAAAATGAGGTTCCTAAACATGGAAATTAGTTAAAGAAAAGCTTATAACAATATACAACAAGCTATATATGCAAACTTATAAGACAACAATCAAACTAATCAAAGCATGAACTAACTAAACAACCTAGGACAACCCTAAAACAACGCTTAATGGATGAAAAACAGTGGCTCAAAGTGTATGAAAAGAGCCTACAAAGCTAAACAATAAAGAGAGAAAACAAAGCTAGTAAGTAAGAACAAGAAAGGGTGGCTAACCCCTCCAGTTTTAAAACCTCAAAGAATGATTTTTAGCCTTGTTTAAACACTAAAAAATTATTTAGAATGCAAAGGAAAGGGTGTAAAATCAAGGGTTTGAGCTATAGGTAAAGGTGTAAGAAAGAGTGTTAACTCTCTTTACCCTTTTAGTAGCTCTCCAAACCCAAACTTAAACACTTGGAAGAGAATCAAAACAACACAAAACTACAAGAACTAGATAGTAATAGATAGAACAAGAAGTAAAAGAAAGGATGACAAGCTTATACCTCTCAAAGAAGTGAGTTTTTGTTTATGAATCAAACTAAGTCCCAACACACTCTCAAGCTTGAATTATGGTGTTCAAGGCTCAACCAAGGGTCCTAGGCTCAAGTGTGAAGGTGTATATGATGTATGGATATAGATTCAAGGTGATAGGCTTGCTCAAAGGGTTGCTTGCACAAGAAGAAGGAGCTCTCAAGAAAGTGTAGAGGTTTTTTCGAAATTTTTTAACCCTCAAAACTGAGATACAACTTCGTTTTTATAGAATTTGAGCAAAATGGGTCATATATATCTTCAAAAATGGACAGCTGGCGGGCTCTTGCCCAGAACAATGTTTCTTGCTACTAAGGCACGACCGGCCTTCAATAGCCACAACCGACCCTCAATGAGGCATGGTCGGGCCTCAATGTGTTCCCCTATTTTCCTACTTCAGACACAGCACAGGGTAGTACAATGTGTAAAAATGAATTTCTGGAGTATAATCAGTGGGAATATGGAAGGTTTGGGATTGTTCGGAGCTTAAACATACCCCCTTCGTTGAGACCTCGAACTACGCACAACACCACTTTCATCATCGAGTATACCGGGCAAAGCGCTCGAGCCTTGCGGGCGGTCAAAAATGGGGTGTCTTCAAAGAGAGAGAGAGAGAGAGAGGTTATATTTGAGAGAGATGGGCTTAAAATTTGAGGCTGAAACGTACTTGGTCGCATGTGTGAAGCCCGACAATAGACACTGGCCTACTTCTTTCTTTACTGCATGTGCGGGAAATCCCTTAGCGCGTGCGGGCTTAGCCCAGAAATCAAATTTCCTCTTAAACTAATCCGCATGTATATGACCTCTTGTCACATGTGCAGCCATGCCTAGTGAGGCCTGACTTCCCAAATGTGTTCCTACACCCCAAGACTCCATCATTACACCCAAAATGCAGAAGTTTAATTCGTTAAACGTCAAGAAAGGTTTAACACGGTTCCAAACCCAATTACCCAAGGCATAACTCGTCACATGAAGGTTGAAAAGTACAATTGTAAGTCTGAATATGTGGGTTCAAGTAGAGTCTAAGACTTGGGACATTACAGTTGAGGTTTTCAAAGATGGGTAATAGAATAAAGGAATGGAAGAGAGAAAAGAAAAAGATAGGTTTGTTATTTAACATAGATCATCACTCGTTAACAATTATTTTACATATTTTCATCTCTATTCTTATTTCTTTTTTTCTTCCATCAAATTGCAATATTTCTTTGGTCGTTTCATTTTATTGATTTATTTATTTTTTGCAATATTGCTTTTAAAGTAAGGGTTTATTATTATTATTATTATTACTTTTTTTTTTTTTTTGTGTCTTTTTACTTCCAATAATATTGACCTTTTACCATCACTTTGTTTGGAGTCTATTATCATTTTGAGTAAGAAATAAAATTCAGTGGTTTAAATGATATCTCTAGATTTTAAACATAGGCGAAGATGAATAAGTATATTATATTTTACCCCTTTTATGTTTGGTCATTTTTTTACTTTGATCATTAAAGTTTTTTTTTTCCCCCTTCACTTCGGCTCTTCATATTTTAAGTTTTACTCAATTAACTCTTAAAGCTAAATTATGTTCAAAATTAGATAGAAAATATCATGTTGGATGCCACATGACATAAAAAAATATACTATTATATTAGGATTTGGTTTGTGTCAGAAATATGAGTTATATACAATAAAATATTTTTGTGCCACGTGATTGTCAATGTGTTATTTATTTATTTTGGTCTAATTTTAAAAATAAATTATCTTTTGGAGTAAATTAAGAAAAACTTTTATGGAAGGCCAAAGTGAGAAAAAAAATATAATAAGGGCCAAAGTAAAAAAATAAACATAAAGAGAGCAAAGTTTAATTTACCCAAAAATGAATTGTACAGTGTAATAATAAGATTATAAGGTTCAAACTCAAACATCACGTCTCACAAAAACGTATTTCAACACCTAAATACTTATAATGATAAGGTCATGCTACTATACACACCCTATTTTCTAAATTCACTTTCTATACTCAATGATGTAAAAGTGAGATGATTGGTTAGTAATTAAGAAAAATATGAGTGAGAGAGTTGTTTTATATTCTTTTTAAAAGAGTACCACATCATTGAGTTTGAAAAGTGAGTATGATTTTTAGGCCAAAGTAGTATCACCGTGTAGACACCCTATTTTTGACTGGCCTTAAGACTTGGGTGCTCTACGAAAAGCTCTCGATGAAGATATCATTCGGTGGTTTAAATGATATCTCTAGATTATTTACATAGGGAAAGATGAATAGGTACATTATATTTTAACCATTTTATGTTTGGTCATTTTTTTACTTTGATCATTGAAGTTTTTTTTTTTTTTTTTTTTCTTCACTTCAGCTGTTCATATTTTAAGTTTTTTTCAATTTACTCCTATAGCTAAATTCTGCTCAAAATTAGGCATAAAATATCATGTTGGCTTCCACATTGTAACACCCTGCCAAATCATACATAAATACACCACGACAAAGCATAACAAACTACCAAAAATCATCTTTCTCATTAAACTAAGGTTCAAGAAATTACAGTTTCAAGTTTACATTTCCAAGATACTTTGAACTCATCTCCAAGTTTAGTGAACTAGATGACATTGCAAAAGAGGAAAGCCCTAAGGGCATACAAGACAACAACAAAATAATGTTACAAGTCTTGATGCAAAACGCTAAGCATTGGCAGCAAAACATCCTCGAGCTATCAATCCAAAACCGAGTGACTGCTTACTTCCAGTCATCACTATGGTGGTACATCATCCTATCTTGAAAAATTAAATAGGGTTGAGCTATATGTCCAGTAGGAATACATTTAACCAAGTATTTAATCATTTGAATAAGTTCATGGCACCATTATAACCAAAACTGAATTAGTAGTTAACAAGAAAACATGATTAATTAGGTAATTAAATTCAAAATAATTTAGAAGTCACATTTCCATCTCACACCAAACCACTATTCATATCAGAAAGAGAAACATACCATAAGTCCCTTATAAGAGTCCAAAATTTCATACTCAAATCATTTTCATTCAAAACCATCCCCACATTTACCGACTATTGTACAGCAAGACGTGGGCATCCAAAACCATCTGTTTTTCCACTTTTACCGACTACAATATGGTAGGACCAGTGGACACCCAAAAAATATTTTCCCACATTCGTCCGGTGATAAGCTCAAGATAGGGCAATTGGGCACCTTAACTCCCTGCCCGGGTACCAATACAATACAACAATGTCTAGACTGACTCTTACCCGGACTTAGGCACAATTTACCAAACTTTCATTTAATCAACAAGTGTTCAATATGGCATGAGAAGAAATACACACATAACATTCAAGAATAATCAATTCCCAAGCCTCAATTTCAATACCATAGCATTGTTCATATATTTCATCTATTTATTATTCACAACATCTTAAGAATTTAAGAAAACCCCAAACTTAATACTATTTTCTTCCCCATTTGAAAACTAGGGTTTTATCAAATTTGGGGCTTTCTCCCCATCTTCATATAGATATAAATTCTCAACATAAATGTTCCTCATATAAGTAAAATTAGATGAAAGTGTGATGGAAATTGGGTAAAATGTCCCTTTTTGTTAAATGCAAAGTTCAATCCACCTAAATCATTTAATCAAACCTCAAGGTCATATAATCCCACCTAAACTTCTTCAAAACAAAGAAATACTGGGTTAAAAGTAACCCTACCTCAAGCTATGAGCACAAGAACCAAGCTTCTTGATGAGCTCTTCACCATACACAAATCCAATCGGTAGAAAGGAGGTTCTTCACATGTAATTTACTCCTTACATGGGATTTAGGTTGAATCTTAGAAGAATTAGGAGTATTTTGGGGTGAAAACTTATGGTTTTTCAGGCTAGAGGCAAGAAGTAGGAAGAAAGAAAAGAAAGTGAAAAGAACGATCTAGAATGTCCTTTTTAAACTGTTGAATTTGCGCAGACTGCTCAAGTGCAACTTCATTCGCTCGAGCGAACAACACAACTTCAAAGGGATCACTCGAGCGACGATTCCACCGCTCAAGCAAAAAATGAAAAGTCCCAGAAGTTTTACAGAGCTACAGTGAAACAACTGGGAGCTCACATTCTATGCTTGAGCGATAATTCTTGTGCTCAAGCTTTTTGGCCTATAAACTCACAAGATACTAGGAGCAACACTTCTACGCTCGAGCGACACTTTCTTCACTCAAGCGGTCACCTGGAACAAGATATCACAATCTCTCTCCCCTTAGGAAATTTCACCGCCGAAATAGCATTCACTCCCAATCCAATAATAAGGCATGGCGACAACAACATACTTACCAATCCTTAACAACACCCAATTAAACAATATATCAATTTGAAACCAAAACCAAAGACAATGGAGGATTAGAAGATTATGATTCATCTCCAACTTATCATATACAAGCAAAGAGCAAAGAGGCAATTACATCACAAATTGGAAAATAAGTCCAGGTATTTCTCGCGGACCTCGGCTTCGCGTTTTCATGTCGCTTCTTTAATACCATAATGATGCTATAAAACCTTGACTAATGGAATTGTCTTACCCCTTAACATTTGCTCCTGTGTATCTAAAATTTGGATTGGTCTTTCTTCATAAGACACATCTTCATCCACTTCAATTTTCATCCAATCTAACATGTGGGAGGGATCTAGTTTGTAATTGCGAAGCATAGACACATAAAATACATTATGGACTCTGGAGAGTTGTGGGGGTAATGCAAGATGATATGCAACTTCTCCAACTCATTTAATAATATCAAAGGGGCTAATGAATCAAGGAGATAACTTTTCACTCTTGCCAAATCTCATTTATTCCTTCCTTGGAGAGATCTTCAATAATGCATGATCCCCAACTTCGAAGGACAAGGGTCTTCGACGATGATAGGTGTAGCTTTTCTGTCAGTTTTGAGCCGTGACTAATCTTCATCGAATAAGGGCTACCTTTTTAGTTGTCTCACAAACTAACTCAGGCCCAAGCATAGGTGAGTTTCCAACTACATCTATGAGACGATGATCAATAGGGGCGTCCATAAAGAGCTTCAAAATGTGTCATTTCAACACGGCACAGTAACTATTGTTATAAGCAAATTCAATTAAGGGTAAGTGTTTCTCCCGACCCTTTAAAATCTAGCACACATGCCCTCCACATATCTTCTAAAATTTGAATGGTGCGTTCAAACTGCCCGTCGATCTATGGGTGATAAGCAGTACTAAAATTCAATTGAGTACCCAAAGCACTCTGAAAACTCAGCCATAGTTTGGCTGTAAAGCGAGGGTCTCTATTGGACACTATATTCACTAGAACCCTATGGAGACAAACAATCTCCTAGATGTAAAGTTTAGCTAGAAATTTTATAGAATCTCCCATGCTCATGGCGAGGAAGTGGGCTGATTTAGTGAGTCTGTCGACAACCACCCATATTGCATCATTACTTCTTTGCATTCTAGGAAGGCCCGTGACAAAGCCCATGTTAACATGCTCCCATTTCTATTCAGCAACTAGAAGATGTTGTAGCAATCCCATTGGCCTTTGGTGTTCCACCTTGACTTGTTGACAGGTCAAACACTTAGACATAAATAAGGCTACATCCTTTTCATACCTCGCCACCAAAATTATCAGCTGAGGTCGCGATACATTTTGGTGCCTCCCGAATGCATGGCAAAGCTCGAGTGATGGAAGTCCCACAAAACTTCATCTCTCATTGATTTAGGCACAAACAAGCGGTCAAAGTAATGAATACTAGAATCGATGTGAACTTTCAGGCCCCTCTCTTCTTTCCCTTGGGAGATTCTCTCTTGGATTGCATTCACCTTCATATCACCTAATTATGCTTCCGCCACTCGAGTAACAAGAGTGGGTTGTACCACGGTAGAGTATAGAATGGCTTGTTCAAAAGATTCGTGAAGCTACAAATCAAATTCACTGACATCCCTTATCATCTTTCATTCCCTTATCTCTAAGCTAGCTAGAGTACTTATAGATTTTTTACTTAAGGCATCCTCCACAACGTTTTCCTTTCAATATTGGTAGTGTATTTCAAAGTCATAGTCCTCTAAGAACTCCATCCATCTCTATTGACGCAAGTTTATATCTTTTTGACAGAACAGGTACTTAAGACTCTTGTGGTCGGAGAAGACTTCAAATTTCTCACCATACAAATAATAACTCCAAAGCTTCAAAGCGAAGACAATGGCGGGAAGCTCCAAATCATCGTCGGATAGTTTCTCTCCAGAGGCTTCCAATGGTGCGAGGCATACGCCACATTTCCCTTTTGCATCAAAACACACCCCAACCCCTCTCTAGAGGCATCACAAAATACAGTATACCCCAACCCTCGTTCTGGAATAATAAAAACAGGAGCGGTGGTCAATCTAATTTTCAGTTCTCAAAAATAATTCTCACAAGCTTTATTCCAAATGAATTTCAGCTAAACCCAAGAAACTATGAATTTTTGCAGCATTTTTAGGTTGTTCCCAATTTTGTACCGCCTCTATCTTTGAAGAGCCCACCATAACTCTGTCTCCGAAGACTACATGTCCCAAAAACTTCACTTCTGAAAGCTAAAACTCATATTTCTCATATTTTGCATATAAACGATGCTCTCTAAGAAGCTGCAAAATAGTACAAAGGTGTCCTTCATGCTCCTCTTCTGCAGGTGAGTAAATGAGAATGTCGTCTACGAAGATGACCACAAATTTATCAAGAAACTCCCAAAAAATACAGTTCATTAGGTCCATGAATGTAGCTGGTGCATTAGTTAAGCCGAATGGCATAACCAAGAATTCGTAATGACCGTATCTAGTACAAAAAGTAGTCTTGGGAATATCTTCCTCCGTAACCCGTATCTGGTGATAATTTGATCTTAGATCTATCTTCAAAAAACAACGTAAACCTTTGAGTTGGTCAAAAAGGTCATCTATTCTGGGCAATGGGTATTTGTTCTTAACCGTAACTTGATTCAATTTATGGTAATCTATACACAATCTTAATAACACGTCTTTCTTCTTTAAAAACAAAGTTGAAGCTCCCTAAGGTGAGGTGCTAGGGCGTATAAAGCCCTTACTTATCAACTCTTTCAATTGTTTTTTTAGGAAAACCAATTCAATTGGAGCGAACCTATATGGCCATCAGGAAATGGGCGTTGTGCCTGGTATTAGATCTATAATGAACTCAACTTCCTGGTGTGGAGGTAATTCAGTGAGATCTTTAGGAAAGGCATCAAGATACTCACATGCTACCCTTGGAAACTCATCCTAGATTATACCACTTTTGTCATCTACAATGGTTGCTAAAAGACAAACAAACTCATCTTGGCCATGTGGATGGTATGATGGGAGTAAAGATTTATCGTTCCTATCCCCCAAAAATGTAAAACAACCACCACCCAATGTGCATACTGTAACTCTCCCACGATAACAATCTATAGTAGCCCGGTAAGTAGACGACCAGTCCATGCCGAGGATAACATCAAAACCCGGCATTTCCAATAACACAAAATGAAATGAAATGAAAGTTGCTGACCCACCACCTCAATTATACACCCCTGACATCCCTGGGCAAAGTGACTTTACCTCCAATGGGTGACTTTACAATGAGTGAAGATTTTAATTGTTTACTCTCTAATCCCAACAATGTTGCAAAAGAAGATGTCATAAACAAATGAGATGCCCTAGTGCCAATCAACACACTAGCCCAAGCATTGAAACTAAGAATGTACCTCTCACAACTAACGGTCCCGAAGTCTACTCTGAAGTGGTGACAGCATACACCCTTCCCTGTGACCTCTGTTCTCCCAAGTCTCCTCTTTGAGCATAAGTTTGTTGTCTTGGGTGTGTTGAGGTAGCCTGTCTTTGCCCTAGATGTTTGGCACGACTAGGTGACTAGTAAGACTATCTGCCCTGACCAATTTGAAAACCTCCGGACTATCGAGATCCGCCATACACTAGCAGTCCCCGCTCTCTGTGGACAAAACTTCTTCAAATGCCCCGGTTGACCATTGATAGCAAGACGGTGACTGACCCCTATTTTGAGATTGGCCCCATGGGTGTGTAGATTAGGATTGTGTTCCACCCTTCTGTCCGCACTCTGAAGCTTTGTGACCCACTTGGCCCCATCAATAATAAGCACCACGGATTCAACCCACACTCCCTGAACTTCCACCCATCACAAAATTGGAAAATTTGGCCGGTTGTGGGGGTGATTGAAATGATGATGTTGTGCCCCTAGACTTTTTGGAAGAGCTTGTACCACTATTGGATTTAGAATGTCCCGTCCTCTTCAATCTTTGTCTTGCCACCTCTACCTCTAGCATGATTTCCACATGGGCTGCTGCTTCAACTAGGAGATCATAATCACAGATCATATTACCTACCCCCTTCATTAAAAGTTTTGGTCTCAATCTCTTCTCAAATTTGAGGCATCGACGTTTCTCCATTGCTACTGATTCTGGCGCAAAGCAAGATAGACTAGTGAATGTGGCTTCAAACTTATCCACCAGTGTATCAAGCTGTAATAGCTCCTCAAATTGTTTCTTTAGTCTCTCCCTAGCAGTGGAAGGGAGAAACTTTTCTTGAAAAGTGTGCACAAATGCCTCCTATGTGTGTTCAGCTCGATTCTTCATGTACTTCCACCATTGTCCATCATCTGCCTTCAATTGATAAACCGCTAATGCTACCCGCAACTCATTCTCGCAGGTGTCCAAAATCTCATAAGATTTGACAATTTGCTCCAACCATTCATCTACTTTCATCGGGTCGGGCCCACTGCTGAACTCAGCTGGGTTTGAATAGAATAAATCCTTTTTCAAAAAAGAAGCCCTAGTTTCCCCTTCAACTATCCTAGCCGCTTGCTTGACTCTCAATATCTCCATGGACTCCCGAAGAGCCCAGCTATCTCCCTGGCCAAGGCCCCCATTGCATCTTGGGCCGGTGGGACGGGTATGTTGTTTTGACCTACTTCTCCTTCTTGCAGAGGGATCTCAGGTTGGGCTTGAACATTCCGACCTCCCAGCCCAGGTCTCATGACACTGTAACACATTCAGACATCCTATAAGAAACAGAGACAATATTAAGTTCAAGATAACTTTTTGCACCAAAGTGCCCCACGCTAGATCCTCACACTTGATACACAATCTAAGCACATATCCTCACATATACCTACTTTCACGTAAAGCAATCCATATAATCACACCATCACATAAAGCACATATAAGTCACCCTCCTAGGATACTAGCCACTTCCATGGCAATCAAGGACCTCCAGATGGAAAGAGCATTAATCATGTGCGTTTCCAAAAGAATCTCGATGAATGCAATGGATGAAAGTTGTATCAGGGAAGTTTAACTCCATACTCATATAACCACATAATCACACAAAACACACAAGGCATATAAGCGTACCATCCTAGACTAGGGAACCCATTGCGGCAAATGTTACTTCCCACGAGCCTAAGGTATTCAAACCTAGTGGTTTGATACCAATTTGCAACGCCCTATTAAGTCATACATGAATACACCATGACAAAGCATAACAAACTACCAAAAATCATCTTTCTCATTGAACTAAGGTTCAAGAAATTACAGTTTCAAGTTTACATTTCCAAGATAGTTTGAACTCATCCCCAAGTTCAATGAACTAGATGACATTGTAATAGAGAAAAGCCCTAAGGGCATCCAAGACAACAAGAAAATAATTTTACAAGTCTTGATACAAAACGCTAAGCATTGGTAGCAAAACATCCTCAAGTTATCAATCCAAAACCGAGTGACTGCTTACTTGTAGTCATCACTGTGGTGGTACATCATCCTGTCCTGAAAAATTAATTAGGGTTGAGCTATATGCCCAGTAGGAATACATTTAACCAAATATTTAATCATTTGAATAAGTTCATGGCACCATTATAACCAAAACTGAATTAGTAGTTAACAAGAAAACATGATTAATTAGGTAATTACATTCAAAATAATTTGGAAGTCACATTTCCATCTCACACCAAACCACTATTCATATCAAAAAGAGAAACACACCATAAGTCTCTTATAAGAGTCCAAAATTTCATACTCAAATAATTTCGTTCAAAACCATACCCATATGTACGACTATTATACAACACAACTTGGCCACCCAAAATCATCTATTTTTCCACTTTTACCGACTACAATACGGAAGGACCAATGGACACCCAGAAAACATTTTTCCACATTTGCCTAGCGATAAGCTCATTACAAGACAATTGGACACCTTGACTCTCATGGGGCACCAACACAATACAATAACATCAAGACCGACTCTTACCCAAATTTATGCACAATTTACCAAACTTTCATTCAATCAACAAATGTTCTACATGGCATGAGATGAAATACACACATAACATTCAAGAAGAATCAATTCCCAAGCCTCAATTTCAACACCATGGCATTGTTTATATATTTCATCTCTTTATTATTCACAACATCTTAAGAATTCAAGAAAACTTCAATCTTAATATTATTTTCTTCCCATTTGAAAACTAGGGTTTTATCAAATTTGGGACTTTCTCCCCATCTTCATATGGATATAAATTCTCAACTTAAATGTTCCTCATATAAGTAAAATTAGATGAAAATGTGATGGAAATTGGGTAAAATGTCTCTTTTTGTTAAATACAAATTTTAATCCACCTAAATCATTTAATCAAGCCTCAAGGTCATATATTCCCACCAAAACTTCTTCAAAACAAATAAATACTAGGTTAAAGCAACCCTACCTCAAGCTATGAGCACAAGAACCAAGCTTCTTGATGAGCTCATCACCAAACACAAATCTAATCGAGAAAAGAGGTTCTTCACATGTACTTTACTCCTTGCAAGCGATTTAGGTTGAATCTTAGGAGAATGAGGAGTATTTTGGGTTGAAAACTTAGTGGTTTTCAGGCTAGAGGCAAGAAAGAGGAAAAGAGAAAAGAAAAGTGAAAAGAATGATCTAGAATGTCCTTTTTAAACTGTTGAATTCTCCCGAGAACCTTTGAGCACAACTTTCTTCACTCAAGCAAACAACATAACTTCAAAGGGATCACTTTCGCTCGAGCGACAATTCCACAGCTCGAGTGAAAAATGAAAAGTCCCAAAAGTTTTGCAAAGCTACAGTGAAACTCTTTGGGAAGCGATAATTCTACGCTCGGCGACACTTTTTTTTCGGCGGTCACCTAGAACAAGATATCACACACATGAAAAATATGTATTATATTAGGGTGTGAGGTGGTGACAGAGGGATGAGATATATGTAATAAAATATTGTTATGCCACGCGCTTGTTAATGTGTCATTTTTTGTCTAATTTTAGACATAAATTAGTTTTTGAAATAAATTAAGAAATTTGTTTTTGAAAGGCCAAAGTGAGAAAAAAAAAATTTAAGGGTCAAAGTGAAAAACAAAACAAACATAAAGAGGACAAAGTTTAATTTACCAAAAGATGAATTGTATAGTGTAATAATAAGATTATAAGGTTCAAACTCAAACATCACATCCCATAAAAATGTATTTCAACACCTAAATACTTACAATAATAAGGTTCCTGGTGAAGAAATTAGAGATCGTTCTGAGCAACAAGTCAGGGATGGAGTGAAGCAAACCTTCCCTACACTCGTTTTGGCCAAAGGATTTTTCTGGACCCTAAAACCTATTTTCAAAATGTTTTTTTAGGCATATGGCACTTTTTAATTTATTTTGGCCATTCTTAACATTGTATTTTCCAAAAATGTTCAATCCGCTTTTCAAAAAAGATAGTTTAGAAATCCAGAATGAATGAGAAAACTGGAGAAACCTTTGGAGAAAATCAACCGGATAAGACATGGTTGGACCAACAACTTTTCAAAAACCGTGCTAGATAACTTTGATCTGGTGGTGGGCATAACAATTCGGTGGTGGGGGGTGACCAGACCTTTTCAGTCTCACTGAAGCATCTTTGAGGAAATACCCCGGATTACTCTACTACGGCCAGACAAGTCTTATCTTGCATAACTTTGTTATGATGTTAACGTTAGCCAAACAAATTTCTCATGAGGTGTCCCATGGATCTCAAAAATATGCCATCTGGATCCTAGGGGATCCAAAAGCATATTCCAAGCCTCCCAAGCCTATAAAAATCATTCTTTTTGTAGGTTAAAGGGTTCCCAATTCCTGATTTCTGATTTCCCAATTAAACTCTCAATTCCTCCGATTAATCCCTTTAAAATTCTAATTAGTTAATTAAGTAATATTAAATTAATCAAATTGAGTGAGAGATTGGTGAGATTTTTGAACTACTTCCTACATCCCTTTGCTTGGAGACTTGGAGCTAGAGATCTCTGTTGGCTAAAGGGAGCTTCAATTGGAGTTTGTGACCAGTTTGGGTCCTATCTCTACTAGCTTAGAGGTAATCCCTACTTCCATTATTGCATTTTCTCCAATTCTATCTCTACGTCTCTTCTTGGAACTTTTGGAGATTTTGAGATCATTTGTTAAGTTGTTGATAGCATAGTAATTGGATTCTCTCTTCTTCTCCTTTCGTGGCTAGTGGAGGCCTATATAGTGACTTTGGCCAAGTCCATTGTTTTCTTTTTGATTTATTATGGCTTTGAAACCCAAACAGTCAGTCCTCTATGAGAAAAAGCTGGTTCTCCTCCCGAATCTATTTTTTACATGGATTTGAGTAGTTTATACTCATTTCCATGAGTAAGAGGAGGAGAACCTTTCTCTTCTCATTAGAGTTTCTTCCTTTTCTTTGCTATTTTCATTTATTAATGCTTTAGAAGTCCGACACAACTTCCTCCTCAAGAGCGGACTAAATCTCCCTAGCATCATCATTTTCATGAATTCGAGTAGCTTATACCCATTTTCATGTGCTAAAGGGTGACAATATTTCTTTCCTTATTGCAACTCTTGTTATTTTCCGCTTTATTAGATTAATGATGATGTAGAAGTTCGGGCATGACTTCCTCCTCGAGGATAGATTGAATCTCCCATCTCGTCATTATTTTCATGAATTTGGGTAGCTTATACCCTTTTTTATATGTTAGAGGGTGAGAATCTCTCTATCATCACTAGAGTTTCTTTATTTCCATCGATTGCATTTTCTTAGCTTTTATTTATTATCTTGGTTTGTGTTTTGGAGTGAGTTTAGTTTCTCCTCTCTCTCTCTCTCTCTCTCTCTCTCTCTCTCTACCTTTATCTTTTAGATTTATTTTGTCTTCATGACATTCACATGCTTAATTTAGAAACATGCATCTAAGCTCAAACCATTATATTTTGGTAGCTATGTGGTGTGTAGTTCTTGATGATTCATATGCCATCTTATTAGTGTTCGAGTTCTAACACTCATCTTGTGTGAATTTTTGCATTAACTTTTGTATCTAGGATCATGCATATTTCTAATTAGTTATTTTCTATTGCACATCACTGGAGTACTTGGTAAGTCTTCTTTTATCTCCCTTTGCATATCATTTAAACTAACATCTAGGATCATGCATCGATTTCTAAACTTTTACGCTCTTGGCATGGCGTAAAAAGTATTAGGTAAGCCTCTTTCATTTTTGCATCATGTGTGTGATTGCTTCTTATTATCTCTAACATACTATTATGAGATTATGTGTTTATGTGATATAGCTCCATGATTGCTCATTGTATGGAGGCCTTATTACCTAAGTTGGAATGACTCAGACTTCTTCACATGATAGATATCTTAATTTTTCATGAGATTTCTACTTTCAAACCCTTTCAAATGGCAAGAGGTTAGAACATTTCAAAGTAAGTGATTTGGCCTATATTTGCTTACTCCAAATAGTAAGGATAGCACTAATAATTGAGTTATATGATCATATTGTATTAATAATTCTCATGTGAAGAATTAGCAAAAGCCAATCCTTGATTAGTTAAGTGGGGGTGCTCAATTCATGACTTTCCCGCCCCCTCCCCCCTCATATCTAAACTCTCGAGCCGAGACACTTTGGTTACGATGAAGTATGGCCTTTGACACGAGTCAAGATTTCCTACGTTTTCCCAAAAAGATTAGGTAGCGACTATTGAGCCTAGTGACGTGATCCTTATTTGGCATTTCATGTGATTAGTGAATTTTTCTATGGACTCGCTAGATCCAGGCCTTCACTTACCTCCAATTGCACATTCGTGAGTCAAACTGAGAAATGAAGGTCTGAACTGTGCGGGTGCACTCAAATACCCTCCAAGGAGATCCCACACACCCTTATGGAATTTGTAGTGTTGATTACCACAAATGTCTTGATTAAATCATTTTCAGTCACAACTATAACCAAAACAAAATAATAATAATAATAATAATAATAATAATAATAATAATAATAATAATAATAATAAATAACCAAACACCACATAAGGTATAACTAAAGACCAATAAAAATAATAATCACAATATGTCATAACTAACATTACAATGGATCATAACTAACAATATAATCAGTCATAACCAAGTCATAACTAACACTATAATAAATTATAATCAAAACTATAAACATCATAACTGTAACATATGAATCACACTCCAAAATGAGGTGTGTATCATAAAATTTCTCTAGCAAAAATATTATTTGTTGTACCAACAATATAGTCACACTCCAAAATGAAATATATATAATAGAATTTCTCTATCGAGGATATTATTTGTTTTACCTAAAACAATATAATCCCAACTACTACTATTAAATCAACAAAATATCATCTCCACTGTTGCCACATTCCGTATGTGATGGATATTAATATTTCAAACGTTTAGAAATAATGCAACCTTAATATATAGAGCTTCGTTGTTGACTGATCTAAGATGATCGAGTCATCCCTACTTCTACCGCTGGTGCCATCGCTATTTGACGATTCTGTTTCTGCACATTCCTTTCCATCCTTAAAAACGATTCATATCCAACAAAAAAACAATAATATTAATTAAATAATATAATTATTAATGTCTGATTAACTGAATATTTTTTAAATGAATCATCTTATCAATGATCCTAAATTGAGTCTTATGAGATAAGATGAGCCCACTAGTTCAATCACCAATTGAGTCTTTATGAGATGAGCCCACCATGTAGAATACCATATCTCCAATCCATGACCAACTAAAGAGAAACTATGTCCATATTTTATGAGACGAGCCCACCATCCTTAGGTGCTTTACTATTAATTTTTAAAAATATTTAGTACTTATATTATTTTTGTTAAGTACTCTTAATAATGAAGACGGGTTGGGCTTCCCTTCAGTCCGTGATCAAACTGAAGAGTACTATTGGGCCCATAGAGGCCTACCACGAGTCTCGTTTCGATAATTCAAACCGTTCAATGTGTAGAACTTGTCGTGTACTATATGCCTGTAAAAAATCATATTGATCAGATATCGATAGCTATCTCATAGGATCAGATTTTTGTCAATCATTTATTTTTTCACTGTAACTATCGATATCTAATCAACGTGATTTTTTACAAACATATAGTACTCAACAAGTTCTATACATTGAATGGTTCAGATTATTAAAACGGGACCTATGATAGACCCCCATAGACCTAACAGTACCCTCCAGTCCAATCACAAACTGGAAGGAAACCAGCCTCATTGAAGAATTCTACGATACACATTTTTCATAATATTGTGTACCATAAGGTTTAGTTGCAATTTTTATAATTTTTGTTAGGACCTATTGTAATGTTAGTTATGATTTGATTATGACTCTTATGGAGTTAGTTACGACTCATTGCGATATTACTTATGATCCAAGAAAGTTTTAGTTATAAGAAAATTTATATTTTATTCCCATAATCTATTGTGTAATACACTTTAAACCCCTTGAACTAAAAATTATAACAGTTGACCCCCTTATCTATTAAATTTTTATTTTTTTTTTAAAATTAAACCTTGTGACGAAAATACCCTTTTAACTGTAGAAGTAAATTACACTTTATTTCCTTGAACTATCACTCAATTGTACTCTTCCCCTCAACTATAAAATAAAAAAAAAAAAAATCAATAATAAATAATAATAAAATTAATTTTTAATTTAAAATACAATTTTCAAGTTTTTTTATTTTAAATTTTTTTTTTATTTTTTTGGCTTTTAGTAAATTTTTTTTCATATTTTAGTTAGACGGACCTAATATTCTCCGATTTGGAAATAAATTTTGAAA
Source organism: Camellia lanceoleosa (assembly GCA_025200525.1). Taxonomy (NCBI): domain Eukaryota; kingdom Viridiplantae; phylum Streptophyta; class Magnoliopsida; order Ericales; family Theaceae; genus Camellia; species Camellia lanceoleosa. The sequence goes on from JANUSC010000419.1 coordinate 141,861, forward strand.
AAATCACTAAAGACAAAAAAAAATTTAAAAACAAAAGGTATATTTTTGTAATTTTTTTTATTTAGTGTTTTTTTTTTTTTAGATTTCTTCATAAATATTTTTTCTCTATTTAGTTTGATTTTCATTTTTTTTTTAAACTAAAAATTAATGAGTAAATTATAAATATACCCTAAGATATTTGCTTAAAATACATATTGCCTTTTATAGTTTGGAAATTAACTCATACCCCTTCAAGTTTCTAATTACACAATAAATTACCCATTTTATTAATAAGTTATCAAGTCAATTAACATTTTTTATGACATCATAAATATATTTCAATTAACAATTTATTTAATTTTATTATTTTATAGGAGAGTAGTTAAAAATTTCATTTTTCTATTAATTCTGTTAAATAAAAAAATTATAACAAGGATGTGACGCCCTAAAAATCGGGAACATCAGATAATATATTAACAATTAAATACAGGATTTATCTAAGGTTACAAGAGTAGGAAATGTCACTAATGAGTCATTTGGCTAATAATCAAGTAAGATCCCAAGAAAGTCGGAAGAGTCAAAATAGCCTCCCTTCTAAGGACAAAAAAATACATAACCATGACATATATAATATCATACCAAGATATGATTATATATAAGTAAGCACATTCATAAAGTCAAGAGCACAAAACATTAATGTAAACAGAATTTTCAGATTTAGAGTCACCTAAAGATCAAGATTAAAAGAACTATTTCAGATTTTTTCCAAATTTGACCTCCCTATTGTTCATTGTTAATTTTATCTAATTTTCAAAACATTTTTCGGAAATGGAATAGCCTTTCCAGATTTTTAGTTATTTCAGAAATAATCCAGCTTTGTCCAAATTCGTCGACTGTTACAAAAATTAGATTTTCTCACAAACCACTCACTTGTTTTCAATGAAACCAATTTTACTTCAAAGATAACTCCTTCAGGAATATGTTTATATAAAATTTAGGTCCAGAATATTTTGATACATTTTTCTAGAATTTTCACAATTTGGTAGTAAAACAGATTTTTCTGGCACAATCCTTGAAAATAGAATTTTGGTGAGAAAAGAGATCAACTAGGGAAAATTTTTCTACTTCTCTTGTGATGAAAACATGCTAAATAATATGTATTAAACTCCAAAATTTAAGGTGAATGTGTGCCTTTGGGAATTTTGAGAGTTTGATATGGAAAAAGGTAGTCTTATACTGATTAAGAGAAATACAAGAAGGGTAGAACCAAGACTCAACTCTTTTCATTTTTAACACAAGAACACCATTAGAACACATTTGAAAATACCATTTTTAAACTTCTAATAACATGTATTTGAAAGAGGAAAATGAAAAAGAGAGTCGTGTTGTGGCTTACTTGATTTCCTAGTGAAGTGTTTGCACAATTTCTTCTCTTTTTCCTTCCCTCTACCATCAAAACTCTCTTCCTCTCTTTTTCTTTCAGCTGAATATAGTGTGTATGTGTGTGCCCCTACATGTAAAATGCTATAGGAGGGGTTGTTTTAATAATGAATTTGGTGTAAAAGGTCATAAATGCCCATTGCTTGGAATTGGATTAGATAGTTTGAATTTAGTTTGAATTCAATGAAATAGTGAAGGATTAGAGGCCTTAATTAGGTTCCTAAACATAATCTAGTTAGAGTTTCCTTCTAATCAAACCAACCTAATTGCATATATACATATATATATATATATATATGTTTGTATCAAGTCAAAGATTTTCTTCCTTGAATCATGCAAGATTGTCTCAAAGTACACTTATTACACCTACAATGGTGATGGATGGCTAGTGATGATGAATTGATGGACTTGTTTTATATATATATATATATATTTTGTGCACAATTGTTGGAATTTGTAAAATATAAAAAAAAAATTAAGGTAGAAGTGTATATATAAATATATAATGGTACTTGTTTGGGGTCAATTTGTAATTTAATAAAAATGTGAGGGCTTTGGGCTTAATTTATGAGTTTGAACATTTATTTTAGTGTAGAATTAAATTAAATTAGGATTAGAGAGTCTAATTCGGTTTGAATTTCTTGTTTCGAATAAAAAGGCGATCAACCGACGAATGTGATAAAGACCGGAAAAGCTTAGGATTTTTGAGTGGTAATTCCATATTTAGGGAGTCAATTAATCTGTATTAGAATATTAGAAATGATTCCTAAGTTACTGAAATCAATTAGGGTTTGCAAGCTTAGGGTTTGCAAGTTTTCAGCTAGCGCATATATTTTGATCCTAGGGTTAAAATTACAATTAATTAAGAAACTGAGGGACTTCAATGAAATAATTTAAAAGTAAGAGACTTTTAAGAAATTAAAATTTTTAGGGGCCTCACAAAAGGGCTATTTGTAATTTCCAAAATCACAAGGGCAATCCATATTTGAAGCAAATCTCAAGGAATGTATTTGTAATTTACTCAAAATTAAATTAGAGTTAAAATGAAAAAATAAAAGGGTAAATTACAAATACACCCCATGAGGTTTGCTTAAAATATGAATTATCCGTAGTTTTGAAAATTCCATCTTGCCTCTTGAAGTTTCCAATATCACAACAAATGGCCCTTTTATTAATAAATCATCAAGTTAATTAACAGTTTTTAATGATATCATAAAGTAGTTTCAATTAATAATTTAGGTAATCTTATTATTGTATAGGAGTGCAGTTAAGAATTTTATTTTTTCAATTAATTCTGTTAAATAAAAAATTCTAACAATGGAGTATTTGTAATTTTCCAAACGACGGGAGGCAATCTATATCTTAAACAAACCTTGAGTGGTGTATTTGTAATTTACCCAAAATTTTAAATGGTCCCAATTGAAAATGATATTAAGTAATAGTTTAAGAAGATAAAGTGATAATGGCTGATAGTAATAGTTCAGGGGATAAAGTATAATTTATTCTATTGATGAAAAGGTATTTTATCATAAAGGTCCAAATTGAAAAATTAATAGTAGATTAGGCGTTACAATTGAAGGGGTAAAGTGATAAAAACAATAATTGAAGGGGGTTAAGTGTAATTTACCTATAGTTATATTTTATGTAGTTATAACTCATTTTTCTTTTAGTTATAATTGAAAAGAATTTAATTACATCATTTTTAATAAGTTATATCACAAATGTCATAACTTGCATATAATTGTCTGTATGATAGCATTACATTTATTCATAATTATTTTTTTTATTTTTTTCCAATCCACATCTTGCACTATTCTTTTGGTGCTTACGCTTAGAAGTACATGAATTGCTTTTTGAGTATTAAGAATTATATAATTGAGTAATGTTATTCTAATTTAGAAGTTAGATTTATTTTTTAAATTTAATGATGTTGTATTTTATTAAAATATTTAAAATAAATTATATATATATATATATATATCTTCTCTAATTATTAATTACCTATCTCTCTGACACATCATTAAATCTTAAAAATAAATTTTTATATCATTTTCTATATAATTTTATTTAAAAAATAAGCACAATAGTAAATTTTGATATTGCCGCCACTCTTTCCTTGTTATAATAGTAGTATAGAAGATATATTTATTCGACCTATAATAATTTACTTAAAGTAAGTGCTTGAATTGACATAAAGGAGCGTTTTGAGAAATTGAAAAAATATTGACATAAAGTAAGTGTTTTTTAACTTTTTTGGTAGTTTTTTTTTTGGCAAAAAGTTGAGTTTTTTTTTGGATTAAAAAACAAATTTTTTTGGCTAAAAAAACTAAAAAGTCAAAAAGCTGGCCTTTTTGCCATTGTTGCAAAAATGCTCCAAAATGTCTTTTTAAAAATAGCCTCAAACCATGATAATTGATATAAACTGTATAAATTATCTCAAATAATTTTAAGTAGAGAATTATTATCCAGATTTAAAAGTTAAATTCATTTTCTAAACTTAGTAATGTGATAAGAAAATGATTAGTTGATAATTATTTTAGTCACAAAAAATAAAATAGGCTATTTTAGTCATAACAAACAAAACATCACATCCAACCTATAATCATTACACTCTTTTCTCACAAAAAAATCAAAAAGTCATCAAAAAATTCTTTCCAAACCATGTTTTTTAGCCCAAGCTAAAATAATCAAAAAAATTAAAAAAACCAAAAAATCAACCCACTTCCCAAAAAGAGACTAAATATTTTTTAATTATATATCATTCACCTTCTTCCTAACACATTACTAAGTTTAAAAACTAGGTCTAATAATTATCAAATTTAATTACAAATTGCTAAAGAAAGAGAGATAGCAAGCCACATGTCGAATCCACGGTTTTTACTCACGGTACTCTTGACACTAGGCACAACGCTCGCAGAAGCAATGAACCAAGCAATCATCGCAAGGAGTTTCTTGCAACATATATTGTTGCCTTATTTTGGAACGATAACTGCAACAGTAGATGCATGGATAGCCTATCAAGACCGCTATTAGGCCGTTTATTTTCAGAGATAGAATGAATTGAATTAATAGTGAAGAGATTAATAGTAAAAAATTATTAAATTATTTTTATATAAAATAATAAAACAAATAAAAAAATATAAAAATTAAACATTAATATTTTAATAAAAATTCCCATTATATAAAAAATAAAAAAATAAAAAATTTATAATCCCCTCACTATTTTTCTAATACCATCTCTACCTCCTCATTATGAATCTCCCTTTCAAGGGCATTAGTAATACCAAGGTATTAGTAGTCCCAAGGCCATCTCTCAAAACAAATAAGGTATTAATAGTCTCAATCCTTTTCCTATAACCCCAAACAAACAGGACTTAGTGCGTACATAAGTCCACTTGCTTCACATGCTGCACCAAACATCACTACCAGTATTAGATCACATATACATCTCCAACACATCTCCAACTTCAATCTCACACAATAAGTAACTTTTCATGATTAATATAATTATGATTCACAATCTCCGAACAAACGTAAACCTTACAGGTTAATCCTTTGTCTGCAATCTCTGCAATCTGCCCGAAAGTCATGCAGGGACACAAGTACGTTGAGCGGCCTACAAAAAAAAAATAAATAAATAAAATAAAAATTACAAAGGAAAAAGATTTTTAAAAAATAAAGTACAATTATAGCAAAAAATATAATTCTTACTTCTCGAGCCCGAGATCTTTACACAGTCATGTGTATTTTTACGTAGTTTTCTGCTATGAATACAAAAATATATTACAGAATATATATAAATTTTGTTCTGTGACTGATTTATATATCTGTAGACTTATGTGTGCTTCACGTGTAGATTAGAAGATTCAACATACAGCTAGGGATGTCATCGAAGCAGTCGAAGAGGCCGGTAGACCAAGCACCATTAGTTTTGGGTAGTAGAGGTTGAATTGGCGGCTGTTGGTTCCCACTTGCTGTAGGTGGTGGCGCCTGCGGTGGAGGATGCACATATCTCTGATCGGCAGTTGTGTTTGAGGAGTACCTACCGTGGTTGTTTGAAAAGTTACTATTTCAATAGGCTATTTTAGTTTTTGACTATTTTATAAAGTTAAAATTTGTGTTTAGGAAGTTATATTTTTTTATAATTGGATATTTATGAAAGAAAAAGTAAAATTGATTATAGATTGATGTCATATTTTATCTTATTGACTATTTTAATTTACATTATTTTTTAGTACTATTTTAACCAAAAAAAATTTCTTTCCTAACACCCCATAGTTGAGCAATGGAGTTGTGTATTGAGAAGGGGAATAGGATGTCAAGGAGATACAGGGGGGATATTTTGGAAAGTTGATAATTGGTATGTGGTAGGCCGGAAATTTATACACGAGATAGATGCTCCATGTTAGATAGACTTAATTATGTAGTAATGATAGAGACCGCATAAAATACAACCTTACAATCTTCAAAATGATCTAAACTATTCATGTCACTGTCAGATACAATTTCTTAAAAAAATTTAAACACATCAATAGTCAATACATTAGTGGGGGTCATGGGAAATCTCCTTTGTCCCAAACATTTTCCCTTAATTATGGGTGTTACGTGTGGTGTCGGTGCAAACGTAGAGGTTAGACCTAGGGTCTTTCGGGAAGCCAAAAAAAAAAAAAAATCAATTTTTAACTTTTTATTCATTTTGGGTTACATAACTTCTCACATTTTTTACTCACAAAAAGATAAAATACATTAAAAAAGTCAAAAAGTCATCTTTTTACCAACTTCCTAAAACACCAATAAGTAGTTATTTGGCATGTATTAAAATAGCATATATTATTTTAATATATTATTTTATTTTAGTCATAATTATCTTATTTGGATCACATCACTTCAAATTCAATCCATATTTCATGGTTTTTTGTAAAAAATTAAAAAAATTTACTAATCTATCATTTCTTAAACAATCCCTAAATCTCAAATTTAAGGGTGATTGGTCATATTTTTATATTTTTAATTTATTATCTAACATAAAATGATACTATATATATATATATATAACATATAACCAATTGGTTGGTGGTCAAGAGTAAGGAGCTTTGACTGGTTGGTAGGGGACCCGCAGTTCTTCCCCGCTCGCCAATTTGGGAGGATTTGAGTTCAAACCCATCCAAAACTACTCCCGATCCGGATTAGTCGCCTAGGGTCTGATACGAATTAGTGAAAAAAAATATATAACATATAACATCAAAAGGTGTTTTATGACAAGGCACTAAAGCAATAAATTCAAATTTGAATTTTCTTAGAAAAATTAAACTGGTGGTCTTTATATTTTATTTATTTTTTATTTTAGTCTTTATACTTTTAATTAACTTAATTTTAACTCTTAATTTTAGATTTTAAGGCCAATTTCGCTCGATTAGTATTTTTAAAGAAAAATTATCACAAACTTAGTCAAGATTACCTTAATAAATTGAGTAATTTAATAATTTTGTTTTAAAAATATGACACATAATAGTTATGTGCATATTTTTATAAAAAAAAATACTAAAATTGTAATCAATTGAATTAAATAAAGACAAAATCATCAATTTAGAATTAAAATCAAAACAATTAAAATTAAAAGAATTAAAATGACACAATAATTTATCCAAATTCCTTTGTTCAAAGGTCGTGCTAAAATATGTTATCCATAAAGACAAATTTCTGCAGAACGATCCAAAATACCCATTCTTACCGATATACGTGTGGAAGCTGTTGCCATCTCTTCAAACCCTTTTTTCAACTCTCTCTTTCCTTTCTTTGTTTAAATGTTGTTTGTAGAGCAAATACGAGGATTTCGGCGACTTTTCTTTTTCCTCATAGAATTCACGGTTTCAATTGACTCTGTTTCGGTGTTTCTGTGGACTATTTTTCGGCTGCAATTAATTTAAAATCAAATTAATGAAAAATTAGTAAAATTAATTTGAGTTAAACTTGATCACTTAAGTCAATGAAATAATCAGTTACCCAAGCTAATTAGTTCTTCGAAGAAAAGAGAGAAAGATGAAGAAGGACGAAGAGAGTTAAAGAAAAACTTTTTTTTTTGAGAGTTAGAAGAGAAAGTTAAAGGAAATAAAGAGAAATAGAAATTTGACATATTTTTCATTAACCTCTCTATTAATTTCTTATTAATTAATAATTTTCATCTTTGAATGTACGGTATTTTAGTGTAGATTTTGTGTAAATTTCACATTTTTCTAACTTATTCATGGATCTTTGGTCTCCTTCTCCCATAATTTCTTCCTCTTCCTAGAACATTATACTTGACTTTTCAAAGACCTTTTTTGTCATTAACCACAAATTTTTGCATTCTCACTATATGTAGGGGGGGTTCAAGGTTAGAAAGGTGATTAGAGAGGCAAAATTATGTTAATGGTCCAATAGTGGTGGAAGTGGCTGGAGAATGAGTAGCAGCAACTGTATGGGAGTTGAAGAGTGCGTAGCTAGGTGAGGGTGAAGCAAGTGGCCCAAGAAGAAGTGTATGGCAGTACCAAATTGAGCAGCATTTCCTCCAAATCTCCAAAATTCTTTCTTTTTTGAACCTTGGGAAATGGGTCCTATTTATAGACTTTTCCTTGGCACCAAAAGGACACCAAGTGGCCAAATAGAGAGAAGACATGTGTCCCAGAGGATCACATGGAATATTCTGCCTTGAGTCACCAGGCTGAAGGTGCCACGTGTCCCTCTGCATGTACTGTGTACTATCTGTTTGCCTCCGCAACTACCTTTTTGAGCCTCAACAAGTGTAGTTGCAACGGCAGTGTTTGGCGCTGCAACTCCCTTTTTGAGCCTTAGCAAGTGTAGTTGCGGCAGGAGTGTTTACCTCTGCACTTCCCTTCTCAACTTAAACCTCAACAAGTGCACTTACAATGTGAACCTTGCACAGACTTACCTTCTCGGCCTATTTGGCCAAGACATACATTATCGACTTCATTAATCACATCGACTATGTTCGTGCTCACTTCAAATAAGCCTCCACCCTTAGCCACCTAACCATAAACTCCCCAGCTTCCCCGAGCGAAGGCCACAGCCAAGCCTACTATCAGCCATGATGTGCCTTAGTACCAAGCCCAAGGGGCTTCCTTAGTCCTGCCTATGCGACTAAGGCAGGTCCATGACCTGGGTAATGGAAAGGGAGTCCCTTATGTTCTGCTACCTGCCTCCCATCTTGGGGTTGCCACAAGAAATCAGATTGGGCCCGCCATCACCCAACCAAGAGGGTCTTGGGGCCTGCTATCAGCGCTAAGTTAATAAACTGTGGGGCCTGCTATCAGCCCTAGGCTAGTAATGCCTTGAGGCCTATTATCAGCGCCAAGCATTAGCCTCTACTTGCAGAGGGAAGCCTCACTCAAAGGCTGCTATCACCTTAGTAGGATATTCCCTCTGCAACTTAGTTGCTGCGGAAAATGGTTACTGCAACTTGGGTGCTGCAAGTACTGCCTCTGCAACTTAGTTGCTTCGGTTTTCTCCTTTCCTCAGCAACTCTAGATGGTTGTGGTGCCAACATTACTTAGAGTGGCGGCAGCACCGACATTACTTGAAATGGCGGCACTGAGGCGAAGTGCCTCCGCAACTTGGTCACAGCAAGTGCTGCCTCTGTAACGTAGTTGCTTCAGCTTTCTCTTTCCTTCAGCAACTTCGGATGGCGGTTGAACCGAAGATATTAGGAATGGCGACACTAAGTCAAAGTGCCTCCGCAACTTGGCTTCCGCAACTTGGTCACTGCAAGTGTTGCCTCTGCAACTTACTTGCTTTTGGCTTTCTCTTTCCCTCAGCAACTTCGAATGGCGGCAGAATCGAAGATATTAGGAATGGCAGCGCTGAGTCAAAGTGCCTCCGCAAGTTGGTCGGTGCAAGTGTTGCCTTTGTAACTTAGTTGCATCGGCTTTCTCTTTCCCTCAGCAACTTTGGATGGTGGCGAAACCAAAGATATTAGGAATGGCGGTACTGAGGCAAAATGCCTCAACAACTTTTCCGCTACCCATGTTCCCTCCGCAACTTTACCGCAACGTGGTTAACTGCTGCCAACAGACAAGCATAACTGCTATTAACTGCCCACGTTGTTTGCCTTGTCAAGTCAGCCAAGAATTTGGTTGTCTTGGACCCCAGACCAAGTTTTGCCTACTGATTGTGTTGAACCCCCAAGTATGCTGCAGCCCATATTCGGATCATGTTAATGCCTTGCATTTGTGCTATCACGCCCATACTTTTGGCCAAGGGTTGTGTGTTACCGCTTCAACACTTAGCCAACTTTTCACCTTGTTGTTTTGGCATGCCACCATCATGCCATTGCCTTGGCCGACATTGGCGCAAGGTGTTGCTAATGCCAAGCTTGCGCCTTCAAGTAGAAGGTGCTAACAAACCATCCCCACCGTAAGAAACCGACACCCTCGCTTGGTAAGGCCTCTAAGTAGTCTCAAATTTTCTTCTCAAACCGCCATAGAGTTACATCCTTTTCCCAACTCGCATCCGCTTCAAGAGAACCCTTCCATTTAACCAAGTAATGAGTTCTTCGATTTTCTTGCTTTGCCTCTATCTTGTGGTCCGTATTATGTTCCACTTCTTTGTCAAACCTGCTCGATCACTAGAGGGCGGGCTTATGTCCTGTTAGGTTGGCTTGATCCTCATGATAAGGTTTCGTGAAACTAACATGGATTGTTGGGTGTATCTTTAACCGTCAGCAATTTCAAACAGAAGCAACATTTCCCACACGCTTAGAATTTCAAAGGGTCCATCATACTTTGAATTAACCCTCATACTGCCTTACTACTTATCTTTTTTCCAAATCTATGGAGTAAGCTTCAACAAAGACCTTTGTCTCCCACTTTGAATTCCAAGGATCTTCGCCTTTGTCAAGATACTTTTTCATCCGCTTGCTTGCCTTAGCCAAATTGTCTTATGCTTCATCTAGCATGTCTTGTTTAGCTCTTGCAAACCGGTATGTCAGAAGATATCTACCCCCGAGCCAAGACGCGCTACTTCATGCGAGGAGGGGTTGTTGCCTCGTGGCTAATTCAAATGGACTCATGCTCAGAAAGTGATGACCGATGCATTATAACAAACCGGCACTATCCAACAGTCAATCCAATTCCTCGACTTTCACCACATAATGTCAAAGGTATTCTTCCAAAGAAAGCATTCATTCTCTCGGTTTGTCCATCCGCTTGAGGATGATTTGTTGTAGAAAACTTTAATTCGATCCCATCAAGTTAAATAGCACCATCCAAAACCGTCCCAGAATCGGGTATCCCTATCACTAACAATATCCTCGGGCAAACCAAAGGTGTTGCCTCGGCAATTTGACTGTTGTAGGTGTTGCCTCCGCAACTTGACCGTTGTTGGTGTTGCTTCCACAACTTGACCGCTGCAAGTGTTGCCTCCACAACTTGACTTAGGCATTTTTCTTCGTGGAGTTTTCTTGGACCCTTGGCAGGTCGGGCTTGTTTTGGCCCACTGTTGGCCCACTGTTGGCCCACTTCCCTTGGGCTTTAGCCCATGCTCCTTTAATCATTCCTAGTCACCTAACAGAGGCAACCTCCACACTTAGGTCCATATTTAATTTGGACTTTAATTTCTGACCCTCTACATTTGCCACTTGCACGCGTGGAGAACATGTGCTTTTTTGCGTGTGTATAATGTTAGGCTTTAAGTGAACCTCACCAAGAATGTTTTTTTCACTTAGTACTTCTTTAACTTTGGTTGCGTAAGTGTGTCTTTCTTTGTCTAGGTATGTTCATCTCAAAAGAGACAATGTCTCTTCACATTTCCTTAGGCTCGTAGCTTATCCAAAGATAAGGACTTTCTTCAGACTTCAATGATGGTGATGATGTACCCCTTGGCTTGCTGCTTCATCGGTCCAAAACTCAAAGCATAATGACTTCTGGCACTGAAAGGGGCAATAATAGTGCTTATAAGGAACTTCCTTAATGAAGATGCAGAGGTAATAGAAGGTGGCGGTGGAGACTTCGTTCTTGGGACCCCTAGAGCTGATCATAGGGTGAACATATCTCAAGGTTGGAACGGCTCAATGTGGAGGTTGCTTATGGGTTCTTCTCCTGCCCAGTCTTCACTAGTTTCACATGCTGAGGTTGTTGGAACCAAAATTGCTGTAAAAGTTGAAAACATCGCAGGTGAGTTTAGTATTGCCAATCTAGACTTGGCTCGCCTGGCTAAGTTGGCTATGAACTTAGAGGCTGCCACTACTACCGTTGAAACTTCTGATCCCATTGCCTCTGCAAGTTCTGTGGTATATTGGTATCTCCGGGCTGCCATCGCCTAACCAAGGAACGTTGGGGCTCGCTATCGACCAAGCTAGTGAACTTCGGGGCCTGCTTTTAATGCCGAGCTAAAAATGACTTTGGGCAAGCTTATGGAAAGTGCTGAGGCAAACCTCATCGAGCTTGAGGGAAATGGCCTGAACTTGTCCTAGATGAAGACAAGGCTCCAGGTGGTTGATGGGTTCCTCGAGCACACTAGCCATGAATGCTTCTTTGGAGGAGACCATCAAAGATTGAGAGAGTACCTTGGAGTAGCATCGCCAAAACCTAGCTCGGTTCAGGGAGAAAGATTCTGCTCTTATTGGTCAACTGCCTCAAGATATTGGTTTGACAGACTCCTTGATGAAGGGTCTGATATGTAGTTCTCTTTTTTCTTTTTCTTTTCTCTGTCACAACTTCTTTTCAAACATTGTAATCATGTTCTGGAAGTTTGACTTTTATGAAAAGTATGGATGTTTGGTAGTACTTTTGAGTTTCATTTCTTCGCCCTCCTTACGTTGCTTTTATACAGTTTCTAAAGATAAGCAAAACTCTTGCAAAGGAACAAAACTTCATCATAACTAAGCTTTTACAAGAATAAAATTTCACTAAGGCCTCGCTTTGGGAACAAAGCTATTTTAGTAACTTTGACTTTTGGCTAAAATGTAAAGAAAAAAACCTAGTTGTTTGGGATAAACTTTTTGGCTTTTTACTTAAAATATGTGAAATAAAATAAGATAAATAATGAGAAGGGAGTAAAATGACCGAAATGGCCTTATAGCATGTCGTATTCTGTTGCGCCACAAGAGCCTCGCAAAATGTTGGATGAAATTCGCTGACATAGGCTACCAAAAAGAAACCCTCTTCGATAGTCAGAATGAGCATTTCGGAAAATTATATTACAACGGTCAAATTATATTACACGTGGCACGTAAATTTATGTAAATATTATACAATGGTCAAATTGAAGATTTCTTTTGCAAAACATCACATTTTACCTGAAAAATAAAATTTTTAAAAAATTCAACAAAATATGAGAGTGTTTGGGAACTTGGCTTTTTAGTTTTTTTTATTTTTTTAGTACAACACAATTGTCTTACAAAATCTAAAAAAATAAATCCCTCACAAAATATCACATCAAATCCCATACTTATTTTAAATTTTGTGTCACAAACATCACATCCAACCACAAAAAAAAACCTCTCTATCTTCCCAAACACAAAGGGTCTGTTTGATGTGCCGTTTTGTAACACATACGTGTTCATTTTTCTGATTATATTTATAAAAATTTAAACAACTCAAATATGAACTTGTTTGGTAAATTTCAATTACATAAATCGCTGGTCTCTGCTTATAAATTTGGCCACAAATGTAAATTTAAAAATGTGTATCCGCTTGAGTTTTGAGTTTTTTTTTTACCACCCAACACTAGCCACCACTCGCCATCATTTTCTACCACCGCTTCCGCCACCACCACCCACATGCCCCCCGCTTCCCACGTGCCACCCCCTCGGCACTACCACCCACCCCTCGCCACCACCACCACCACCACCCACCTACCACCCACATGCCACCCTCTGCCCGTACCGGCCCCCGCCCGCCCCCCCCACTACCATGTACCGCCACCACCACCACCACTCCCACCCACCACCACCCACTTGCTACCACCCACCACCTGCCACCACCACCATCACCCACTACCCACGTGCCACCTATCTGCCTCCAATACCCACTACCACCACTCACCCGCCAAAGACTACACACCACCCGCCACCACTACCTATCACCCACCTGCCACCACCACGCGCCACCTGCCATTACCACTCGCCACCACCACCACCACCACTGCACTCACTGCCACCACCACCAGCCAATTGCCACCTACTTGCCACCACCACCTGCCTCCCGCTATCGCCACCTAGTTGCCACCCACTCACCACCACCACTCACCCCTCACCACTACCACCACCCACCACCCACTAGCCACGACCACCCGCCACTCGCCATTACCACCCACCACCACCACCCACCTGCCACCCACCACCTGCCACCACCACCCGCCTGCCAACACTACCCACCACCCGCCACCACCACTTATCACCCACTTGCCACCACCACCAGCCACCCGCCATTACCACCTGCTACCACCACCACTCACCCCTCGCCACCACCACCACGACTACCCACCACCCGCCACCCACATGCCACGACCACCTACCACTTACATTTAATTTTGTTTTGTGGATAATTTATTTTCAATTTTTTTTTTTCAAGTAATGTTTTTCTCAAATAAATTTATTTGCAATTTTTTTTTCAAATATCTATTTTCCCAATTAACCTTTTTTATCAAATATTTTTTCCCCGAACTAATCTTTTTAAATTATTTTTGTTATTAATTTTTTCAATTTCTATTTCAAATAAGTATTCCGAATTAGTTTTTGACGCGCTTATTATTTTTGTCCAATTAAATTAGTTATTCAATTCATTTTGAAATTACTTTTTTGTCAATTATAAGATGGGTGATCACAGAGTCGTAAATAATGAAAATAAATCTAAAAATATTTGGAAAAAAAAAAAAGAACAACGTGATTGCTATCCGTTCATAATTGTTTGCTAACCATTTATTTAAAATTGATTGCTAACCATTTATTTATTCAATTATTTGTTAAATTACTTTCTCGTCAATTACAATGTGGGTGATCACATTGTCATAAATTATGAAAGTAAATATAAAAAATATATTTCGAAAAGAAACGCAACCTCATTGCTAACCATGTATAAACATGACCCAATAACATACACGTTAGAAAAATAATGTCGTAATAATCAAACCGTAAAGTAAGCAACTTGAAATGATAAATTGCATTAAAATCATAACGAACTAATATTCGATAAGAAATTCAAAACATACATGTTCATACATAATTGCTAACCAAGTACATACGTAAATAATAGTCCGCAATTAATTTCCACACAACATTGTGATGCCATGCATTAAATAAGATGTCCACCTAACCAGCATTTCGCCAAATTGCAACCAACTCGCTCGACACGCTCAAGAATCGCACCATCTCAACGCTATCATCTCCTGCATCATTGCGTCAAGGGCGCCTAAATCGTCCCGCCACACATGTCCGAATATCGATACTCGAGCGCATTGTCGATCGCAACAATAATCTTATCGTCTACACCGCTTCAAGATGAAATTATGTAAAGCCATGGACGCCGCAACCAATGGCACCGTGACTTTACGGAAATCAAAGCGAGGCATATCTTTTAGAAATCTCCACCTCATCTTCCATGCGCTAAATGTACGCTCAATCACGCCGCAAAGATGAGTGAGCGCAGCTGAACAATTCATCACGGTTCAGGATTGTGCCTTTGAAAGTCCAATTGGTGGTATCTGCCTTTGTATGGTGCCAAAAGCCCTTTTTGTTGTCAGATCCACTATCCACAAGGTAATAGTGACTGTGAAAGTGCACATGTAAAGTACATAATACTCAAGTATCAATGTTCACATGAAATGGCACTTCCACAGACATTTTTTCTTTACATAACCCATAACCAACAAAACGAACATAACAATACTAGTTTATCATGGGAATATACTGATATAAAATAAATATAGTCACACATTGCCTATTACTATCTTTACATACTAGTTTTTCATAGCAATGATGGAATATAGTCACACATTGCCTATTACTATCTTTAATTCGTTATTTACGTGCAGATGTTTACCAAAAAAGAATTATGCAAAATTGTAGTGCGGATCCAGATGTTCAGACGTCTGCTAGCTTGGAAAATTGTATTGTGGATCCTCCACGTTGCTTAAAACTCCATTGTCATTGCATGCCGCCTCCCACCCGCACGACACAAACACAAAGCATATATTGAAATCACATACCGCCAAAATATTCTAGGTGTGACACCCCTTTCAGCTGAAATATAGGGCTGCTTCGGACTCCTTTATGCATGCCGGTACATGTGTCCCATCCAACGCACCTAAGCAATCCTATACATGAACCAAAATTTGCACTTAGAAAACAGTCCCGACCATGCTTTTTCAAATAAATTTGGATAACATTACAAATATTTTCCCACACCTTGAATGGCAGATACTAGCGTTGAGATTGCAAAGTAGGATGCCTGTGCATTTGGAAATTAGCAGGGGGCCTGCAGTGAACGATCGTGAACTTTTTCATTGCTTTCAGGACGGTATGAAAATGCCGTGAAATAGTTTCACCGGAATATTGGAAGCGCCTCAGAAGTCCCTTGTGCTTGTTTTAAGCACATGAATAAATATTGCAACACTCTCCTCGACGTGCGTAAGCCGGCCGCCGTACATGCAACCCGGTTATTTACCAACGTTGTACATAACCGAAGGAAGACTGCTTTGGCATGCACAATTGCACTTAAGCGCCATTGTGACCCTCAAATAATTCGTAATCCATGCCCTACCCGACAATATGGAAGTACGACATGGAACTTTGAGGACGACGCCTTTGTAGTACTCATTGCAATTCAGATGCTTCAACGTAATTTAAATTCATCTGCCGATGCCATCGCCTTGCAAAATCATGACCCCTTCTAGCATTTCATCCATCTGTGGTTCATGGTCGTCATCGTCGTTCATACCTACAACATAGAAGCGTAAAACATGATCAACAACTGCCGAAAAGAAGAAGTGTTAAGCACATGTGTTTGATCATGAAAGTTTCAAATAATTAAATGTTGTACAGCAAAAGGAACTAACTAGTGTATGTTTGTGTTGAAACCCCTACCATGCATGGCATAAAGAACATGCTGAAATTAATAAATATTTCAGATAACTTTTCCGAGAATTAAAGCACATGTTATAGTTTGTAATTAACAATTGAAAGGAACATGAGATTTTCATAATTCACATCATGTCAGTGGTTCATCATTTGTAATAAAAACAAATTATTTTCCAATGTTGCAACACACATGTCCCGGCCTACAAAAACAATTTGGCAAGCATATATCAACAATTCGGCCAACACACATGTTGCACCCTATATAAACATTTATAATTGATAAACCAATGGCACCTGGGCAATACATAAAGAATTCTGAAAATTAAACACTTTCCTGCAACCATTATAGCATAACACAACATAAGATATGTAATATAAAATATAAAATAGATGGTCCAAAGTTTAATCCAACCCTGCTGCCATTATAGCATGCACAAACTCCTTAAAGTCCACAAACATATCCCGATTGTCCAGTTAATGTTCCGTACGCCACAGGCACGACCCATGCCCAAACCATCTTCAACCAACAATTCAACTAAAATAAAACACAACAAAGGAATAGGCCGCGGTTCAGAATTCAAGTGAAATTAAAATTAAAGTCCTTCATTCAGCAGATTTAAAATCGAACCCCTTCATTCCCCAACAAACTCGCAAGCGTGACACCCCCACTCCTATCTTTATCTTCTTTCTCCGCTCGTAGCCACCCAATGATGCCTTGGTCCGTGGGAATACTCATTACCATTTCCCGGTTGTTCGGAACCTCCATAAGCATGACTCCAAAATGGAGAAGCTCATCTTCCGCGCTTAGTCCTCAGATTTCATAGAGCCGTCCAATAGCCGGTCCCATAGTAACACTGTGGCCCCCGACGACATGGTTGACAGTTAATTCCTTACTCTGAGTCTTCACGGAATTTAGCAATTCGTCCATGCTGCCTGCCAGCCCCCGAAACGCGCTTGTTTTGCAATGATTTCCCCGAGGAATGCTTCCGCTTACTTCCACTACCCGTGGCGTTGAGGTGCACGAAGTTCATCATGGCTGCCATTTCCGATGCGCCTAAGTCATTGCTCTCACCTGAAAATTCTGGGCTACCCGACTCTTCGTTCAACTCCATTGGGTTACGAGTCTCGCCGGGTGTCCATGCATTTTTCCCGGTAGCCGCAGTGCCAGTGAAGACACGCTCCATCAACTCCGGATGGTCCAAGGATTTGGTTCTGAACTTGCAACATACACTGTCGATCTGTAAATTAAGACAATGTAACTACCATTAGCGTACTGTCATTGAGTCAAATGCAATGCAACATGGTGCAGAAATCAATACTAGTTTGTTAATACTACATGTATAACTGACAGTAATGTAAAGTATGATGAGAAGCCCAGATTTCAGAAAAATATATTTATTGATGTTTTCTAACTAATTGCAGATATAAGAAATTTCAATCCAGATTTCAGATTGCAGAATTTTTCAGTCCAGATTTTAGACTGCAGAATTTTTCATTTTCAGTCCAGATTTCAGATTGCAGAATTTTTCAGTCCAGAATTCATTTTAGATTGCAATCCAGAATTCATTTCAGATTTTAGAAATTTCAGTCCAGAATTCATTTCAGTCCAGATTTGAGATTGCAGAATTTTTCAGAATTGTAGGCCAAGTAATATTTCAGAATTCTGGCATTTGAGTGTTTCAGATTTCATTTGATTTGAGAATTCACTGAACAGAAACAAGAATTCATTCTTTTCATTAATAGTCAGAATGCAGAGTATGAAGGCGCTATATGAATTCATTTATAAATTTCAGAACAAACATATGTTACACAAAATTTCATAACAGACAGTTTGCTTGTATTAATGAAAATTAATTTGTTGGTTCATATGAAATTCAGAATTTGTTAAAACAGACAGAATTGACTAAAAGTACCGGAGAGGTACTACAAATATAGGCATAAATTTCATTTGAAAACCAAGCAATCCTTACTGGTATGGTAATGCAAAATCAGTATGTAATAATTAGAAGACAACCAGTGGCAAGGGATACATTTACAAATTTGATGGAAGTTCAATTCCATGCAAATACTGAAAATAAAACGTTGGATTTACGATGGAATGTCCATTCATTTCACTAGAATTCGCATGTCAAAAGCAAAGTGGCTTTGAAATGTATTTGCATATATATTTTTCTCCACAAAGATTAGACTTCAATGTCCTAATTTACTAACTTCTGTAGGGAAAATTTTCTGCAATCCTATATATCTTTTACTATCTCTCTTGAACTGCTGATCTATTAGAGAATCAGCAAATTGATTACTATTCTTATAAATCAATCATGGACAAGAGTTAGATCCATGTATTTCCATATTCATTCCAATTGTCATAAAGAAATTATGGACTAGTGTGGCTCGCAACCATTAGTCTTGACCATTCTTCGAAAGATGAACTCCAATGCTTACAAAGCTATTTCAGGTATTACAATTATTTAATGCATGCCTACACTTGAATCTTTCTATAGTGATAGCTTGTCACTGAGGATAACAAAGTATTATATGACATATATATAAATATTTAACTAAATGATAATGTTGAAGTATATAGGAAATGAACATGTAAAATTATATTGTTTTTCTTTTTATTATTGGATTCTAGGTTCTTTTATTCAATCTTGTAATGGATTTTATGTTTGTCTAACTCATTGAGTAGAATTAAATAATTGTCGAATTTTAATATTAAATAGCTCATTGAGTAGAATTTCAAAGATACATTACAAGAATTTCATAATACTTGTCAATTTCGTAAATATTTCAGAATCCAAACCATAGCATGGTATGTTAGGTAAAGTTAGCAAAATTGAACGCTTTAACCTACACTAGAAAGCATGATACACATAAAGAATTTGAGGTATTAGTTATGAAATAACGGACACGAAAAATAAAATGTAAACCGTTACCTTTTCCATTTTAGCCCACCAATCACCAAGCATTGAATGTGCCGCTTTCTTGGTCGGCCAATTCCTTGGGCCTTTCCGCAATTCATTAGCTTGCACCACGACGCCACTCGGTCTTCAACAGATTGTACTTGTTTTGTTGTTTGGGGAATGCAAATACCAGCTTGTCGCCTCAAATGTCTTAGACAACTAATGGTACCCGCTTGGAGTGATTGACATGTGTGGCGGTTTCGCTTCAATTTCCTTCACAACCAATTGCAAAGAAAATCAGGTGGACCTCATCCCAAGTTCCTTTATGATAGGCTTGTTGGCGTTTCCCCTTGCTAGAAGGGGTACGAGGCGTAGATCGATGTGACGCCATGAGACTAACAATAGTGTGACACGAGAAGCAACATGAAAATATGTATACACTAACCATTGTGCATATTTACCAATATGACGAACACGTTTTTATGTCACAAATGTGGTGTCGACAAAAATGTAGCGTAGTAAAAGCATGTAAAGACATTAGTACTTGAAACAAAAACAAAAAGTAGCGGAATTACATGGAAAATACATGTTTACTTAACGTATCTAGCATTCATAATTTTGTTTCACCCACAAACCATAATGCACTTAAACAAAGTAGGGACTTGCTACCATGGTTACATATATCACATCCAAAAAGAAAATAATGACGACAATGCACAAGACGCATGTCACTCAGAAGTTAACACGCAAAGTTTGTTCAATGTCACGAAAACGACCTCAAAACTAGCAACATTCTCTCGTTTCATTCTCACCGCCTTTACGCCTAAATTGCCACACCACCCAATCCAACCGACACATGGCCGAGGTTAAAAAAAATTAGTGACCGCTATTAAGGAAATGTAAAAGGAAACGTGCATGTACTCACCACTCCACGAGGGCATTGGTAGTACGCACGACCAGGGTTTCTTGCAGAACGCGAAATCTTTACGCATAAAGGTTCGCACTCCACACGCACACATACGGGCTGGTTGTACTGATGTGGCAGTTGACATAAATGAGGCCATGGTTTCTTTCGTGACTTTTTTCAGGACATGACAAGCACAACAAGAGTAGGTCAATGGGTGTGACACTTTTGTTAAGGACATAAATTTGTTATACGGAAATGGGTAACAAAATGGAACAACCCCCCTCCACATCACATTTAAATCCCGGAATACCACTGGTCACCCCTTTTTTGAACCAAACATGAATATATTAATAAAAAAAAATCACCTTGAAAAGGATAAAATACCAAACTGTCGCAGGATATTACCAACACTGGTTGATCACTCAAACATCATGCAAGGCAATAAATCCATGTTATGCAGTCAAGGAAAGGGTAAAATGTTGTGTTTGCCTGGTGCATGTAAAATAAGTAAAATAGTGCTACAATTTCTCAGAAAAATGAACCTGATGGCTAGTACATTTAAATTATACAGTCTCCAAATTAACCTTTAATCAAAAGAATCATTAAAAAGTTATTATATTACAATTCCGACATCACAAAAAACATTTTAATTGTCTGCCATATATGAATAAATGTATCCCTATTTTTCACGAAATGGTAAAGACCACAAAAATTTTAAAAGAAAGTTCGTGCATATGAGAGCACATGGATCTAATATCCATGGTTTCTGAACGACTAATTAGATTGGTTGTCATGATCTGATATCCATGGTGTGATTGGTTGTCATGCTGTAATTTCTGAACCACAAAAATTTTAAAATAAAGTTTGTACATTTTGACATAAAATAAATTCTTAACTGGTTGGTGAGTTAAAACTATCGAATTTACTTCATTACAATGTATTTACTTCATTACACGCTCTCTTCATGAATCACAATGGTAAGAAACTTTAGGCTCAAGGCCTAAGCCATCGAAAAGAAACTATGGCATAGATATAAAAATAAAGTATACAAGTGCAAGTGGTGAGACAAATTGAAAACGGAAAAGGAAAGTGGTGAGACAATTTTTTTGGGGAGACAAACAAATAGCAAACGAAAAGGGAATTTTTTGTAGAAGACAAATTGAAATTATGCACACACACACACACACACACACACACAGAGAGACACACACACACACACACACACAAACAGAGTATAGATGATGAAATGCCCCCAAATTTTTTACATGATCTTTAAGAGTTATATCAAATCAACTCACCACTAATTAACCAACACATAGAAAGAACCTTTTTGAGTTCATCCGACCTAAAACCTCCCTACAAAGCTAATACCAAAATCGCACTGAAAAATGAACTATACAAATCAAAAGCACTAGTACATGCAGAAGATTTTAAAGAATAAAGAAGATGCATACAAAGATGAGATCTTTGGAGCTCAATCTCAATGAAAACTCAAAATCTTGGTAGATCTTTATGGGTTTTGTGATGACCCATCTCGCAAAATGTCATGAAGTTTAATAATTTTGAATTTCTTCAAAGAAAAAAATGAGCAAATAACACATGCATGAATCGACAAAAGGCCTTGTGAGGTGTGCTCTGTATGAAAAGAGAGAGAAGAGCCCCTTTCCTTCTGCCCCTTTTATTGATCTTTCCTTTTCGTTTGTTTTGGAGAGAGAGAGAGGAGAGTGTGATAGACACAGACAGAGAGACACACACACAGACACAAACACACAGACACACACACACACACACACACACACACACACACACACACACACAGAGTTCATCGATATACAAAAAACATAGCATACAAGTCATGGTTATGAGATCCACACCCCCCCACCACCACCACCAAAAACCCGGTAATGTGTAAAGTGGTGTCCGTAGATGAAAAGAATCCCTAAAACCCCAAACATGGCACCGTGTAGGGGAGTTCCTGAAAATATTCCCCAAATCTGAATTCCACCGACAGCTTGAAATATGGAAGTGGTCAGACAAAGCATGAGACACACACACAGACACAGCGCGACACAGAGAGAGAGAGAGAGAGAGAGAGACAGTTCATACATATATCACAAACAGACCATACAAGTCATGGTTACATTCCAAAACAGAAACAAGAGATGCTGAAGAGAGAGAGAGAGAGAGAGAGAGAGAGAGAGAGAGTGAGTGAAGAAGAGCATACCTGCGGCTGGGGGAATCGTCGGGGAATGGACTACTTCTCCATGACCGTCAGCTGCCGCTTGCTTTTTTTTTTTTCTTCAGATCAGAGCTTCTACTATCTTCTGGCATTGAACAAAGAACCCTCTTCATCTTGATGTTGAATAGCTAAAGGTAGTACACTCTCGATAATAGCTCAAATGATTCAGAGCTCAAATGATTCCCATTAGTGTTTGACATAAAGGGAGGGTGAAACGAATAACAAAAATTAATGAGGGGTAAAATAGTTTTTTACACCACACCGCACCCATCACGTGAAGCTACTATACATAGGCGTGAAGGTATACTTTTTGGCTTTTTTAGTAACTTTTTGGCTTTTTGGCTAAAAAATGTTAGTTTCAAATGAGGCCTAAGTATGGAAAAATTTTCACACTAAGTGTATATGAGAGTAACAGTTTACTAAGTGTATGACACTTTCTTTACACTTTGCTTTGGAAGTATTAACAAAGAAACTTACAACTTTTTTTCCTAGACAAAAGAAATTAAGGAAAATATTCTTTGACATACTTGGCGCTGATAGGGCCAGTTTAAACCCATCATCTACTCTTGTCAACTTGTAGCACCACCGCTACTTGTCTCAAAGAACTTTGTAGGGGCCTTCCCATCCGGTGAGAATTTGAGAATTGGTTGCCCCGCATGAGCAAGCGCCCAATGCTTTTCCATACTAAGTCCACTTCCTTGAAATTTTTGTGTTGAATGATTGATTGTAGGCATGGGCTATGGATTGATGATACTTTTCCATTGCCCACGAGGCTCGATCTCCTTTCTTCAATCGCCTCTATGTCATTCTTCCTCATTGCAAACTAAGTGTCGATATAGCCATTCTATCGAGGATATTGTCAACTCAACTGTAACATGCCTTCGACCCATATACTAGGAAAAATGGGGTTGCTCGAGTTGGCTTTCTTTTCGACGCTCTATATGCCTAGAGCGCCACGGGAGTTGTTCGCACCATGTGCCCCTCATCCATCATTTTACTCAAGATTCGGATGAGGGTTTTGTTGGTTGCCTCACTTGTCTGCTTCTGGGAAGTATGGACTAGACTTGTGGTGTTTACTCTAGTAGGCATCTAGCAGTCTTCCAACATGGCGATTTACAAAAGGAGTTCCATTGTCAAACAACATTACTTTGGGTATTCCAAACCTACAGATTACGTTCTCTCTGATGAAGTTGGCTACCCCTGTCCCATCTGCCTTCCTTATCGGTATAGCCTCTACCCATTTTGTGCTAACTTCAGTTGCTACAAGTATCCATCTGTAGCCTTTGGATTGTTACGCTATAGGACCTACCAGGTCAAATGCCCAAGTATGGAATGGATAAGGAGTCTTGATGTTGTGCAGTTCAACTGCCAGTACATGTATCAAGTTCCCAAATTTCTAGCAAGATTGGCATCTCCTCACAAAGTTTTTAGCATCTTCTTCCATTGTCGGCCAATAGTAGCCGAGGTGAATTAGATGTCCGTATAATCGTTGCCCTCTTTGATGCTCTGTCTTGTGGGCTTCCCTTAGCACCTCATTTGCCTCATCTTTTGATAAACACACCAAAGGTTCTCCTTCAAAGCTTCTTCGGTACAGCTTGCCTTGGTCAAAGAAGAAGCGGAGGGCTCGCTTTTAACTCTAATTACATCGGCTTTGTTCTTAGGCAAGATGTCATTCCCAAGGTAATCGATATATGGTCGCTTCCATTCTCGCACCGCTTAAGAAAAGGGCTTCTCTTCCTTAAGATGGGATCGCACTCGTGATATTGCCTCTCGCAACTCAATACTTTCATTTTCCATCTCGCCAATAATACTCGCCTATGTATCCGCTTTCAGATAGACTAATATCTCCATCTCCACAGACTTAGCATAGATATGCTTAAGTCTCAGAAGTTGCTTGTCTACCGACGATCTTGCCAACAAGTTGTTGGGACCGCAAAAATACAACTCTTCTTTAAGGAGGAGAAATGATGCAAGTTCTGCTGGTCTGATTGTTCCTTGGCCTGTTTTCAACTGTTAGATTATATCTACTTGCCACCCCTCAGCATCTTGCTCTATATGTTCTTTGGCTAGCACTGCTGGTGTTGTTCTTTTCTCGATGACAATGGCTATACTATCATCTGATATCTCCACCTTTGCCCCTAGTGTAGCCAAGGCATCGGGAAACTATGTGCTCGAGGGTATCCGGATTTGGACATTGTAGACCCGACTTCCTTCGCGCGCTACCCTTTCGGAGAAGGCACGGATTGGTCCTAGTACAGTTCGAACTCCTCTCACGGTTTTGAATCTAATCTCACAAAGTGCAATGTGAGACTGATAAACACCAAAGAGTCCAAATCTAGCAATTGGTTTTGGAAAATCAATTTTTGAATCAAAAAATGCCAAACATAGACTGCTTTGCCAGATTACAGAGTCGCCATCTAAATGTTTTGTTTTGGCAAATTTAGGAAACCTTGAGTCGTGCCTAAGGCCACGATTCTGCCATCACCAAAGTTGCCTCGACTGAACTTGGGTACGAGAGGGGAGGTCATGCAATGAGCACCTCACTCACCGATCAAAGGACCCCTACCGCTATCATGATATGTCGTTTTATAAACACATGTGTTCTTATCCGGTTATTAATCTAGCTTACTATGTGATGCGCACAGCATACAAGTATAGACTCAATCACGAGAATTGGAACAAAACAACTCATGTTTGTTTTTTAAAATGGTTTGAAAGTGCTACTCGCAAGTAGGCTAAAGCATGGATTTGCCACCCTCAAGTGGGCTTTAAAACATGATTTGCCACTTTGCAAAGTAGGCTTAAAACTCTGATTTGATGAATTGTCCCAATTCAGCAATCAAGCCTTCACCCACAGTATTCAAGTAGTTAATCACATAAGCAAGTAGCCTCATGGCAAGCATGCTATCAGGGCAAGTATGCTAAAGCATAAACACTTACAGTGTACTCCGAGCCAAAACAAAAGCAAGTTAGAAATCATGCATGATTCTAACTATGCTAAGATGCCTAATGCAACACATGCAATAATGCAATTAAATAGGCTCGCTATCTAAGATGGCATATGAATGCAACAATTGGATACACGATGCAAATAGGTATTGAAATACGATGCGCTTTAAATGATGCGCCGAGCCCAAAGGCATGCAATACAAATGAATGATGCATGCATGCAAGCATAAGGTATGCTAATCAAAACGTGCCTTAAAACTAACCATCGAAAAGCGGATAAGTAAAAGGAGAAAGAAGTGGGTTGGAAGACATGCACACACACAAGCACGCTTATTACAACATTATGCCCTCGCCAAGGAGGGTCCAATGAATAAGTTATGCTATGCTAAGCTAAGCTTAATTATTACAAACCAACTAATTAACTATTCCAAGCTAATTAATTATAGATCAATTGAAACTAGCTATGCTAAGCTAATTAGAATATTACAAAGATGAATTGAATTAGCTAAGCACATCAACTAATTAATTATAAAACTGACAAATTAACTAGCTAAGTAAAGCAGTAAAATGGCCTCGAAGGGAGAGAGACATGCATGCTCGGTTTGCTTCGCCCAAAAATGCATTGTCTTGCCACGAAGTTACCTCTGCTTGCACTCATGATGATCCTGCAACATCATACAAGTTTCCAAGTTGCATCCGCCCAACACAGAACACTTTGGACAATTTCTCCTCAGGGCCACCGCCACCTCAATCAAGCGGCCGCCAATGCAAGTGGTTGATAGGTTAGTGCAAGTGGCCACCGCCACTTTCTTTCCACTCGCCTTTTGTCGCAATAGAGAGCAATAGAGCCAAGACAATGTATTTGGCAAGAAATGTGTGTACTACCACCTTTCTCATCATTTCTCAAGCTCAAAGGAGTATGGTACTTGGCTCTCAAGCCACCAATCAAGCATCTCAATGCATGATAGCTCAAAAACCAAGCTTACAAGCTTAGTGAATGCACAAACAATACACAAGAGCCACCACCCTATCATGCATGATCAAGGGTGTTATAATCAAGAAATGTGACACGCTTCATCACTTTGAGTATGAAACGCCTCACATTTCTTGTGTTTGGATTAACGTCTGATCCAAACATGCAATGCAAGACACAAATGTTATCTTTCTCATGTTTTACTTGGTCCAATTCTTGTTTACTCATTTTAACTTTACCAAACCATTCTTTTATCGGTTTGGTCCAATGTGCAAGTCCTCTAATAAGAGACGGGATTAACCAAGAGAATGGCTTAAGGCATGAGAGAGATTGTGCCTTTGGCTAGGAGGAATCCTCATAAGAGGGTTAAAGCCATTTAAGCACAAACTCTATCAAGCTTAAACACAAGCACATGGTAAACCAACCCCCAAAACAAATTAAAAGTGAAGAAATGTGAGAGGTGGCAGAATTTCAAGCTAATATGGCATGAAAACAAGACTCTAACATGCAAACAACACATGCATGACATGTTAGAAGACTTACATTAAAACTAGTGAAGTGCTTTTACACTAGAATCATGCAACACAATGCTCAAATGGCCAAACCAGCTTTTAGATGCACCTCAAACATGCTAAAATAGTGAACTAAACATGTTGAAATTAAAGCACAAAAGAGTGGAAGATCATGCACACATGTTGGCTCGCAAGCAATGCATAAGGCATAACTCAAAAGCCATTAAAGAGCTTATATGTGAGAGTATGACAGAAGTATATGCTCTGAAATCACATGCTAAATGATGCCATATCACGCAAATATCACAAATAAAGCACGCTAGAGGGCCTAAAGTACAAAGCTAGTAAAGGCCAACTACACTACAAATTTATACAAAGCAAGTCTCAAGGACCAAGACCACTCAAAATAAAGCTTAAGCATGTCAAAGAAAGATCAAAAACATGCTGGAATGGAGCCAACACATGCTAGAATAATAGGCAACAACATCAAGTAAGCTAGGCTAGCAAGCATGATTACACTACAAGTGTAAGGAGCAAGCAAGAGGCGCCCAACCAGCCCAAAACAGAAGTTATAACATGTTAAAATAAGGTCAAAACATGCTAAGAACAAGCCATGAGATTATTAAAAACATACTCAACTACTTAGCCATCTATGCATACAAACAAGATATAAGGAGGACCACCCTCCTATTTTGAGCTCAAACCAACTTTCTACCACCAAATTCCTTTGAGTTTTAGTGGTAGAAAGGCCAAACAAAGGGTGTTCCAAAAGCTAAGAAAGGTGGCTCAAAAGGCTTTACAAGCCAAAGAGCCAAGGAGAAAACCACCCCCTAACTAAACAAGACTCAAACCAATATTTTAAATCCTTAAAATCAAAGTTTTTAAGAGGTTGAAACCAGCCTTAAAATAGCATGCAAAGGTGGTCAAGCACTTAATCAAAACAAAGCTTAAAAGGGACAAGTTCTTACCCTTGAAGCACAACAACAATTCAGCAACAATTCTGAACTAAAACCAAGCATAAGACCTCAAACCAAGCTTCAATGGACCTCAGCTCCAAAGTGAAGGTGTTTGACTAGGTGTTTTAGTGCAAATATGTGAAGAAAACTTACTTTTAAGCAAATATAGCAAAATATAGAGAAAGATAGAGAATTCTAGAGAGAGAATAAAATTTAGCTCCTAAATTTTCTAAACCTCTCTAAAGGGGGAGGGACCTCCCCTTATATAGAGCAAGCAAGAAAAAAGCTTGCTTATGGAGGACGAGCCATAGTGCTTAACAGTTGGCTCAAAAGATCTGAAAATATCTAAAAAATGAGAAAATTGGCCGTTGGCCACTTAAGGTGGCCAGTCGGCAACGTCTCCTAGTCGACCGACCACTTCAAGTGGCCTACAAGGGAGAAAAGTGGCCAGCAAGGCCTTTCCCTCCCCTAAGCAAGAGGCAACAAGGTTTGACCCAAAAACATAGCCAGAACACAGAGTTTTAAGAGGCTCAAAAGACAAGGCACTCACCGAGACCTTCGTGCTCAAACGAGCACAAACATATGCAACCATCGAAAGTGCATAACCAATGACGCCAAAGTCTTGAGGTCGGTCAAAAATGGGTGTCTGACATTATCAAATTGAGTGAGCAACCTTGAACTGCAATGCGATATGGGGCCAACAAAGGCTCCTTCAAGGTGAAATCACCCATCATTTGCTTGACAACTAACTTGAGTTGCCCCAAATTTTCAACTTGGAGGCCCTTCTTTGGGTAGCTATTAGACCCAAAGGTCGGGCCTCATATTCAACCTCGTTGTTTGAGCAATCAAAGTCAAGCTTATACGATAGATGAAACTTCTCTCCTTCGATCGGTTAAGTGTTACGCCAGCCCACCTTTCCTACCTCCGGCTCCATCAAACTTTTTAAGTTCTAATAAGTCTCAATTACAATTTATTGAGACATGGACCTCACCGTAGAGGTACTCACAGTTCATGTTCACCAGATGGGAACCTGGCTAGTAAGTCCGCAAGTGCTTGGCTCTTAATAGCCTTGGGAGTAACATAAGTGATATCATATTCTCGCCAGAGCCAATAGCCATCTTGCTATTTTCCCCACTAGAGCGGCTTGCTCAAATAGTGATCGATCACCCGTCACAACCTAGATTGGTGTGCCAAAAGTAGTGGTATAACTTCAAGACTGTGGAAGATTAAGGCTAAACAATGCCTCTCAATTGGGGTATATCGCGATCTTAAGACCATTGAATTTATGACGATGTAATAGATTGGCTTCTCAAAGCCATCTATGTCTTGATAAGTAAGGCTCAATAGACCGAGGAGTAGAAGTCGCACATGAGCAAGAGGCTTTTTCGAGCCATGGGGCAATCATTGTAAGTGGAGAGGTAAGTGCGTTCTTCACCATATCAAACGTTGGTATTCTTGCAACCATTCAAACTTAGGATTCCCTTTCAAAGGTTGTCACAAAGGAAAAGGTTATCTCAGAAGGGCTGAAATGAACCTTTTGAGGTATGACACTTTGCCTAGGAATTTTTTCAAGGCTTTTTAGAGTGTGGCGTAGCATTTCCATGATTGACTTGATCTTATCCCCATCTACTTTGATCTCACCGTGTACAAGAAAGCCAAGGAACTTGCTTTCGCAATTACTCCAAAGGCACACTTAAGAGGATTCATCTTGAGATGAATTTGGCGTAATGCGTAAAACTTTTCCTAAGTCGCAGAGGTGGCGGTTTGCCTTAGTAGACTTGATCACCAGATCATCCACTTATACTTCCACTTCATGATGCAACATGTCATAGAACACCGCATTATAGGCTTCAGTAGGTTGCCCCTTGTTTTTCAAACTAAAGGGCATCACCGTATGGAAAAATTTCCGGCGCTCTAAAAGTCAGCCTTTTCGCATCTTCTAGTGCCATTTTGATCTCAAGTTATAGTCACTAAACCCATCCATACGTAAGAATATCTAATGGCTCGCAGAGAATCGCCAAGTATGTCAACATGGGGCAACGAAAACTTATCTTTCAGACAGCCTTATTCAGTCGTGAAAGTCTACATGCACTCGATCCGACTGCTTCTTCTCGCACAGCAATATTTGCTAGCTAAGTTGGGTATTGTATAGGCTCAATGAACTTGGCCCTCTGCAACTTTTCTACCTCTTAATCTTTGCTTTAAGATCAAGGTGATACTTTCGAGCATGTCATTGATTGGTTTAGAGTTAGGGAAAATGTCCAGATGATGAGTGACAAGGGATGGGTTAAGACCAGCATCTTGTTATATGTCCAAGCAAAGACATCACTAAGATTGCTTTAGTAGTGTTATCAATTTCGCTTAGTCACTTGAGCCATTGTATCACTAATAAACACCTGCTTGTTCTGACCATGCAAGTCAATGAGGTTGACCTCAAAGAGTACCTCCGATGGGGTTTGGGCCTATCTTGCATGCATTCAGTGCGGTCTCAAGTGTCTCCACCAACCCTTCTTGGGACTCTCATCATCACATTTATCTATCTTGGGCCATCCTCCTAAGGTCCGCCCCAAAACCGTCATAGGAGTAAACTATCTTGCCACCCGTACCTTGGACAATCTTAGGGCGGAGGAGTTGTGGATTTGCCGCTTTTCATTAACTACTTTTGGAGCAAATTTCCATCTCGAATGTCTTCCCACTTTGGCAATTTTACCGGTCTGAGTTTCATCCGCTGACAACTCAAAGAAAGAAAAACTGCATCTAAATAGTGTGCCTCTTCCACTCCAAATGGCTTTTTAGACGATTTATAGTCACTATATACTTTCCTAACTTCGCTTTCACGCATTAATGATAATCGATGGATAGCCCCATATTGCAGCATCCAAGCTCGCCAAGTATCATGTGGTAATTTGTATCTACTTCAATTACATGGAACTTAGTTATGAACTAATATCGCTAATCGCTAAGTCCACTACAACATGGCCCTTAGTGACTTTCTTCTCACCAACAAAACCCACATCGTAATGGGTTGGCGAACCATTCTCGACTCGTATACTAGCCTTTGCAAAGGTGTCAACAGAATGATGTTTATGAATGCCCCACCATCTAGGAAAGAATGCTTGAACTCTACACCATTGATGTAAGCTGTGACGAAAAGAGGGTGATTATGAGGAAATGGGTATGCTCTGTCTACTTCTGAAAATGTAATGGCCCCATAATCTTCCTGGATGCACTGAGGCACATACTCCTTAGGCCTCGCTAACTTCAAAGACATGGTGCACTTCGTGATGTTGATGAGGCCTTTGTTGGGCTTCCATCCTGAGGCTTGGCTCAACCCCAGCTTGGTCAAAGAAGCAGCAAACTTAACGTAAATTTTGCAAAGCTTGAGCATGAGTATCCCTCTACTAATTTTGCCTCCGCAGTCTTGCTTTCAGGAATGCGCCATGCATTTCTTCTAACTCATCATAGTAGACGCCATGTGCACTTGATCACATGTGCCCAAGATAACCAATCATGTGTACATTCTTCCCCTTTTCCTTATGATTAGGATAGGGGTCCTTCCTTACATCACGACACAAAGATTTTTGAACTTCAAACAAGTCTCATAGGTAACTTTAATTCTTAAAGATACTTTTCAACATCCAAATGTACTCCCTAGTAGGATTTCTTCTCTCGTGGTTCTTTGATAGACACAAAGAATCTAGGCGTTCTTTTATCCTTCTTGGTTAGAGTGACAGCATCAACTGGAGGTGAAGTGAAGTTCACCATCAAGGTAACCCATTCTTCAACTGCCCAAGGCCTTAACATTCTTAAGGCTACAAGGATATGTGTTTTCTCGTCCTCATAACTCTTCTTTTTTTCGAAAGGACGAGGCTAACTTCACAAGCATGCTGCTCCTCACATAGAGGGTTACTCAAAGAACTCTGCTATTCAAGGGAGTAGCGGTGGTACATTACTTGAGATCCGTGTAAAAAGCGACTAGTGATATTGAGGTTTCTAGTTGCCTCAATCAAGGCTAAAAAGGTAGGCGATTACGGTTCACCAAGAAAATTTTGTAGTCTCAGACGAGCACCCTCTACACATATGTTGACTAAGCTGAGCATCATTCAACACCGGGTTCATGATACTAATAGCCTTATCTTGGGAACCACTTAACATAGTCCAATATATCTTCATCTTCTTTTTGGACATCTCGCCCATGTGTGAGAGTTGTAACTTTTCTTGACTTGGAAGAACTTCGTGTGGAACTTTGTTCACCATCTCCTCCCAACTCTTGATCGAGTTGGGGAGCCAAATTCACATACCCATTAGGTCAGAAGCCCTTTTCGAGTGTAAGTGATTTGGAGAACTCTCAAGATGCAGAGAGTGGTCAATCGCGATGGACACCAAGAGTTTCAATGAACCTCACTTACATATGTTCTATCTCGGGCATTGCCTTTGTTTTCCCATCGAACTTAATAAACTTGGAACGCTTTGTATAATGCATTAGCATATGGCTAATATCTCTTGAGAGTATGGAGGCTTTGCGACATGATCTGGTCTCGAAGAGATGGCGCTTTCTTCTTGCAGCATTTTGCTCGGCGTAGCTTATTTTTATCGACTAGGAGTAACAAAGTTGAGTGAAATTTGGAATGGTCTGATCTCGGCGCTCTGGTAGGCAGAACGAGCTGACCATACCATTCGGCTCGATGCTGCGCCAGAGGCACTTTAGATTGGAGCCCGAACCTCGTGGAACAAGTTGGGCACTTGGGTTTGGGATCAAGGCACTTCAGGTGAGAGAGTCTTTATCTTGGAAATTTGGTCACAAAGCCATAGCCATAATAGCTACCGATGAAAGTTTGCACCGGCGCCAGAAATCTCCCTCTGCATATCACTGAGGTGGTCAATTGCCTCAATCCACAACATTGTAGTCACGATCCTCTCCACATGTCTTTACTCATAAATGGAAAGAGCCTTGTTAGCGTGGGGAGTTCTTGAACTTCATTTACCGCCGTCTTTTTCCAAATGAAGTGTAGCAAGCACTTTGCGAGGTGTGAACCATCAACCATGACCTCCCTGATCAAGTAGCTGTAAATGTAGAGAGTTCAAGGTTGAAGAGGCAAAAGCTATGTTAATGGTCCGATAGTGATGGGAAATGCTTGGAGAACGAGTAGCTAGCAAGCAAGCTTGTATGGGGAGTTGAAGAGTGTATAGCTAGAGTGAGGGTGAGCAAAACAACCCAAGAAAAATTAACATGGCGGTACACAAATTAAGGTGACATCTCCCAAAAATCTCCAAAATTCTT